>LPNX011000628.1:60011-172243 GCA_001517045.1 Pseudotsuga menziesii | reverse complement strand
CTCAGATTTTGATGGCGATAAGGAGACAGGAATATCAACTTCTGGATACACTATGAGTCTTGGATCAGCAGCTGTCTCATGGAGATCACGCAAACAGTCAGTTCCGACAAACTCAACAACAGAAGCAAAATATGTGGCTGCAGCTAAAGCAACGAAAGAAATTGTATGGCTCAGGAAGATACTTGAAGATTTGCAAGAAAAACAAGAGAACTCCACTCCATTATTGGTCGACAATACTTCTGCAATCAAGCTGGCTAAGAATCCTAGATTCCATGATCGAACCAAACACATCAACACAAAGTATCATTTGATTCGACATCATGTAGAGGCCAAGACAGTCCATCTTCGACATTGTTCCACAAATGATCAAATTGCAGACATCTTCACCAAAGCGCTTGGACGAGAAAAGTTTGAAAGATTCAGAAACATGCTCGGACTTATGAACACCCCTTCGGATTAAGAGGGGGATTGTTAGAATATAATCCGTTAGGGATTATTGTAAATAAATAAAGAAAACTGAATAGTTAGGAAGCCGAAAAGGTTGGGCGGAAGGTGAAACACAACCGTCCTATGAAATGTATAAATAAATGCTTTTAGCTATGTAATGCATAGAATCGGGAGTTATACCTAACAATTTGCATTTTACATGATGTCTCAAACATATATTGTGCCTGGCTAGCACATAAACCATCGACATCAATTTTAATCGCCAATACCTAAAATACTAAATCCATGGTGGGGCCTTTGCCTTGAGCTCCACACCATGATCAAATAAAATATTTACATCATGTGCAATTTAATACCATGGGGTCAAAACCTGGGTGTTACATTCACCATCAAGTCTTAGTGTTGTCTGTCATTTAAAGGTTTTAACATATTTAAATGTTATGCATTATTTATTAATGGGTTAGATAGCTTATTAAGTGATGGGTTGTTCACATAGAAGGATAAAAGCCTTATTGATTGATAAACCTTATCCTTATTCATTATATGTTATGTTTAATGCTTGGGTTTAAATGTATCGACGTTGTTCTTTAGATTTGTCGTCCTTAAGCGTAAATATACCTTTCATCCATGGTCTTGTAGATGACTAATGGGATGAATTTGGTTATGGTTGCTATGAAGGACTTGAGTTTGTATTAAAATAGTCCTCCTTGGTGGTATATTGGTATTGATAAGAAGAATTAGTTATAACCACCCTCAAGGGCCATGTATGCATTTGAATGAGTAGTTCTCTTGTGCTTATATTTATGCAAAGTGAAGTTATTATTCATGAAGATGATTGTATATGTCTATTGATATGAATGCATCAATGGGTTTAATTATGGAACAAGAAACTATACTTGTTATGTTTTGGTAATTTCATTGTTACCTAATTTTATTAATCTTGAAGGTTACATTATGTTGTGTACTTTGAATGCTAGTTGTGAGCAGTTTGTATGCTACTCTTCTGAATCAGTTGTCATGGAATGATCACATAGAAAGTGTGCAAGAGTGTTATATATGGCATGGTATAAGACATATTTTCTCTTGTTGTTAACGGTCATATGAAAGAGAGAAACACACTTTAATTATGCCTTTGAAACTTGTCATGTGAATGATCATGACCTTTCATAATGTTGTTATGTATGAGTTGAAGTTAACACGAATTGTTGCTAAATCATTGAAAATATGATGAAGACAAGCGAGTAAAGCCATTGGATGTGAATTAAATATGAATTGGTTTGTCTTGGTGATGTTCAATTATTTCATGAATAAATGAGAAATGATCACGAGTTAATGGATCTTATTGAAAGGCAGAGGAGTACCACCAATTTGAATGACATTATGACCTCAGACCTTGGATTGGGACAACTGGTAAATATTTGAGTTAGACAAAAAATTATTTAGTTAAAAATTATCAACATACATTATCAAACCCTGGTTTGGTGAGTAAGTATATGGTGTATGCTACAAATTGGTAACACAATATATGGTTACAACACTAGGGGCTATATGGGCTCAATGTAATAAATGATAAAATAAAAACCTTATCATTTTTTTGGGGGGCAAGCATGAGAATGAAAACTAAATGATAGAAACATGTTCTTTTGGTAGTTATGATCAAATAGCCAATGGAAGCAACCATAAAAATAAGTACCTTGATATGTGAATGTGAACATGGGCATGCAAGATGATGCTGCAAAGAAAGATTGCATTTTGATTAAAATGTGCATAATGGTTTTTTCTCCTAAAACAACTACAAATGTTGCAATTCGCAAGTATTGCTATGAAACTAAAGAGATTTGTGACTCTATTAATTAGGACAATTATATGGATAACAATTATGAGCATGTGAAATGGAAGAAATCTCATAACAAGAATGGAACCAAACTTAGGAAGTTTAAAGCTAAGTTTGAACCTATTTGAGTATGCTTGTTCTGTTTGATTTGTTCTAATGAATTTGGCTATACTTGATGAAGAAGAATAAACATTCTTTGCATATACTTAAAATTTTGATTCCATTTCATTTCAATTAAACTATGAGGGTTGTTTTTTAATACTAACTACATAAATGAAGGCATGTGAGGCTAAGGCTCGTGGAATATGATGTCATTACATTTTCATACTAGAAAAGTGACCAAGATGCAGTTGGAATTAAATAAAAAATAGGGTTATGTGACTTGTGCATGAGTTAATGACTTGGGTGCACCCTATTGTTAGAAAACAAGATCAATATGTAAATATAAAACACACAAACACAATACATGAGAGACACCAATATAATGTGGTTCACCCAAGATGGGCTACATCCACATAGAAATTTCCAGTCCTTTTTATTACATCGTCCAATAAAATGAATGGATACAACCTTCAATACATCCACTGCACTTCCTCTTCACTCTCTCACAGTCTCTCTCACACAATCACAAAGATCATTTTCACAATAATACAATATAATACACAGTCGTGTTACAATTCCTTCCTTTTATAGAGGGAGGAAAATACCATGGGCTACCCAAACCCATGGGCCCGTAAATCACCTGTTGACCAAGTCTCCTCCCCTGGACCTTCCATGGCGACTGTAGTGGGGGGGGGGGGGGGGGGGGGAGGGAATACACCCCACACCCCTTTGTTATGGTATCGAGATCCAAACATGACTGAAACACAATCTATGAATTAAGAAGACCATGCTCCACAACCAATAACTTGTTGAGGATTGTAACTTCGATAGATATTATTGTTGCACTTGTATTGTATTATTATTCTACCTCCTTGGGAGATGTAGTTGATTTAATTGGTCATGTTAAAGTCTTGGAAGAATCAATGTAAACCTTTTGTTGTAGGTCGGGTCAATAGTACCCACAAGAAATATTATATAAATGTTATTTTGAGTCTCCCTATACAAGTTGGCCCAGTTAGGGAAAAAGGTCACACACTTGACGTGTATAAATAGAGAGGGTCCACCTCTCATTTTGACACACACTCACTCAAGAAAGTGCGTGCATGCGCGCGCGCGCGCGCGAGAGAGAGAGAGAGAGGGTGCACCTCTCATTTTGACACACACACACTCAAGAAAGTGCGTGAGAGAGAGAGAGAGAGAGAGGGAATATACTAAAGAAGATGATTTGGCATTAGAATATACACTTGGTGATAGAATATATACTAAAGAAGTTGTTGGGTTTTCTCCCTTGTGGTTCACTAAAGGGAAATATTTATGTTCTTTTGTCTTGTTGTGCTTGTCTTTCTTTTAGTGATCCTATTGCTTATGGTTATGATGAGATAGTGATATTATAACCAATAAAATTCTAACATGGTATCAGAGCCATCATAGAAGAAGCCATTGTGCAGTCGTAATCGACAAGAGTTGGAAACTAGGGTTTCCTATTATGAGAACTTCCCTCCATAGATCAACTAGAAAATGAGGTTTAACCAACTTTCCCTAGGAGGGAACATCTTCCTATGAAGGAAAATTATAGTTTTGTGGATTTTCAATTTTTTCCCTAACACTACTACCATGAAAAGTATGGCATTAGATATTTTGTAGTCTTATCCATAAATTTGGAAAAAGGAGTACATTTCTCAACTCACCTTGATAAGGCACTTCTCTCTCTCTCCAATCGGATTTGCAGGATACCAAATTAAAAAATTTAGGGTTCTCCTATCAAATCCCACGTCAACCAGAAGCAGTTTTCCAAAAAGACTTTGAAGCAAGCACTTGGTTAGAGCACTCTTATTGGTAAGCATTGTTATTTCTATGTCCATTTGAGGATCTCATTTTATTAAGATGATAGACAATACCAAGATTGAGGATAATCTTGAAGGAATTGAGAACTTCCAGGAATGGAACTATAGAGTGCTTCTAATACTAGAAGAACATGAGTTGGAAAACTATGTTAAAGGCAAAGTTGCAAAGCCAAATGGAGATGAAGACAAAGCTAAATACAAAGGAATATGGTCAGGGCCAAGATGATCATTGTTGACCAATTACGGAGGAAGCAAGGAAAGATTCCTCAAGTGCTGAAGAATATGTATTGAAATTATCCCACAAGTTTGATTGAGAAGGATTCACCTCATAAGGTGAATCTTGAATATGATTTTCAATATCTTATTAAAGGGGTAGGAGAAGCATCCTACAAATTTAGACTCTGAAGATGAAAGATGAATAAGTTCTCTCCATATAAGGAAAAAGGATATAAAGTTGCTTTTGTTGATGGCCAAATTCTTATGTGGCCAAAAGGAAATAACATTGATGATGCAATCATGATTGGTGTTGAGAAGAAGGGACACTCATATTTAGCACTAGTACACAGTACCAAGTGAACTGTGGCACAGAAGAATTACTCAACATTTTCGGTTGTGAACAAGATGGTGGCAGGTCCTCGGAATCAGATGATGGAGTAGAGCATGATGTTAGAGACTCCATAAATTCCTACAAGGAGGAAAAGATCAAGAGAGAGACAACCAAACAAACAAAGACAATTATTTAAATTGTCATTTCCTAGAGATCTAATTGTTTAAATGATATTGTTCAGTTGTGTGCATATTTATGTTCCTCGAGTTAGGAAATGTTTTGTGCATATTAGAGTGAATGCATTGATGAAAAATATACTACTAATATGCATGTGATGGGTAAGTATCCTATGTTGTTGCACAACATTCCATTGTTACTTATCTACAATTAAACCTCATTACCGACATGTTGGGAATAGTGCACGCTCTTAATTCTGTTTTGGTAGAGATGGAAGGCATCTATAAAGTTACCGTGTGTATATGGAATATGGATGAATGTTGTGATGAAGCATTGGCTGAGATAGATGCATGTTTGTGTGACCTATACATAAGAATTTGTCAATATTAATATGTTTTGAAAATTATGAAATGTTTCTAATCATGCAAATGAATTTGACTTGTAGGTAAGATAGTGTACAATCACCTACAAGAGAAGAATAATGTGACTTGTTTTGAAGAACAAGTGATGATTGTTCAACTACTACATTCAAGAATATTTATGAAATCAAACATACTATAGAGGCACAAGGCAAGATTTGTGGCTCGTGGATTCTCCCAAAAAGAAGGAATTGACTATGATGAGACATTTTCATTTGTAGCGAGATACACTTTGATTAGATCTATACTTGCGATAGTTGCAGTGATGAAGTGAAAGGTACACAAGATGGACATAATGATAGCTTTCCTGAATGGTGTACTAGAGGAAGAAGTGTATGTGGAGCAACCACTGATATTTGAGACACATGACAGGCATGCACATGTGTGCAAGTTGAAGAAGGCCTTGTGCAGATTGAAGAAGGCACCTAAGGCATTGTATGCCAAGACATACAATTACATGATGAATTAGAGGATCACTTAAAGTGATGAGGATTTCAAACTTTGCTACAAGGTTGAAGATGGTTGATTACAGAGGACATGGAGCTCATAGATGGGTGCAAGAGGGAACTTGCAACATAGTTTGAAACAAAGGAACTTGGTATCCAATGATCGTAAGAGAAAGAAGCTCATCTCAGTAGACTTGTTTGATATGAGATGACATAGTTGGATACTTAGAATATCAATAGCAGAAAAGGCTACCAACCACTCCAGTATAGAATGTCCAGATGCAGAGGGAGCATAGTGCTCAAAAGGAGCACGAAAGTTCCAATTTGGAGGGAGTGATTGTAGCACAGATTGAGAGACATGATCACTTAGACTCTATCCATGGTAAGGGTCGATTACCTCAATATCTCAGGAATATGATTAGAGCGATATTGGATGTCTTCCCTCATTAAGAGGGAGTAGATATAAGAGTTCAAGAATCCTGGCATGATTCTTGGGATTAGTGGTGTGGCATAATCTAGATGAGATTTTCCTTAGTCAAGGAAAATATGCAATAGAGATCATGAAGAGATTCAGGATGATTTATTGCAAGGATATGGCTATATCGATGGCATCAAACCTGAAGTTGTTGTTTGATACTACTTCAGAGACAATTGGTGCCACAATATACAGATGTATGATTGGTTCATTGATGTACTTGACGAACATGATTCCATATATATGATTTGTTGTAAACACTTTGAGTTAGTACATGGTAGAGACAAGACGTGTTCACTTGATTGTTGCAAAGCATGTGTTGAGGTACCTGAGGGGTATGATTGATTATGGCCTTAGATATGCAACAAATCAGAGGATTAGTTTGTAGGGATATGTTGACTCATATTGGATTGGTAGTGCCACATATAGGAAGACAAATTCAGGATGTTGCTTCAGTTTGGGGTCTGGCATGATTTCTTGGTTCAGTAAGAAGCAAACAAGTGTGGCACTGAGTACAGACGAGGTAGAGTGCATTACAACTTTTTCAACTAGCTATGAGATAACTTGTGTATTTTGTGACAACCAAAGATATGTGAAGTTGTCCGAGAACCCTATGATCCATGACAAGTTGAAGCACATTGAGATCAAGTTTCATTATATCAAGGACACGGTGCAGGAAGTAGCAGTGAAGCTCAAGTACATTACGATGAACCAACATATAACTGATGTATTGACCAAGCCTTTATCGAGAATGAATTTTATGTAAGGGAAAACCTTACATGATGGAATATTATTTAATAAATATGTATTTTGAATATTTGAATGACGATTTACAATGGACAAAGTACATTGAATATATATGCATGAATGCGAAAGGTTGGCACTCTTCAAGATAGCCAATAACTATTAACCTAATACTAGTAATAATTAATAAGCTAATAAGCTAATAATAGTAATAACCAATTAGGTTTATTACAAGTCATCTGTCCTTTGAAAAGATTCGACCATGAATCTTAGATTCTACATAATCAACTACGACATCGGAGAGGCTTCCAAACTTGATGGCAGACAATCCTTCTTCAGTGATTTGTGTCGAATAATAATAGCATGATTTAGTAGTTCTTGAAATAGTCGGTCACATTCCATTCAAATCTCTTTATGCATATAATCATGTAGATAAAAACACAATGACTATAGGGGGTGTTCTTGTGAATTTCTAGTATGATGTCTTCCTGAAAAACTTGTGTCGCCACATAATTTCCTTGGAGAAACTCATAAGTGTTATTGATGTTGATCTCTAATATATTTGTGTGCATTGGTATGTCACCATTCTTCGACGGACCTTTGGATTTCTTGGTAAAGAATGATGGATCTTAAAACATTGTTGACTTTGTGATATTCTCCATTTGCTTCTTGGAATACTTTAGCTTTAGTGATTCATGATCACATTTAATTGCAATAGCTTGCAAAGCATTTATGTCTTCATGAGTCAAAGAATATTTTGGGATTTATTTTTTTCGTGAACACTTCCACTTCCTTTATTTCCATTATGCTACTCTTCTACCTTTTTTGCATGTTTCACAATTGTTATTGGTATCATCTTTATATTCATCATTATAATGTTGGATATCTCCATCTTCTTTAAAATCATTATCGACATCATGTTCCTTCATGTCTAGCGCGTCTATCCCTTTTGTTTTTGTTTTTGTTATTCTCAACTAATACTTCTTCAGGCTCATTAATATGTTGAACTGTATGTTTGTTTTCATTATTGTCATTCACAATACCCTCGTCTTCTACATATTTCATTTCATCGTCTGTGTCATCATCTTCTTTATCCTATCCTTGGTTTTGGTTTGGGATTTGAGCAGGGTTTTCAATTTGACTTTGTTCTGGAGCTTCATGAGCCATTTTCACTGATTTTATAGTTGTGTAGGCTGGATGATTTATACAACTCCTTTATGTTCCTTGAATGAATCTGCAATGAATTTGTGGAACTTGTGCATATTTGTGATCCAGCATCACATTTTGAGTCTTGTACTTGGGACTTTGGTTTTTATCCTTCCTTGTGTTTGTTGAACCATATCTTTTGTGAGGGGGAATATAAGGAGTCAATGTATGAAATTTTTGTTCTAGTGTAGGTGCAGGAGCAATCTTGAGCTACCCTTAATCAATATTATTTAATGTTTCTTCCTGCTCTTCCTTACTTGAGAATTCAGATTGTGTAACGACTTCTTTTTCCTTTAATTGATGAATATCATTTGATCTTCCTTCTACTATTCCTTGCTTGAGAATTTAGATTGTGTAACTACTTCCTCTCCCTTCGAGTTACTTGAGGAGTAGGACTCATGTGCCTTTTTGTTGTTCTTTGTACACATGCTTCTTAGATTCTTCTTCTCACCATTGTACTGTAAACATTTTCATTTTTTCAACTAATTTTTTAATGTCTTCATGAAGAAATTGCGATGCCATGTTGATATTCAATATTTTTGCTTCAAGCTGATATTCAATATTTTTGCTTCAAGCTCTATGCTTTTAATTTCTTTAGCCTGGATTATTTTTATGTCTTCGACTTCAATTTTTTCATCTCTTTAAGGTTCATGGAACAAGCTAATAACAATCTTATTAAAATACAGAAACATGGTGACTTCGACTTACAGAAATCTTCAAAAGTGATGATGATTTTTTTTCAACTACTAAAAAATAATAACAATCATTATTAAAAATTAAGAATATTTTATTATGCATATATTTTCAATAGTATGAAGGTTTAATAATATTTATTAATATTAATAAATTATAAAAATTAATGATAATATTTATTATTTTATAATAAAAATATTATTATAATTTTTTCTTAAATGGGTGTAACTAGGATTTTAACCCTAGGCTTCTCCAAATAAGGAATGCTTGCCCTCCTCAAATGTAAATTTTCCAGTAAATTGAGTAAATTTGTTGGGAAGTGATTAGATTAGACCCAACAATCAGTACCTTGATCAGGGTCATGTTTATGGCTCTTCTTCTCCCACCGTTTTGGTGACAAACCTTGTTTCTTATTCACTCCCCTCTCCCCTCCTTTTGTCCAAAGATTTTCCCATTCCCTCATTAGCTCCAAAAGTTTCATCTACCCTAATTCCAGGTGAAGTCTGTCTAGGTGTTATAGTTAAAAATGACACATCTCTGCCTATGACCACTTTCCCATGATTCCATCGCATGTCGACACTTCATGAAAGTCATTGAAAGTCATTGAAAAACACCTAACTTTGAGGATCCATATCTTGAGTTTTGTAACTTCGTTTGACTTCATCTTTACACCGTTGGAAAGGTATTTCAGTTAGCTAAAACTTTCTAGATTACACCAAAATCTGATAATGCTTACAAAGACCCTAAACGTGAGATTTTTTTGATGTATATGCGAGTTGCCTTAAAGAAACCCACGTATGGTACGCGACTTGCTATATATAATACTCGCGTATGCCCTAAATACGTGACTATTTGCATTGCAACCCGTGTATACCTAGTGTATACACAGTTGATGTCTCTGCAACCCGCATATTCATGTCAAAAATACGTTTTTTTGAAATTTGGGTAGTTTGGTTAGTTATGCAACTGACACCTTTAGTTGTAACTACTTTGTCTTCGACCCTATCTATTCAGAAGCATATAAATAGAGGTAGGGAGGTCCATGAGAGGAGACTTGAATCTTTGCATTGTTATGTTGGAGGAATTGGAGCTCTCTTTCCCCCACATTTTCCCTAGCGATCATCCTCTTGTGTTGCGGAGCTTGGAGGCTGAGTTCCTTGGAGAAGAGAAGCAACAGAACCAGATCAAGGTTTCATGAAGTGCCCAAATTGAAGAGAAGGTATACTTGTACTTGTTTTCAAGATTAATAAAGATGTGATGTCCTTCTTATTCCCAAATTATTGTTCAATGTGTGATTGAATATTTGTTTATGATCATATGATGATGTTAGTCAAATCATTATTTCATGTTTATTTGATTATCATTTCTTTATATGTGGTCATAATGGTTTGAGGAAGGTATAACTTGTTTTGCAGGTCTCTTGGAGTAAGAGGAGTAAGAGGAGCAAGAAGAGGATTGAAGGGCTGCTTAGATCAACCTTCATTTGGCTAAGGTATGAACCAGTCTAATCTCTGAAACTTGCTTATATATACTTGAATATCTATATGCATCTCTCTTTCAACCCCAGTACATTGATGGCCTCTTAAACCCTAGCCATAGGAAACTTTCCTTTACAACAGAACTGGCGATTCCGCTAGGGAGAGTCTTGTCTGTTTGGGGTTTATCTGTATTTCTTTCAGCCTTTGGTAAAGTTTCAGGTCCTTCTTGCCACTTAGGAACACCTTCTTAGTCTGATAGAACACCTCCCCTGCCTTCCTAAGGTGGTTTTGACCTTTTTGAGGTTTTTTCCCACCCATACGGGAGTTGTAGATTGAACGGTCGCGTATCTAGTATTTATACGCGACTTGCTTTACTGTCAACCCATGTATGATACAAGACTTGTAAGTGGTACAACCCAAGTGTGCTTGTACATGCGACTTACTGTATTTTCAACCCGCACATGATACACAACCTGTCAGGAGTACAACCCGCATGTGCCCCTAAAACAATGTTTTTCCCTTATTTTTGTGGTTTTTTCTTCTGTTGTGGGTTGTTTGGTAGGTCTTTTGGGGTCCTCTGTAGGTGCATGACTCCAGGGAGTTAGTGTCATCCCTTTTGGTTGTTCTTTATCTATGTGGTAAGTCTTTTTATAGCAATAGGGTTTTCTCTTTGCTCATCCCCCCACCTCCTTTGCTTGGTTTGATTTTTGTCTTATGTTTCTGGTCAGCCTCTGCCAGTGATCTTTGTCTGAGTTCAGAAGCTTGTTGGTGTTTGTTTCCTTCTTCTTTTGTTGGTTAAATTCACCATGCCAAAATAGTTGACTTGTCTCTTATGCAAGCTTTCCTTCCAAGTAGGGTTTATACTGACTTTAGGGCAATCTAGAGTCTGTTTGGTGGTTGTGTAGCATAGTTCATTTTGCTTTGTTCTTGTCATCTGCATACTTTTGTTTGTAGGTAGTTTTCCTTTTTCATTTATAAAAGAAAAAGAAAAAAAACACATGTTTGCTTTATATGCATATAGATTAGTTTTTTAGTCTAGATTGCATGGCATATCATTGTTTTTGAAAAATAAAAGAATTTGTTCTTTTGTGGCTTTCAAGTTTCTATTTGAAAAAGAAAAAGAGGATAGTTTTTGCTTTTTGCATTTCATTTCTCTTTGCTTAGTCATTTTGTTTAAACTTTGAGTCAAAACACCACATAAGTTTCACGTGATTTACCCTCTGACTAAAAACAACCCTTAAAATAAATGATATAATTTAAAAATTATTAGTAAGTTTTATTTTATAGGGTCATACACCAACTAGCTCAGGCTATACTTGTGGGATAGGGAGTTTAAACTCCCCACAAGTGTTTAAATTCAGACGTAGTTGGCCAATCAATAGGTAAACCCTTTTGTATTTTGATTGTATCTGGGAAGCTCCTCT
This sequence comes from Pseudotsuga menziesii, assembly GCA_001517045.1. Taxonomy (NCBI): domain Eukaryota; kingdom Viridiplantae; phylum Streptophyta; class Pinopsida; order Pinales; family Pinaceae; genus Pseudotsuga; species Pseudotsuga menziesii. The sequence continues at coordinate 160,407 of LPNX011000628.1, read as the reverse complement.
CAAACGGGAGTTAAGCACGAGGCCACGTGGAGGCTTGGACTGAGGAGATAACCCTCTGATTCCTTGTCAAAGAGTATACCAAGGTTTTTGTGCATCTAGGGATTCTGTCTTAGACAGGGTTTTGATATTTGCTACCCTGCGCATGCGTACGAACCAGGATTACGACTGTCCCCACAGACTCTCAATATAGTTAAGGTATCCTTTAGTCTCTTTGACATCTAGGGTTCATACACAAGTACACCGGAAGGCTATTTCTGGTTGACCTTGGATGGGATTGGAAGGTCACCCCGGTAGAAGGTGTGGGAGGGCGGTGGGTGACTCCTCCACAGGTGCCTAAGAACATCTACAGGAATGCCAAGTAACTATCTATCAGCCTTCTTCTAAAAGGCATATCTTATACCTGTTTGTCTCTTTGGCTTTAGGAATTTTTTAGTGAGTGCTGTGTGGTTTGTCTGTACTTAGTCTGCCTCCAGGTGTGTGCTTGGTACTTTTGGTTTCCTGTTGACCTCAGACTTTGTATTATTGTTTGAAGCTATGGCTTACCCCCCTTTGAACACCAACCAAGAGATCCCCATGCTGGGAACTCCTTGTACTATTCCTCTCATGGGGAATGTTGGTGTTTTTTTGATGGCCACCCTAAATCTACCTGGATTCACCCTAGGGCTACTGGTGTGGTTGTTTTCCACTCCAATTGCCCTGAATGCTCCTGATGCTTCTCAAGTAAGCTCCTTATATCAAGGACATCAAAACACTACTTCCCCTTCACCTGTAGTTTATTCTCCTCCCCCTTCTATCTCATGCGGTGAAAGTTCTGATACTAGTAACCGACAGTTTAAAAGGAGTAAAAGAAGGAGGAATAGGAATAAGGCACATAAGAAAGGGGGCACCCGTTCAACCTCTACAAGTCAAGTTGAACCTCACCACCTAGTCTTTGCAGTTCATGCTGGGGAACCTATCCAACCTCTGCAGGTCATGTTGGATCTAAGCACTCAACCTCTGCAAGTCAAGTTGATATTCACCATCCAACCTCTGTTGATCATGCTGGTGGGATCCTTCCAAGCTTTCCAGGTCACGTCAGATCCAGCCACTCAGCCTCTATAGTTCATGCTGAGGGCACCTGTTCAATCTCTAATGTTCAAGTTGAACCTCCCCATCCAACCTCTGCAAGTCATGTTGGATCCATCCACCCAACCTCTGAAGTTCATGCTGGGGGACACACTCAACTACTACAAAGCATGTTGATCCTAGCCATTCAGCCTCTGTTGTTCATGTTGGTGGTGTTCATCCAACCTCTGCAAGTCATGTTGGACCCAGTCTCTTAGCCTCTACAAGTCATGCTGGAGGCAGTCTTTCAACCTCTGTGGTTCATGCTGGAGACAATTCGTCAGCCACTGCGAGTCATGTTGACACTATTGAAAAGAATACCCGTTCAAAACACAAGTCCAAGTTTCCTTGTAAGCTTTGTGATGGAGACCACCTTACTTATAAATGTCCTTCCATCGTGGAGGTGTGAAGAGTTTGGTGTCAAGGTCATCCTATTTTTTAACATCCTGAATTTTTTCAACAACCAGCCTCTCTTAGTCAAGTTGGACCCAGTCACCCAGCTTTTGATGGTCATGCTGGGGCAAACTCTCAGCCTCTGTAGGTCATGTTGAGAGAAAATAGTCAACCACTACTAGTCATGTTGACACCGTTGAGAAAACTGGTCATTTGAAGTGCAAACTTAAGTACCCTTGTAAGCTATGTGAGGGAGATCATCTTACTCACCAATGCCCTACTATCATAGAGGTGCGAAGAGTGTGGTCTGAGACTCAATAATTTCCTTCTCCTGAACAACCTATAGTTTCTCAAAAAACTACTCAACCTTTGGTTGATCAAGTGGTTGAACCAATCTCAGCTTTGGTTGATCCTACTCTTCTTTCGGAGAGTGATCCTGATGTGATTGAACCAATGTCACATTTGGTCAATCCCACTCTCCCTTCGGAGAGTGACTTTCACGAAGCGGTTGAATCGATTCCATTTTCGATCAATCCCACTCTTCCTTTGAAAAGTGAAGTTTCTGTTCGTCACATTTTCTTCACTGCCAGTTCAGAACTTACTGAACAAGGGGGCACTGAACTTGCTTTGGATCAACCCCCACCAAGCTCCCAGATTGCTTCCTTTGATTGGGATAGCCTAGTTGAGTCACGCCTTCCTTCTGATACACCTTTCCAAATAAAGGTCAAAGTTGAACCATACACAATTGCTCATTGTATTGTTGATGAAGGAGCCTCAGTTAGTATCTTGTCTGCTCGTGCTTGGCAAGGCATGGGATCTCCCAACCTTATGTTGACTGCTAGTCGATTACTGGAATTTGATAGAAGAACTTGTATAGCCTTGGGAATTATTTCTCAAACACCTATTACTTTGGGTGGGAAAACCATCTTAGTTGACTTCATGGTGATAGAAGACCCCTTGGACTTCAATATGCTCCTTGGATGTGATTATGTCTATGCCATGCAAGCTGTGGTGTCAACATTCTTTCATGTGATGTACTTTAATCTTGGAGAATAAATTGTCACTATCGATCAGTTGGATTTTCTTGATCCTTCTCCTAACGGAACTAGAGACCAGGTCTTTCCTTTATTAATTCCCAGTGTTTCTATAGACACTACCCCGCCACAGGTGAGCTATGTGGCCTCATATCCTTTGCGTTTAATTGCTACTGAGAAGCAACCTTTGTTTTCATGCTTAACTTCTCGGGACTTGGTCCCAACAGTTGACCAGGTGAGTCATCCTATACAGACTATGGAGCCTACTCTCCACTCTATCGATCCATTTGAAAGTTTAGACATGTGTCCTATCTCGGATGATCTCCTTCATTTAGATGAAGTATTCCTAGAGTCTTTGATACAGTATGATCTTCTATTGGATGTTGGTTCAATTGTGACTAAGTCTAACCCTGATTTGCCTAGTAAGGCTAAGCTTTCTTCTTATGCTGGTCTTGTTGAGTCTTTTGAATTTTCCTTTGAACAACAAGTTAGTTATCCTGATGAGTTTGATTTTTCTTATGAATTTTTCAACTCTCGTGATATTGAGTTTGTTCCTGCAGACTCTATCTCCCTTGTTGATATTTGCTTTCCTTTTGAGGTTTATCTTATTGATTATAAACTCTCAAGCCTTGGTGCTATAGAATCTTCTTTGGTCGATTCTGCCTTGACTTTCTCTTTTTTTGAAGATAACAAAGCCACATGTGTTTCTGCCAAAGTGACTTGCATCGGATATTTTCTTCTGAATATGATTATGATGTTGTTGTTTCTTGGAGTTGGGATTTTTTGTTGGATTCACAACTGTTTACTGGCCTCGCCTTGCTGTTCAAGTTGTAACTGCGTTTGCATGTATCCTGCTCGCACTTTTGAACCTGATGCCGGCTTCCACGCTTTTAGCTTGTTGTAGAAGCCCTCATCTTTGTTCTCATCGCCACTAAGCCTTGTATCATTTTTCCTTTGCAACTTTACACCCTTTACCTTGAGGAGACGTTCCTCGAGTGTCTTTATCCTACTCATGTTCCCTGCATTATGCATAGGTTTGTTCCTCTCGCTTGGAACTAGTTTCGATTGCCCTTGACAATCATCTTCTCACATTTAGAGCATTCTTTCTGCTCTCCTTCGAGCTCATTAAAAACAGTAAGGAGGTCGCGAGTTGACTTTTTCGAACTTGTTAAAACTTCATGGGAAAGATATTGAGTTTCTTTAGGCCCAGGTCTAACTCCTCAAAATAGACTTGACTGCCGAGTAAACTTGTCCGTTCAGGCTCGTTAAGAATATGTGAATGGGCATCCACATTGGTGGTAGGTTATCACTTTCTTGGACCATGTGGAATAATGCGATAAAGGAACACTCTCTTTTCTTAGGAATTGAGAAGAGTATTCTCAAGCATAGGTTTATCGCTTTTTCGGACCTGAGGGACTAAATTTACGGAAAAGGAGCGCCTGATATGAGCTTAGTTTTCTCTTTTTTGTGCTCTGGACCTGGACATGAAAAAGATTTCGAGTGTACTTTATGTCTTTGTCATGCTTGCTAAACCCTAAATAACAAAGCATCGAGTTTAATGTTGTAAGCTCCATTTCTCGTAATCAAATGGATCTTTCCGAGTGATCTTTCCTTCCTTCACACTCATAAAACTCAAGCTATATGTTGCTTTTGAAGGAGTGTTGGGTAGGTGGTAATTTAACCTTTTGCGAACCTTCTTGACTATATACGAAAAAGGTGCGCCTTACTTCTTCGGAAGTTAAGAGAGTTCTTCTTTGGTATGTTTTATATTTTTTCGGCCTCAGGAGACTAAATTGGACAAAAAAGGACCTTCCTAGAGTCTTCTTTAGAGTTTTCAGACTCTCTAAACTATGAAAACATTGACGAGTATGTACTAGTTTGGGCTCGTAAAATCCACGAATCAATGCTTTATCAAGCATTCTTTTGTCTCTTCTTCGAGCTTGCAAAAAATGAATAAGGTCCCGAGTTTTCTTTTTTGGACTCGTTAAACCTTTACAAGAAAGAGGGGAAGGGAAGTTCATTCACATGTATTTTACATCATGGCAGCAAGTCTTGTCTCCTTGAACAAAGCACCAGTGTTGAGTCTATTAACAGTTGGGTCCTAGTATTTTGACCTTATCCAGATTCAAAGTTTTTACTCCTCCAATTGGTCTCTTTTCCAATTATATGGGGAATCCATCAATGTCTTCTACATTGTAGATTGGTGTCGTTGGTCCTTTTGTGTGTCAAAAGCTGCCTACGTCACTTTTGTGTCGTGCTCACTGTTCAAGGATTAAACTGTTGTCGACCATTCTGCAGTTGCCTTGACCTTTTATGTTGTCCATTCCCTAGTATCAGTTCATTACATCATGTCTTCGGCGTTCCTTGTCGTGAAATTCAATACCAATTCCAGATCCAATTAGTCTTTGACTTACCTTGTGTTGGTTGATGGAGGATACCTTAATGCCTTCCTTCCAATGGATCTCTTCCTATCGATTGCAACACATCTTGCTATGGGAATGAGATTTAGGGTTTATGAAAGTACCTTGGGGATTGCAGTCATTAGTGGCAATTTCCCTCGCTATTGGGTAGTGGGAATACCTTAATGTCTCCTACTCGATGGATTCTTCAAGTGTTCGACTTCAAGTCCTTGTATTCACACTTGTTAGAATGTACTAGGTACCTTAGGGACCATTTTTATTAATGGTGGTTTCCCTCACGTTTGTTAATGGTTCTCATTATTGACCGGTAATCAAATGGTTTCCTCCATGTTCGAATTCAACTCCTTTATTCGCATGGTTAGGATTCATACCTTTTGGGCGATTTGGATTGAAGACCTTGGGCCGACAGTAGCATCATCATATTTTGCTATTGCCCAAGCTGCGCAAGACCTTGTTACACTTTATATGACATTTTTAGGAGTCATAGATCCACCTTGTATTCTTGTGGCTATGATCGATTGTTGAGTATGGATCCACCTTGTTCATGTGTGGCCATGACTCCTTTAGATTTGATATGGCACCTTTTTGCATATTGAGCGACCATGATAGTTTCATTAGTTATACATATGTTGGATCCATTCGTATATTTATGGCGATGATTTGTATATGGACTTGTATGTCTGAGAGATCAGTTTTTGTCTAACATTTATCTCTCTTTTAGGTACCTTTGTTCGATCCTTTTGATCTTGGATTCTCTGCTCTCTCCATACTCAGTTGTTTCCTTTATAATGTATTTTGGCTATCGTCTTCCACTCTAACCTCATACATTAGGGGACATATGTTATAGCTCAAAATGACACATCTCTGCCTGTGACCACTTTCCCATGACTTTGTCGCATGTCGACACTTCATGAAAGTCATTGAAAGTCACTGAAAAACACCTAACTTGGAGGATCCATATATTGAGTTATGTAACTCCGTTTTACTTCATCTTTGCACCGTTGGAAAGGAATTTTAGTTAGCTAAAACTTTCTAGAAGACACCAAAGTCTGAAAATGCCTATAAGGACCCTAGAAATGAGCTTTTTTGATGTATACGTGAGTTTCATTAAAGAAACCCGTGTATGGTATGCAACTTGCTATATATAATACTCGCGTATGCCCTAAATACATGACTATTTGCATTGCAACCCACGTATACCTACTGTATATGCGACTGATGTCTTCACAACCCACGTATTCATGTCAAAAATACGTTTTTTCAAAATTTGGGTAGTTTGATTAGTTATGCAGCTAACTCCAATTGTAACTAATTTGTCTTCAACCCTATCTCTTAAGAAGCATATAAATAGAGGTAGGGAGGTCCATGAGAGAATATTTGCATTGTTATGCTGGAGGAATTGGAGCTCTCTTTTCCCCACCTTTTCCCTAGCGATCATCCCCTTGTGTTGCAGAGCTTGGAAGTTGAGTTCCTTGGAGAAGAGAAGCAACAGAACCAGATCAAGGTTTCGTGAAGTGCCCAACTTGAAGAGAAGGTATACTTGTACCTGTTTTCAAGATTAATAAAGATGTGATGTCCTTTTTATTCCCAAATTATTGTTCAATGCGTGATTGAATCTTTGTTTATGATCATATGATGATGTTAGTCAGATCATTATTTCATGTTTATTTGATTATCATTTATTTATATGTGGTCATAATGGTTTGAGGAAGGTATGATTCGTTTTGCAGGTCTCTTGGAGCAAGAGGAGCAAGAGGAGCAAGAACAGGATTGAAGGGATGCTTGGATCAACCTTCATTTGGCTAAGGTATGAACCATTCTAATCTTTGAAACTTGCTTATATATACTTGCAGATCTATAGGCATCTCTCTTTCAACCCCAGTACGTTGATGGCCTCTTAAACCATAGCCATAGGAAACTTTCCTTTACAACACTAGGGATATTTCTATCGTCTCTATGCAATCCCTAGGTCACAATGGGTTGGGTAAGAACCTCCCAAACCATACAAAGGGGAAAGGGAAAGGTAGTCAATCACATATTTACATTGCATAAGATGATGCTTGGTTGGAATAGGTTGTTGGTAGGTAGAATACCATTGATGGGGTGGTTAGAGCATTGAAAGCCCCAAGTGTTCCTCCATGAAAATTCTCTCACTAAAATGCCAAGGTTTGGAAAGCCCCTCTAAAAAAATTTCCCTCAAGATGTTGGTTTTGGAAAATCAACCTACAACTATTCTATTACAACACATGCTGGGTAACAGTGAGGCAATTTCGAAGGCACTGGAAGGTCTCTTCAAAGAAAGGATTTTTTTGCCACAAGATGCAAAAGGATACTCTAGGGGTTTGGCTATCAATGCCCAAAATTCATGGGTTTTCAATTCGGGAGTAGGGATGGAGGTTTTTTCTGTTGAATTGGGAATGTCATTCATCATTCTAAACATCTATGGGCCATATGCGGAGAGTGTTCCTTTCTAGGATGAGGTTTCTAGGAAATCCTTTGTAAAGTATGAAAATGTGGTTTTAGGTGGAGACCTAAATTTCTCCCTAGGGTCTCATGAATTATGAGGCTGCAGGGTTAAAGTGGATCTTATCGCAAACCAGTTCTCTCAAAAACTTCAAGACGGTGGGATCTTGGACGTTGAACCAGTAAAACCAAAACCATCTTGGAACAATAAGAGAGTGTGAGAGAACATAATTGACAAAATACTAGACCCTTTTCTGATCTAAAAAATATCCTTGATCAAAGATTCAATCTGAGGCAATGGACCAAATCTAGTGGGGAGTCAGACCATTTTCCTATCTTCCTGGAACTGAATGGGGGGGATTCAAAATCCAACAAGCCCTTTTAAATTTTGTGCATCTTTTCTTAAGGAGGATAGTTTCAAGGAATTAATAAAAAAATCTTGGGTCCCATTCAATCCTGATGAAGGGGGTCAATATGGTTTGTATTTTTCCAAAAACTGAAAAGAAAAAAATAAATTAAGAAAGGGGTTCAAGGTTGGGAAAAAGCTAAGAAAGACAGTGAAGAGAGGGAGCTAAAAGAGATTGAGCAATATTTCCAATCCATGTATGAATTTGAAGACAATGATTATATTTCATAGGAATCCAAATATTTCTATGTGGATTGGAATAAAAAAGAAGAAACTTCTAGGGGAGTAAGAGGAAGTTTGGAGACTAAAGAATAGAGTTATCTTGTTATAATGTGGAGATGAAAATACCAAATTCTTTTAGGCATATGCGAATAGGAGAAATATGCATAATACTATATGGGGCCTTAAATATCATAATAATGAGCAGGTATCCTCTTTCAAATGGTTGGATAGACTGAAAAAGACACATTTCCATAATCTTTTCAAGGCAGATGAATGGGTCACAATTGCTGAAGTTGTTAGAATGGAACAATTCTTCCTAAAATTTGTGACCCGAGAGGATAATATGGATATGATGGAAGAAATTTTAAGATGAATTTAAAGAAGTTGTGCACAACTTTCAAAAAGATAAGAGTCTCAGTCCTGATGGCTGGACAATCGAGTTATTTTTTGAACTATTTGACATCATCTCATCAGACCTTCTTAGAATGCTGGAAAAATCTAAGACTTATGGTTTTATGCATGCCCCATTGAACACAACTTTCATTTCCCTTATCCCAAAATATATATCCCCCAAATGATGGAACATTTATGTTCAATCTCGCTCTACAATATCACCCATAAAGTGGTGGCCAAAATCATAGTTATAAGAATAAAGATTTTTTTTATCAAATGCCATCTCTTGTAAACAGTTTGGATTTGTAAAAGGAAGGAAAACTCACAAAGCTATTGGGATAGCACAAGAAGGTCTACACAACCTAAAAAATAGAAAATTGAGAGGTGTTGTTCTTATGATTGATCTCTCCAAATCCTCTGATAGAGTGAGCTGGCTTTAGATTCATCTTCTCCTGACTCATTTAGGCTTTGAGGATAACTTCATCAATTGGGTCATGAGTTGTATCACCGTTGTTTCCTTTTTTATTTTCATAAATAACTCAACCTCCCCTTTTTTCCATGCTGAAAGAGGGCTACAACAAGGATTCCCATTATCTCCCCTTCTTTTTATATTGGTAGCAGAGGGTATTAGTAGGGAAATAAGAGATGCAAAAAGAGTTTGATCCTTTTTGGGGATTTCAATTTCGACCACCTACTTTTTGTGGATGATATTTTAATATTATGTGATGGTTCAATTCGAGATGCATAAAAACTAAAAGAGATCTTGGTTATTTTTCGGGAAATCTACAGGTATGCAAATAAACATCTGGAAGTCCTTTTTTTCTACCATCAACATGAGTGAAGAAGAGGTTTGTCACTATAGTATTTTATTTCCTTTTGAAATGAGAAATTATGATTTGGGTTTTCTGCTAGAACCAAATAGTTATAAAAAGGAAGAGTGGATGTGGCTAATTGCAAAGTTGGAAGAAATACTAAAATGTTGGAGCTTCATATGGTTCTTTAGAGCTAGAAGGCTAGTCCTTGATAAATCGGTCTTAGAGGCAATTCTGGTATATTGGATGTCTTTATCATGGATCCCAAAAGGAATAGAAAAATCTTGGAAACTTTGTTTCAAATATTTATGGGCTAGAACTTGTGATAAATTTGTGCTCCCCTGGATAAGGTGGGAAAGATTACGCGCCCAAAATTGCTTGGGGGAAGAGGCTTAAAGAATATCTTCATCTGTTGCTAAATTTCTGTGGTGGTTAGTTATTGATATTGTTGTTAGAGAAACCACAGTATCGAAATGACCAATTCGACGTTTCGGATCCATATCAGGATCCATCATCAGGACAATGTCGAAGGTGGAGAGAGTGAGAATCATCAATAAATACTGAAACCGGGTAGAGAATCGCTCGCTCTCAGTTTTATCTTTATTCTCAATCTCTCCAGAAGATGGAATTGATGCTAGATATCCCTTCTGTGCAGGGATGTAATTTCTGTCGCTAAATTTCTGTGGTGGTTAGTTATTGATGTTGTTGTCAGAGAAACCACAGTATCGAAATGACCAAGTCGACGTTTCGGATCCATATCAGGATCCATCATCAGGACAATGTTGAAGGTGGAGAGAGTGAGAATCATCAATAAATATTGAAACCGGGTAGAGAATCGCTCGCTCTCAGTTTTATCTTTATTCTCAATCTCTCCAGAAGACGGAATTGCTGCCAGATATCCCTTCCATGCAGGGATGTAATTTCTATTGCTAAATTTCTGTGGTGGTTAGTTATTGATGTTGTTGTCGTAGAAACCACAGTATCGAAATGACCAAGTCGACGTTTCAGATCCATATCAGGATCCATCATCAGGACAATGTCGAAGGTGGAGAGAGTGAGAATCATCCATAAACACTGAAACCGGGTAGAGAATCGCTAGTTCTCAGTTTTATCTTTATTCTCAATCTCTCCAGAAGACGGAATTGCTGCCAGATATCCCTTCCGTGCAGGGATGTAATTTTTGTTGCTAAATTTCTGTGGTGGTTAGTTATTGATGTTGTTGTCGGAGAAACCACAGTATCGAAATGACCAAGTCGACGTTTCGGATCCATATCAGGATCCATCAACAGGACAATGTCGAAGGTGGAGAGAGTGAGAATCATCAACAAATATTGAAACCGGGTAGAGAATCGCTCGCTCTCAGTTTTATCTTTATTCTCAATCTCTCCAGAAGACGGAATTGCTGCCAGATATCCCTTTCGTGCAGGGATGTAATTTCTGTTGCTAAATTTCTGTGGTGGTTAGTTATTGATGTTGTTGTCGGAGAAACCACAGTATCGAAATGACTAAGTCGACGTTTCGAATCCATATCAGGATCCATCATCAGGACAATGTCGAAGGTGGAGAGAGTGAGAATCATAAAAAAATACTGAAACCGGGTAGAGAATCGTAGCTCTCAGTTTTATCTTTATTCTCAATCTCTCCAGAAGACGGAATTGCTGTCAGATATCCCTTCCGTGCAGGGATGTAATTTCTATTGCTAAATTTCTCTGGTGGTTAGTTATTGATGTTGTTGTCGGAGAAACCACAGTATCGAAATGACCAAGTCGACGTTTTGGATCCATATAAAGATCCATCACCAGGACAATGTCGAAGGTGGAGAGAGTGAGAATCATCAATAAATACTGAAACCGGGTAGAGAATTGCTCGCTCTCAGTTTTATCTTTATTCTCAATCTCTCCAGAAAACGGAATTGCTGCCAGATATCCCTTCCGTGCAGGAATGTAATTTTTGTTGCTAAATTTCTATGGTGGTTAGTTATTGATGTTGTTGTCGGAGAAACCACAGTATCGAAATGACCAAGTCGACGTTTCGGATCCATATCAGGATCCATCATCAGGACAATGTCGAAGGTGGAGAGAGTGAGAATCATCAATAAATACTGAAACCGGGTAGAGAATCGCTCGCTCTCAGTTTTATCTTTATTCTCAATCTCTCCAGAAGATGGAATTGCTACCAGATATCCCTTCTGTACAGGGATGTAATTTTTGTTGCTAAATTTCTGTGGTGGTTAGTTATTGATGTTGTTGTCAGAGAAACCACAGTATCGAAATGACCAAGTCGACGTTTCAGATCCATATCAGGATCCATCATCAGGACAATGTTGAAGGTGGAGAGAGTGAGAATCATCAACAAATACTGAAACCGGGTAGAGAATCGCTTGCTCTCAGTTTTATCTTAATTCTCAATCTCTCCAGAAGACGGAATTGCTGCCAGATATCCCTTCCGTGCAGGGATGTAATTTCTGATGCTAAATTTCTGTGGTGGTTAGTTATTGATGTTGTTGTCGGAGAAACCACAGTATCGAAATGACCAAGTCGACGTTTCGGATCCATATCAGGATCCATCATCAGGACAATGTCGAAGGTGGAGAGAGTGAGAATCATCAATAAATACTAAAACCGGGTAGAGAATCGCTCGCTCTCAGTTTTATCTTTATTCTCAATCTCTCCAGAAGACGAAATTGCTGCCAGATATCCCTTCTGTGCAGGGATGTAATTTCTGTTGCTAAATTTCTGTGGTGGTTAGTTATTGATGTTGTTGTCGGAGAAACCACAGTATCGAAATGACCAAGACGACGTTTCAGATCCATATCAGGATCCATCATCAGGACAATGTTGAAGGTGGAGAGAGTGAGAATCATCAACAAATACTGAAACCGGGTAGAGAATCGCTCGCTCTCAGTTTTATCTTTATTCTCAATCTCTCCAGAAGACGGAATTGCTGCCAGATATCCCTTCCGTGCAGGGATGTAATTTCTGTTGCTAAATTTATGTGGTGGTTAGTTATTGATGTTGTTGTCGGAGAAACCACAGTATCGAAATGACCAAGTCGACGTTTCGGATCCATCTCAGGATCCATCATCAGGACAATGTCGAAGGTGGAGAGAGTGAGAATCATCAATAAATACTGAAACTGGGTAGAGAATCGCTCGCTCTCAGTTTTATCTTTATTCTCAATCTCTCCAGAAGACGGAATTGCTGCCAGATATCCCTTCCGTGCAGGGATGTAATTTCTGTTGCTAAATTTATGTGGTGGTTAGTTATTGATGTTGTTGTCGGAGAAACCACAGTATCGAAATGACCAAGTCGACGTTTCGGATCCATCTCAGGATCCATCATCAGGACAATGTCGAAGGTGGAGAGAGTGAGAATCATCAATAAATACTGAAACTGGGTAGAGAATCGCTCGCTCTCAGTTTTATCTTTATTCTCAATCTCTCCAGAAGACGGAATTGCTGCCAGATATCCCTTCCGTGCAGGGATGTAATTTCTGTTGCTAAATTTCTGTGGTGGTTAGTTATTGATGTTGTTGTCAGAGAAACCACAGTATCGAAATGACCAGGTCGACGTTTCAGATCCATATAAGGATCCATCATCAGGACAATGTCGAAGGTGGAGAGAGTGAGAATCATCAATAAATACTGAAACCGGGTAGAGAATCGCTCGCTCTGAGTTTTATCTTTATTCTCAATCTCTCCAGAAGACGGAATTGTTGCAAGATATCCCTTCCGTGCAGGGATGTAATTTCTATTGCTAAATTTCTGTGGTGGTTAGTTATTGATGTTGTTGTCGGAGAAACCACAGTATCAAAATGACCAAGTCGACGTTTCGGATCCATATCAGGATCCATCATTAGGACAATGTCGAAGGTGGAGAGAGTGAGAATTATCAATAAATACTGAAACTGGGTAGAGAATCGCTCACTCTCAGTTTTATCTTTATTCTCAATATCTCCAGAAGACGGAATTGCTGCCAGATATCCCTTCCGTGCAGAGATGTAATTTCTGTTGCTAAATTTATGTGGTGGTTAGTTATTGATGTTGTTGTCGGAGAAACCACAGTATCGAAATGACCAAGTCAACGTTTCGGTTCCATATTAGGATCCATCATCAGGACAATGTCGAAGGTGGAGAGAGTGAGAATCATCAACAAATACTGAAACTGGGTAGAGAATCGCTCGCTCTCAGTTTTATCTTTATTCTCAATCTCTCCAGAAGACGAAATTGCTGCTAGATATCCCTTCCGTGCAGGGATGTAATTTCTGTTGCTAAATTTCTGTCGTGGTTAGTTATTGATGTTGTTGTCGGAGAAACCACAGTATCGAAATGACCAAGTCGACGTTTCGAATCCATATCAGGATCCATCATCAGGACAATGTCGAAGGTGGAGAGAGTGAGAATCATCAATAAATACTGAAACCGGGTAGAGAATCGCCCACTCTCAGTTTTATCTTTATTCTCAATCTCTCCAGAAGATGAAATTGCTGCCAGATATCCCTTCTGTGCAGCGATGTAATTTCTGTGGTGGTTAGTTATTGATGTTGTCGTCGGAGAAACCACAGTATCGAAATGACCAAGTCGACGTTTCAGATCCATATCAGGATCCATCATCAGGACAATGTCGAAGGTGGAGAGAGTGAGAATCATCAAGAAATACAAACCGGGTAGAGAATTGCTCGATCTCAGTTTTATCTTTATTCTCAATCTTTCCAGAATACGGAATTGCTGCCAGATATCCCTTCCGTGCAGGGATGTAATTTATGTTGCAAAATTTCTGTGGTGGTTAATTATTAATGTTGTTGTCGGAGAAACCACAGTATCGAAATGACCAAGTCGACGTTTCGGATCCATATCAGGATCCATCATCAGGACAATGTCGAAGGTGGAGAGAGTGAGAATCATCAATAAATACTGAAACCGGGTAGAGAATCGCTCGCTCTCAGTTTTATCTTTATTCTAAATCTCTCCAGAAGACGAAATTGCTGGCAGATATCCCTTCCGTGCAGGGGTGTAATTTCTGTTGCTCAATTTCTGTGGTGGTTAGTTATTGATGTTGTTGTCGGAGAAACCATAGTATCGAAATGACCAAGTCGACGTTTCGAATCCAAATCAGGATCCATCATCAGGACAATGTCGAAGGTGGAGAGAGTGAGAATCATCAACAAATACTGAAACCGGGTAGAGAATCGCTTGCTCTCAGTTTTATCTTTATTCTCAATCTCTCCAGAAGACGAAATTGCTGCCAGATATCCTTTCTCTGTAGGGATGTAATTTCTGTTGCTAAATTTATGGGGTGGTTAGTTATTGATGTTGTTGTCGGAGAAACCTAAGTATCGAAATGACCAAGTCAACGTTTCAGATTCATATCAGGATCCATCATCAGGACAATGTCGAAGGTGGAGAGAGTGATAATCATCAACAAATACTGAAACTGGGTAGAGAATCGCTCGCTTCAATTTTATCTTTATTCTCAATCTCTCCAGAAGACGGAATTGCTGCTAGATATCCCTTTCGTGCAGGGATGTAATTTCTGTTGCTAAATTTCTGTGGTGGTTAGTTATTGATGTTGTTGTCGGAGAAACCACAGTATCGAAATGACCAAGTTGACGTTTCGGATCCATATCAGGATCCATCATTAGGACAATGTCGAAGGTGGAGATAGTAAGAATCATCAATAAATACTGAAACCGGGTAGAGAATCGCTCGCTCTCAGTTTTATCTTTATTCTCGATCTCTCCAGAAGACGGAATTGCTGCCAGATATCCCTTCCATGAAGGGATGTAATTTCTGTTGCTAAATTTCTGTGGTGGTTAGTTATTGATGTTGTTGTCAGAGAAACCACAGTATCGAAATGACAAAGTCGACGTTTCGGATCCATATTAGGATCCATCATCAGGACAATGTCGAAAGTGGAGAGAGTGACAATCATCAATAAATACTGAAACCGGGTAGAGAATCGCTCGCTCTCGGTTTTATCTTTATTCTCAATCTCTCCAGAAGACGGAATTACTGCCAGATATCTCTTCCGTGCAGGGATGTAATTTCTGTTGCTAAATTTCTGTCGTGGTTAGTTATTTATGTTGTTGTCGGAGAAACCACAGTATCGAAATGACCAAGTTGACGTTTTGGATCCATATCGGGATCCATCATCAGGACAATGTCGAAGGTGGAGACAGTGAGAATCATCAACAAATACTGAAACGGGGTAGAGAATCGCTCGCTCTCAGTTTTATCTTAATTCTCAATCTCTCCAAAAGACGGAATTGCTACCAGATATCCCTTCCGTGCAGGGATGTAATTTCTGTTGCTAAATTTCTATGGTGGTTAGTTATTGATGTTGTTGTCGGAGAAACCACAGTATCGAAATGACCAAGTCGACGTTTCGGATCCATATCAGGATCCATCATCAGGACAATGTCGAAGGTGGAGAGAGTGAGAATCATCAATAAATACTGAAACCGAGTAGAGAATCGCTCGCTCTCAGTTTTATCTTTATTCTCAATCTCTCCAGAAGACGGAATTGCTGCCAGATATCCGTTCCGTGCAGGGCTGTAATTTCTGTTGCTAAATTTCTGTGGTGGTTAGTTATTGATGTTGTTGTCGGAGAAACCACAGTATCGAAATGACCAAGTCGACGTTTTGGATCCATATAAGGATCCATCATCAGGACAATGTCGAAGGTGGAGAGAGTGAGAATCATCAACAAATACTGAAACCGGGTAGAGAATCGCTCGCTCTCAGTTTTATCTTTATTCTCAATCTCTCCAGAAGACGGAATTGCTGCCAGATATCCTTTCCATGCAGGGATGTAATTTTTGTTGCTAAATTTCTGTGGTGGTTAGTTATTGATGTTGTTGTCGAAGAAACCACATTATCGAAATGACCAAGTCGACGTTTCGGATCCATATCAGGATCCATCATCAGGACAATGTCGAAGGTGGAGAGAGTGAGAATCATCAATAAATACTGAAACCGGGTAAAGAATCGCTCGCTCTCAGTTTTATCTTTATTCTCAATCTCTCCAGAAGACGGAATTGCTGCCAGATATCCCTTCCGTGCAGGGATGTAATTTCTGTTGCTAAATTTATGTGGTGGTTAGTTATTGATGTTGTTGTGGAATAAACCACAGTATCGAAATGACCATGTCAACGTTCGGATCCATATCAGGATCCATCATCAGGACAATGTCGAAGGCGGAGAGAGTGAGAATCATCAACAAATACTGAAATCGGGTAGAAAATCACTCGCTCTCAGTTTTATCTTTATTCTCAATCTCTCCAGAAGACGGAATTGCTGCCAGATATCCCTTCCGTGCAGGGATGTAATTTCTGTTGCTAAATTTCTGTGGTGGTTAGTTATTGATGTTGTTGTTGGAGAAACCACAGTATCGAAATGACCAAGTCGACGTTTCAGATCCATATCAGGATCCATCATCAGGACAATGTCGAAGGTGGAGAGAGTGAGAATCATCAACAAATATTGAAACCGGGTAGAGAATCGCTCGTTCTCAGTTTTATCTTTATTCTCAATCTCTCCAGAAGATGGAATTGCTGCCAGATATCCCTTCCGTGCAGGGATGTTATTTCTGTTGCTAAATTTCTGTGGCGGTTAGTTATTGATGTTGTTGTCGGAGAAACCACAGTATCGAAATGACCAAGTCGACGTTTCGAATCCATATCAGGATCCATCGTCAGGACAATGTCGAAGGTGGAGAGAGTGAGAATCATCAACAAATACAGAAACCGGGTAGGGAATCGCTCGCTCTCAGTTTTATCTTTATTCTCAATCTCTCCAGAAGATGAAATTGCTGCAAGATATCCCTTCTGTGCAGGGATGTAATTTCTGTTGCTAAATGTCTGTGGTGGTTAGTTATTGATGTTGTTGTCGGAGAAACCACAGTATCGAAATGACCAAGTTGACGTTTTGGTTCCATATCAGGATCCATCATCAGGACAATGTCGAAGGTGGAGAGAGTGAGAATCATCAATAAATACTGAAACCGGGTAGAGAATCGCTCGCTCTCAGTTTTATCTTTATTCTCAATCTCTCCAAAAGACGGAATTGCTGCTAGATATCCCTTCCGTGCAGGGATGTAATTTCTGTTGCTAAATTTCTGTGGTGGTTAGTTATTGATGTTGTTGTCGGAGAAACCACAGTATCGAAATGACCAAGTCGACGTTTCGGATCCATATCAGGATCCATCATCATGACAATGTCAAAGGTGGAGAGAGTGAGAATCATCAATAAATACTGAAACCGGGTAGAGAATCACTCGCTCTTAGTTTTATCTTTATTCTCAATCTCTCCAGAAGACGAAATTGCTGCCAGATATCCCTTCCGTGCAGGGATGTAATTTCTGTTGCTAAATTTTTGTGGTGGTTAGTTATTGATGTTGTTGTCGGAGAAACCACAGTATCGAAATGACCAAGTCGACGTTTCGGATCCATATCAGGACAATGTCGAAGGTGGAGAGAGTGAGAATCATCAATAAATACTGAAACCCGGTAGAGAATCGCTTGCTCTCAGTTTTATCTTTATTCTCAATCTCTCCAGAAGACGAAATTGCTGCCAGATATCCCTTTCGTGCAGGGATGTAATTTCTGTTGCTAAATTTCTGTGGTGGTTAGTTATTGATGTTGTTGTCGGAGAAACCACAGTATCGAAATGACCAAGTCGACGTTTCGGATCCATGTCAGGATCCATCATCAGGACAATGTCGAAGGTGGAGAGAGTGAGAATCATCAAGAAATACTTAAACCGGGTAAAGAATCGCTCGCTCTCAGTTTTATCTTTATTCTCAATCTCTCCAGAAGACGGAATTGCTGCCAGATATCCCTTCCGTGCAGGGATGTAATTTCTGTTGCTAAATTTCTGTGGTGGTTAGTTATTGATGTTGTTGTCGAAGAAACCACAGTATTGAAATGACCAAGTCGACGTTCGGATCCATATCAGGATCCATCATCAGGACAATGTCGAAGGCGGAGAGAGTGAGAATCATCAACAAATACTGAAATCGGGTAGAAAATCACTTGCTCTCAGTTTTACCTTTATTCTCAATCTCTCCAGAAGACGGAATTGCTGCCAGATATCCCTTCCGTGCAGGGATGTAATTTCTGTTGCTAAATTTCTGTGGTGGTTAGTTATTGATGTTGTTGTCGGAGAAACCACAGTATCAAAATGAGCAAGGCGAGGTTTCGGATCCATATCAGGATCCATCATCAGGACAATGTCGAAGGTGGAGAGAGTGAGAATCATCAACAAATACTGATACCGGGTAGAGAATCACTCGCTCTCAGTTTTATCTCAATTCTCAATCTCTCCAGAAGACGGAATTGCTTCCAGATATCCCTTCCGTGCAGGGATGTAATTTCTGTTGCTAAATTTATGTGGTGGTTAGTTATTGATGTTGTTATCGGAGAAACCACAGTATCGAAATGACCAAGTCGACGTTTCGGATCCATATCAGGATCCATCATCAGGACAATGTCGAAGGTGGAGAGAGTGAGAATCATCAATAAATACTGAAACCGGGTAGAGAATCGCTCGCTCTCAGTTTTATCTTTATTCTCAATCTCTCCAGAAGACGGAATTGCTGCCAGATATCCCTTCCGTGCAGGGATGTAATTTCTGTTGCTAAATTTCTGTGGTTGTTAGTTATTGATGTTGTTGTCAGAGAAACCATAGTATCGAAATGACCAAGTCGACGTTTCGGATCCATATCAGGATCCATCATCAGGACAATGTCGAAGGTGGAGAGAGTGAGAATCATCAACAAATACTGAAACCGGGTAGAGAATTGCTCGCTCTCAGTTTTATCTTTATTCTCAATCTCTCCAGAAGACGGAATTGCTGCCAGATATCCCTTCCGTGCAGGGATGTAATTTCTGTTGCTAAATTTCTGTGGTGGTTAGTTATTGATGTTGTTGTCGGAGAAACCACAGTATCAAAATGACCACGTCGACGTTTCGGATCCATATCAGGATCCATCATCAGGGCAATGTCGAAGTGGAGAGAGTGAAAATCATCAATAAATACTGAAACCGGGTAGAGAATCGCTCGCTCTTTGTTTTATCTTTATTCTCAATCTCTCCAGAAGACAGAATTGCTGCCAGATATCCCTTCCGTGCAGGGATGTAATTTCTGTTGCTAAATTTCTGTGGTGGTTAGTTATTGATGTTGTTGTCGGAGAAACCACAGTATCGAAATGACCAAGTCGACGTTTCGGATCCATCATCAGGACAACGTCGAAGGTGGAGATAGTGAGAATCATCAATAAATACTTAAACCGGGTAGAGAATCGCTCGCTCTCAGTTTTATCTTTATTCTCAATCTCTCCAGAAGACGGAATTGGAATAATATCTTCTTCTTTTCAAAATATTTAGCAACAAAATCTAATTAGATGATTCTTTCTTCCCGCAATCTTTGGACCGAAGTTGTCACACATAAGTATAATTTTTCCTGAATCGATAGAAGATTCTGTAATCTAAATAAAAAGAGGCTAATTTCATATGTTATTTGGAAGTCTATGATTAACTCTTTCTGCATCGTTAAGGAGGAACTTGCTTAGAGGAATGAAAATGGAGCTCAAGTTCGCGTTAGGGAAGATCCATGGCCAGGATGCCAAGATAAACATGTTTATCCTCAATCTTTGATTCATCAAATACACCTTCAAGGTATCTATCATTTGGATCAGATTGTCAACCCTACTATAACTTCTTTATGGAATCAAGGATGGAAAGAGGCACATACTTTGGGTTTGGTGGTTGACCACATAGAGGCCTAGAATACTTACTTGATACAATATAAACCCTTTGTACTTCCCATGTTTGGCCAAATGACTATGTGGATAAACTCATTTGGAAGCATTCTCCACATGGTAAATACATGCCAAAACTGGGATACCTGCAGTTGATAGTAGGTTTATAGAACATAGACCAAAAGTGGTGGTGTAAGGGTATTTGGAAATCAAAATTCCCCTAAAAAACATGCATTTTCATGTGGTGCTTGATCGATAAAAAGGTTCTACATGGGACAAAATGGTGCATAGACAAATTGAAGGCCTGATTTGGTGCATCTTGTGTCGATCACAAAAGGAATTAGTGACACATATTTTCATCTCTTGCCATTTGTGTTGTCTAATATGGAAATAATGTAGCTAAATTTTGAGCACCGCCTGTGTATATATTGGTGTTGTAATGCCCCATATTTTGAAATTTGGTATTTAAACTCTAAATGAATTAACTCAACATTTTGACTACTTATTATCTATTTGACTTGGTTACATTAATTAAGAGTATTATTATATGAACGCATGGACTCCCTAGATATGTGGATAGTAAATGGAATTTATCATTTTGTTTTATCAATATTGATAAATATGTTATGTCGTTTGAACTTGCAATTGAATATGGAATATTGATATGTGAATGTCAGTTGAGGTTACTTTGAGATAGAACAAGTACAATATATGTTTCAAACGTACTTACATGATTATATTAAATCTTGTTTTAGTGGCATGGATTAACACTTGAAAGAGTTGAGTATGTTTATACATGAGATTTATGTGAGTGCTGAACTAACCCACATGTTGATTGGCTATGAGATAGCCAGATTCTTATAGTGCCAAGGGGCACAAGATGTCTTGGACATCAAGAGGATAATGAGGTTATATTAATTTTCAAGTTATTTAATTGTGAAATCCAATTTTTCTATGACTTATGGCTAAGTGTGAGTTTTTACAGGAACTATGAATTGCCAAATCTGGTTATTCAATGGTGATATCCCTTAGAACAATGATGGCAGAGTAGAGTTGATGTAGGGTGTTGAACCTAGTACTATTAGGGGGTGGAGGCATTTCAAACCATTTATCCCTCGAAACCTAGATACGTGGGAGGGTTGTGCTGAGAACACTCCACTAGACGTGTGATGATGACTAGTGGGTTCCTATTAGGGAAGCTTGGTCGATTTGTACGACTCGACACTTCCTCTTACAGGTTCTATATGTGGTTAGGTCGGTGTAGCTGACGCCACAGTATATTCCAATAGAGGACGAGATGGTGAGGTCTAGAGATGGAAGTAGTGGGGATTAGGCGGTTTGTGTATTGATGGGGATGGATGAGACCAATGATGTATTGGATGGTGTTCTTCATTGATAAAAACCACTATGATTATATTCTTGATTGCTTCATTATGTTTATGTAATTTAGTTTTATTACTTTTCTACGAATGATTATGAATGAGACGATGCATTGTTATGTTGGTCTTCTGTATGTTGTTTGCAAGCATATGATAATGAGAAAATTAAGTGGTGTTGTGGTGTTGGTTATGAGTGATTCAATAAAGCTAAGAGTCTATAAATGAGTTATAATAACACATTTTGACTACCTAGGGAAATATTTATTTATGAACTAATGGATAGTTCAACTATAATGTTGTATTCCATAGAACTTGACACACACACAAACACACAGACACACACATATATATGAACTTGTTTCTTTCATAGCGTCACTATGAACTTGAAATATCTTTCATAGTGTGACTATGAAAGATTGCAAAATATATTGCGAGGAAATAGGATTTTAAGGAGAAGTAAATGTAGATTTGGAATGGACCTTTATACTATGTTATTATTGATGTAGGGATATTAGATAACCCATTTGCCAACATAATTATCCTTTCACATAGGATTGTTTTGTAGATGTTGTGTTGATATGAAGCATGAGTTTCCTAGGCTATGAAAGAAATGATACAATACCCAACATTTACCTTATGGAGATCTAATCCTTATGACATAGAAAAAGAATCACATTGATGATAGTAAGTAAAAAAAAGCGACCCTTTAGCAATAGTTTAGTAAATCTTCATAAAGTATCGTAATTTTTTTTGTGCCAATCACATGAACATTAATCAAATTCAAAATAGAAGAATGCATAATAAATAAATATAAATTGGAAATAATTACAAAGAAAACCAAGGATAGATTGTATGCACGCCATAATTAAATTATGTAGATTTTAGTACATTATTTTCTAAATAGATAACCATTGATGAGATAAGATTCTAACCATGTTCAAAGAAGCAATGTGCTACAATTGGTATTTTTAAGAAATATAAAGAATTCATTGCTTGAGTTCCTTATATTGTGATGACCATAACTTCGGAACGAAGTTTCTTGAAGGGTGGGTGTATGTAATTCTCCATATTTTGACAATTGGTATTTAAACTCTAATATGAATTAACTCAACATTTTAATTGCTTATTATCTATTTGACTTGGTTACATTCATTAAGACTATTATTATATGGACATATGGGCTCCATAGATATGTGGATAGTAAATGGAATTTATCATTTTGTTTGATCAATATTGATGAATATGTTATGTCATTTGAACATGCAATTGAATATGGAATATTGATATGTGAATGTCAGTTGAGGTGTACTTTGAGATAGATTAATTACAATATATGTTTCAAATGTACTTACATGATTATATTAAATGTTGTTTTAGTGACTTGGATTAACACTTGAAGGAGTTGAGTATGTTTATACATGAGATTTATGTGAGTGGTGAACTAACCCACATGTTTATTTCCTACGCGATGGTCGGATTCTTATAGTTCCAAGGGTCACAAGATGTCTTGGACATAAAGAGGATAATGAGGTTATATCAATTTTCAAGTTATTTAATTGTGAATTTAAATATTTCTATGACTGTGGGTGAGTGTGAGTTTTGACAAGAACTACGTCTTTCCCAAAGTGGTTCTTCAATAACGAAAACCCTTAGAGCAGTGATGGCACAGTAGAGTTGATGTAGAGTGTTGACCCTAGTACTATCAGGGGATGTGGAGGCATTTCCTACTATTTATCCCCCGAAATCTAGAGTCATGGAGGGATGTGTTGAGCACGCTCCCCTAGACATGTGATGACGACTAGCGGGTGTCTGTTGGCGATGCTTGGTCGATTTGTAGGACTCGACACTTCCGCTTACGGGTTCTATATGTGCTTAGCTCGGTGTAGTCGATGCCACAGTATATTCCAACAAAGGACATGACGGTGAGGTCAAGAGATAGAAGTACTGGTGATTAGGCAGTTTGTGTATTGATGGGGATGGATGGGGCCAATGATGGATTGGATGGTGTTCTTCTTTGATAAAAACTACCATCATTATATTCTTGACTACTTCATTATGCTTATGTAATTTAGTTTTATTACTTTTGTACGAATGATTATGAATGAGATGATGCATTGTTATGTTGGTCCTTTGTATGTTGTTTGCAAGCATATGATAATGATGCATTAAGGGAATTAAAAGTGATTATTAGTACCCATGTTTAAGATGTGTGCCCTCGCCATGTATACGTCAATTTGTGAGTACATTACTATGATTGGTTGATTGATGAGTAAATTTGCATGGTTATATTAATTATTAGTAACTTGGTTGATGAATTATTGTAGTATTACTTATGTATTGAAAGTATAAATAAGTGTTGATGTGTGTGTGTGTGTGTGTGTTGACTTGTTTATTATAGTTTATATTTAAATAAATTGATTGAATTATTGAATGATATACATAATGATATACATATAATATGATACCCATATCATAATATAATATAGTATTGGAAATATCTTATTTGACTTATGTATGGGGGGATAATGTAAATGAATGTATAGATAGGGTTGCATAAATTTTAGAAAGAAGTTGTCATAGTTTCATTTAAGATAGTAGCATGAAAAATGAGACTTTGCAACCATGTTTACTAATATTTTATTTATTTAAATCAAATTGTCATTTCTTTTGAGAAAATAAATTTGTTGATATTGAATATTATTATATTGGAATTTATTGATGGATGACGAGGAGGATGAGGACTTTTGGGTTATAAATAGGAGACTTGAGGTTGGACGGAGGGAGGTTCTTTTCTTGAAGGTATTTTTTTGTGAGAATTCTGGAGGGGATTGCGGAATTTGGAATATTTTGTGGATGAGAAGTTTAGAATATTTGGAAGAGTTTGAGAACTCTTGGTAGAATTGATACATAGCTTACTCGTGCATCACTATTTTGTTCTCTAGGGGTCTCGTGTTAGTGATTGAGAAAAAAATATGAATATAATTGAAATTTAAAACTTTAATCCATATTAACAGTGCATATAGATCTCATCAATATTCCAAAGACATAAATCAAACCATAGAACACATGATATACCCTAGGAAAACCCTCCACTGATTCGGACGATAAAAAACCCATTAAACAATATTAGAGTATGATTGATAATTGACAAATAATGATTACAACGCAATAACATATTGCTTTCACCGAGAGAAACGTAGTGAGGATATCAATTGGAACACTGTATCTAACTTTCCAAGTTCATATCACATTAATATAAAGTCAAATTAGGTTTTACAACAAAAATAGAATGGTTGCATGCAGTAACTTGTTAACACTTACAACACTGATCCATCTTTGATCATGTGCCCCCCATTGATCCGGTGCTAAGCTGACACTCCATAATTATCTACCACTAGAAGATATGTGCCTTCCATTAATTAACAAACTCTAACTAAGTTGTTAACTAAGTGTATTGAGCTGAACTGAATGGAACTACATGCAACTGAGTGTAACTGCATACAACTGAGTGTAACTGAACTGAATTGAATGGAATTGCATGCAACTGAATTCAATTTAACATAATTGAATGTAACTTAACAATAATTGAACAGAACTAGTGCTTCTCCATCAATGTTTATTTCCAACAATCACTTGCATAAATTAAGGAGTTGATTCCTTAATTAACTAAATTTTGTTTACCATAACTAATACTCAACTAATATCTAATCAATTCAAGTTCGCATGGTGGTAACATGGGCAATTCAAATTCTCTCTCCATCTATGTTCTTATATTGAATATCTCTGCATGGTCCATATGTGTTTTTGTTAATTAATCATCTATATCATATCATGCTCATAAGATTGTTTCCGAACCTATGATCATATGTATTACCTCGGATCATATAGTCACATGCTAAAGTAAATAACTCTAGCGGTAGATAATCCCTAAAGAAGACTTGTAGCACATGCTGACCATGACTAACCATACATCACTTAGTATATCTACTTTACATAGTAAATTACACCACCTCACAACATGAGGATATTTGTAGAACTTGATATTACTCTCAAGACTTTACTTGATATTACACACAAGTTTACTAACTTGATATTACTCACAAGTCTACTACCTTTATCTTACTCACAAGACTCATCTTGATATTACTCGCAAGCTTTACAACATCACCACCTCAATCATACAAGGATATTGTAGGAATTGTTATTACTCACAAGTATATTGTCTTGATATTACTCACAAGATTTACAACATCAACACCTCAATCATATGAGGATATTTGTAGGACTTGATATTACTCACAAGTCTATTATCTTTATTTTCTCACAAGACTGGAAAATGACTCCTGATGCTATAATCTTGACCCTCCCTCTCAGCAAGGGAGACATTCTCTACCATACCAATATTATCTATGAAGTGTCATAGCTTCATCGTAGATAGAGGCTTGTCACGGATTTTCAATTTCCTCATTAGTACCTATGTATTGGGCGTCATGACCATGAATTTAATGAAGTAAAACTTCATCTCGAATGTGTTTTTATCATAAAACACATATAAGGTTTTCGACAAAGCTTGGATATTAACACCTAATGACTATAGGCTTAAGTCTTTCACCCTAGTAGGTAGCTTCCCAAGCTACACAACACCTCAGTATGTAGTACTATCTGCAAAACACATTTTGCTTCTGTAGTACTATTAGACATACATCTTACTTATGTAGTACTAGCTGCAATACACTTAGGTTTTGTAGTACTAGTCACAAATTGCATCGCTTATCCCAAGCTAAAAAAATAGTTGGATAGCACAATCAAATAATAGGTTTTCCATGTATCAAATACAATAAAGAGCCTATTCTAATGTACCTCAAAGGTACTCAAACATATGCTTAGTAGTAAGCATAAAATACAACAGGCCTGCTCAAAGACCAACCAACTACTTACACAAAGTAGCTTCATCTGGATCCAATCCATAATAAAGTTTCTCTAAACTAGAGACGATGGATTTTAAATCCATCACATACAATATTATACAACAAATATGTAATAACATGCATAAAACAAGACTTATCTTTTCTTTCACTCTTCAACATTTGTTGACTTCTTGAATCTTTTGCTATATGGAGAAGTTATTTATGAGATTTCCATTCTCTGTGATGTTCTTCAAGGCCTAATCACTTTCTGAGTGATTCTTCTCTTTATACCACAACACCCCAACTACCTCTCCAAGTGGTTTTAACTGTTCTCTAACAGTCCAGACTATAAATAGTATCTGATACTTTTGACCATGTCTCTGCTCATGTGGATTCTCTTCACAAGGTATCACAACCCTTGGTTTCCTAAATCATGTACTATGACTAATTGGTGGGGACTTTATCTGCTACCACCTATGAAGACACATCAATACTCCCTCTTCAACTAGAGGAGTTATTATGTACTATACCAAGCTTGTCATAGATAGAGGATTAGTAAGAATGATGGCAATGTTGCTCATTTGTGGATATGTACCATGTCTTGAATATAACTGACTAGAACCCTCAAAAGCTTTACTGCTTTTCAACATGCTCTATCTAGAGAAACACATGTGATCTTCATCAATCATTATACTAGTAAGATTTCATATATATTTGAAACTCTATTTTACTGATCAAGACATATATGAGTCCACATACACTTGTACCAAGTAGGTACCACAACAGGTGATTTGTACATGTCTATGTACAAAATGCAAAGCACATAACATATCCTAGGACCTGTGACTAACCAAATACATCTCAACTGACTTGAGATCATCCAAATATGAAATAAGAATTATGAAATATCATATTTACCTTCATATGTGTGGCCATGGATTTGTAGTCCATCATCCTGAAACTCTTCAGGCTCTTTTACTGCACATTTTCCTTAACTGAGAAAAATATTTCAGTGGTGACTGCAACACCACCTATCATAAGAGTCATAACAATATTCTTGAATATATTTCTCAGCTTCCGTTTAAATCTGAGCATCATGCATATCTCTTTTTTACATGAGGCACATCAACCGATTACGTTGGTTCTTCAGGAGCTAGCGAGACTAGCAACTCCCTCTCACCATGTAAATGTGAGAATCATAATCTGGGTCCTCTATCATGGAGACTTATGCTCATCTATATATGAATCTATTCTTTGACACATGAATCTAAATAAGATAGAATGTCTCCAGGAGCCTTCACATCTATTAGAATAGAATTAAGCCATCTATTTTGTTTGCTTCCCAAGAGACATAGGAACCTCTTGAACTGTTCTCTTTCAGGCTCAACCATCATAATGACTCCACATTCATGTCCTTCTTTACTTTTAGGTAATTGAATATTAATTTTCCCTACAAGACAAATTAATCTAATGGTTACCATTTCATACTCATGAATTTTATTCACATGAAATAATCTCAATATACCAATAAAGATTTACCTAGTTATGTACATATATTGATCAACCTATTTATCATAATCCATTATAATCTTATGTACTGATATGTGTCCCTATATCAGTCCTATATCATTCCAAAAATTATTTTTATAAAAGAAATATAACCCCATGTTCATATCTCATGAGGTAAGCATGAAGCCCTCTATCTAGCCAATCATGTAGTCTTATGTTCACAGTTTATGAAACAATCATGTTGCCCTAAATCTCATGTCTTATGGAGGATTTTTTCAGCCTTATATCAATCCTATATCATCTGGGAAAAATTGGATTCATGATATTGATAACATTCCAATAAAGATAGAAAAAACAATGGATACAATAAACACAATTCTGAGTACAGGAATACAAATTGTAATAAAACAAAATTTGATTTTATAAAAGCATATGATAATCAAATAATCATGCAGCCCAACATTCATATCTCATGAGTCAGTCATGCAGCTCTATATTCATATTTTTATGAAACAAGCATGCAACTCTATATTCATATCTTCATGAAACAATCATGCATCCTCTATATTGATATTTTATAAAACAATCATGCACGCTCTATATTAATATCTTATGAACAATCATGCATGCTCTATATTCATATTTTATAAAACAATCATGCATGCTCTATATTCATATCTTATGAACAATCATGCATCCTCTATGTTCATATTTTATAAAATAATCATGCATTCTCTATATGACTGTAATGAAAACATTCAAAAGCATATAGATCATCTAAATAACATATAATAGAAAATTCAGGTACTTATCTTTAACTATTTTGCGTGTTCCCTCTTCATCTATGTTTCCTCGTGGAGATTACCGGAGTCCCTTGGTCTTGATCTCTTTGCAAATTTGAGTGCATGTAGGAGGTAGCGAATCTTTGCATGGAGAAACTGGATCCCATGCAACCCGAAGCAAATGCTCTTCTTTAAGGAAAACTTCTTCTGACGATCATTCACTTCTTCGGATGAGATCTCAACTCTATGAGGCTCTCATTATACACAAGATCCATTGAATAATGATAATATTAACACCACAGATCATGGGGTTATTCCATCAATTCGTCCACTTTGGGAAAACGACCATAACATGAATTCTTATTGTATCTCTCAAATACATGATTGTATCTCTCAAATAGTTGCTATTTTTTAAAATATTCCTTTAAGTAATCTAAGTCAGATGATTTGGAAGTGGGGTTTCAACGGTTTTGTCTGATTCCTCACGGATTGATCAGAATGTCTCCATGAAATTTATCTCCTGAAAAGTGACAAAAATGATGCATATCGACTTGCTCTTTAATTCATCCTTTCATATATTGAAGTTGGGAGCACCTTCAAGTTGGTATTCCGGTTGGACGAAGATTAATGTCATGGCTCTAAGATCTTTGCTCAATACTTCAAGATCACGTAGGCTTTAGCTTGCGTGGGAAAAACTAAGCTCCTTCATGCCCTTGCTTTGATACCATGTTAGTGATTGAGCAAAAATACGAAGAAAATTGAACTTTGAAACTTTAATATATACTAACATTGCATATATATCTCAACAATATTCCAAAGACATAAATCAAATCATAGAACAAATGATATACCTTGCGAAAATCCTCCATTGATTCGAAGGATAAAAAATCCAACAAACAATCTTAGAGTATGATTGATAATTGACAGAAAATGATTACAACACAATATCATATTGCTTTCGCCGAGAGCACCAAAGAGAGGAGATCAAATGGAACATTGTATCTAACTTGCCAAGTGCATAACACTTTAATAACAAGTCAAATTAGGTTTTACAACAAAAATAAAATGGTCGCATGCATTTGTAACTTGTTAACACTTATAACATTGATCTATCTTTAGTAATGCGCCCTCCATTGATCTGGTGCCAAGATGGCACTCCATAATTATCTACCACTAGAAGATATGTGCCTTCCATTAATTAACTAATTCTAAATGAGTGTATTGAACTGAACTGAATGGAACTACATGCAAATGAATAGAACTTAGTGTAACTGAACTGAACTGAATGGAATTGCATGCAACTGATGTAACTGAAGATAACTAAATGTAACTAAATAAAACTAAATGTAACTAAACAGTGACTTAACAGAACTAGTGCTTCTCCATTAGTGTTTATTTCCAACAATAATTTGCATAAATTAAGGAGACGATTCCTTAATTAATTGAACTTTGTTTACCATAACTAATATCAACTGATATCTAAGCAATTCAAGTTCACTTGGTGGCAACATCAGCAATTCAAATTCTCTTTCCATCTTTGTGCATATCTATGCATGGTCCATATGTGTTTTCATTAATTAATCATCTATATCATATCATACTCATATAAGATTCTTTCTAAACCTATGATCATATGTCTTACCCTAGGTCATATAGTCACATGTTAAAGTAAATCACTCTAGGGGTAGCTAATCCCTGAAGGAGACTTGTAGCACATGTTGACCATGACTAGCCATACATCACAAAGTATATCTACTTAACACAGTAAATTGCACCACCTCACAACATGAGGATACTTGTAGAACTTGATATTACTCACAAATCTATTGTCTTGATATTACTCACAAGACTTTACTTGCTATTACACACAAGTTTACTGACTTGATATTACTCACAAGTCTATTGCCTTGATATTACTCACAAGACTCAACTTGATATTACTCACAAGCTTTACAACATCACCACCTTAAGCATATGAGGATATTTGCAAGACTTAATATTACTCACAAGTCTATTGTATATTACTTACAAGACTCGGCTTGATATTACTCACAAGCTTTACAACATCACCACCTCAATCATATGAGGATATTTGTAGGACTTGATATTACTCACAAGTCTATGATCTTGATATTACTCATAGGACTGAAGAATGACTCCTGATGCTATAATCTCAACATATTAGGCACAGAGGGCCAAGAGGCTAGGTGGATGGCTCTTGGGGCTAGGGAGTCAGTCGGACCCCTAGTTAGATGGGAGGTAAGACTGTGGTTCCGCTTTGGCCAATGAAGATGAAAGCAGCTCGAGGAGAAGATGAAATCTTGCTTCAGTTTGGTCTTCCTCACCATTCTCATCAGTCATCAAGAGGTATTTTCTTGTGATTATAACTACTTATATGATGTTATAAACTACTTATATGTTGTTATGGATACATGATGCTTATATGTTATAAGCCACATATTTTAAGAAATCCACCATTTGAGCTTGTATCAACAATATTATGCATTTGTAGAACAAAAAGAAAATAGTTGTTTAATTACATTAAAATTTATAATGCATTATAGGTGTGAATCTAGAGGATGTTTGGAAAATCTAGGTTTATAATGTTAGCTTCAAGAAAATTAGAGCTCTTCCTCTTATTGTTAATTGGGGTTTATGGATTGCTAGAAATCGCTCCATGTTTCATGATAATCCTTCCACCCTAGAATTCATATATGTGCAAAGTCTCAATATTCTATATCACTTCCCTCAGGAAAAGAATGCTCCTGCTATACAAATCATTCAAGAAGAACAAGTGGACAAATATAGTCAATGGGATTTTTTTTATGGAGCCTCACAGGATCAAAATTTGTTGTGTGGGGGAGGAGCTATACTCTATCTTTCATAAAATCCATTTTCAGGATCCAAATGGGGTTGGGGCCTGGGACCAACAATTTTGCTGAAGCAATGGATCTTAAAATACTGTTACTATTCGCTATAGAAAAGGCATGCTCTACCCTTTAAGTTTATGGTAATTCGGTGAATGTTTTTTTTTTGTAAATAAAACTTCAAATTATTGTATAGAGTCCATATTACAGAGCAGAAAAATGACTATGGCCGACCCAAAAATGGGGGAGCCTTAGTCCTAGCCAGCAAAAGCCCAGCCGGGACTTGAGCAAAACTGATTGGCAAAAAATTTACAGTGAATTCCAATATCCTTTTACCCCCCATGGTATCCCTATTTTTGTGTTGGATCCTAATCCTATTACAATGATTCCCCACCCACAAAAAGGTGATTTAATGGACCTATCGCCACCCGTTCCACAGAAGAAAACATACTGCCTAGTAATATACCGTCTATAATTATAAAGGCTGAGACACATTATATTAACGTAAGACAAACAGAGAAACATTGACTGATAAGAAAATTCAAATCCCACCAGGAGGGAGGGTGTTCCAGTGAGGAGGAGCAACAAAAGGGCTTCTGGCAGCAAGGAGCTGCATGCTTGACACCAGCGACGATGATGAAAGCATGGAGCCCATGGAAATCCAAGCCTCCTCCCAACCTCTGAGGCCTTCCTTGTCGCAACGACCAGTCCTTTCCCGAGGCCGAGCCGTCTCCAGAGCACGGTGGTCCACTGGGTGGAACGAAAATCCCAGGCAAGTAGCAAGAACATCTAATTTGTGGTGCATGGTGTGACATTCCGCATTGTGCTCCTTCCAGAATGGAACTGGTTCCACATCCCCAGCCTGTTTTGCTTCCTGCATCATAGCAGAATGCCCAACCAGATGAATAGTGACCCAATATGTCATGAGCATCCGACCATAAGCAGAGGCGTGGCCCGCAGTATTACCCGAATCCAAGACCCACTCAGCAATCTCAGCATGAAGGTTTTCCCTAGGCATAGCTTTCGCCTTCGCCAAAAGCCCTTCCACCACCCTCTCGACTTCAAGCCTAATACTGAGTGGGACATGTTCCTTGTAACAATCCACCTCTTCTTGGGCTTGAATCTGCGCGCGAGTTGCTTGGCGTGTCTATCGTTTGGCAGAATTCCCTTTAACCAACAAAATTTTGGGCGCTTCTCCCAGTCCTCCCTGCCTCCTGAGCTGCCGCCTGGGGGCCATTGAGGGGAAATCCAAGGGAAATATAGACCACAAGAAGCAACGGAGGAGGCTCTTAATAGGGTTGAGCTCAACAACGCTGCACCAGACGAAAGGCAAATGCACAGACCTGCGAATTCTGGCGTATAACCTGTCTTGGAAAATCTCAAGGTCGCCGAAATATAACAGATGGTCATCCATGTGAGCGTACTCGTTCCTGAGAAATTCCTGCATCATTCCCATCATGATACCCTAAGCCTTCGTCCTGTATTGATAATTATCCCTATCCGAACAATAATCCTTGCACTCAGAGCCAAGCCTGGTGAGGCCGACGCCAAGAAGCGAA
The DNA here is from genome assembly GCA_001517045.1 of Pseudotsuga menziesii. Classification (NCBI taxonomy): domain Eukaryota; kingdom Viridiplantae; phylum Streptophyta; class Pinopsida; order Pinales; family Pinaceae; genus Pseudotsuga; species Pseudotsuga menziesii. Next base: position 127,400 of record LPNX011000628.1, on the reverse strand, counting down.
ATAATGAGGAAGGACCAACACCAGCACCGACAGATTTTAATGCCAACCATCCTCATCTGCATTAACACTAATGTATGTGGGCGTGCTCGCGCCTCCTAGTGCCACCTGCTCTCCTGTCCGGTTGATCGTCCAGCTGTGCGGTCTCGGATAGATCTTTAATAGCCATGTGGCTGCATTGCTGGGCCCATCCCTCCTCTACAAAGACGTCAAGTTCGTCACATCGGAAATCGACTCCACATTCGACGACGGCATTTGCTAAACAGTTAGTAACCTTATTCGCTTCCCTTCTGATGTGGTGAAAGGAGGTGGCGGGGTGCGAAAAAAGAAGGACACGCAGGTGTTCCAATCTGTATGCAAGGCACCAGCTTGGGGAGATTTTTTCGGTCTTTTGACCATTCAGGAGGCGTTTGGTTGTGAGATAAGGATGTTGGAGTCGCCTTCTATTATCGCTGGGAGGAACCCCCTCCTAATCAGCACTTCCGCTCCACGTATGAGGCCTTCCAGCTCTGCCAAATTATTGGTATCCTCCCCAATGGCTCCCATAAACACAATCCTGATCCGACCCTTATGGTCTCGACAGAGACCACCAAAACTAGCCTGACCAGGGTTTCCGCAAGATGCTCCGTCAAAGTTCAGTTTAAAAACGTCGGGGGGTGGAGCCAACCATGAAGTAGGGCTGGATGGGATGCACAGCTTATCCCGATAACACAGAGCTTCAAACATAGGCTTATTCAACCCCCAGTTCTTCGCAATTTGGAGTTCTTCCCTTGGGATAATCTTATCCTGTTCATTCCATTGCATGCATTTAATTGAGGATACCAAGCTGTCTTGCACCATGTTCCACACTGCCTCCATGTTTTTTCTTCGACCACAGAAGATCCTAGCATTTCGCTCTTTCCAAATACACCACATTTCCATACCTAGAAAAGCATCCCAAATGGTTTTGATGATGGGGTTAGTGAAGGATCGAGAGCTCTAATCTCTTATAGTCTGGGGGGGCAGCCCCCGGGTCCTGTCACTCCTTCTGAACATCAACGCCCCCTTATCCCAAATAGCTGTCGCAAAGGGGAAACTGTCCAGTAAATGGCCCATCGTGTCCTCCGCTTGATGACACAAGTAGCATTGGGATGGACCAATAATCCCGCGTTTTCATAGATTGTCACAAGTGAGGATTCTTCCTCTGACTACAAGCCAAACGAAAAGAGCCACCTTGGGCCATAAGTTGACATCCCAAATTTTCCCCCAGATGTCATCCATCTCCATGTTCCTTGTCATCCTGATGCTATAGGCCTCTTTGACGCTGAAGGATCCTTTTGGAGAATATCCCCACCGTAAAATGTCAGGGCCCTCCTAAGTTCTGACAAAACGTTTATTCAATTCCTCCTGGAAGGCCTTTTAGTCCTCCTCACTCATAAGAGCTGGTTTCTTGGGAAAGTCCCACCAATGATAGTCTTCTTGTATTCCCGGATTCCATGACTGGTTCACTAGAATCCTGCCCTTCTCAATCTCCTGCTATTTGATAAGGTTCCATCGGGGATTTCTTCCGAGGATGGGGAACTGGTTCCATGAATCATCCCAGAACTTCGCTCGGCGTCCATCCCTGATCTCCCAAAAGCTGTGCTCTTAGATTATAGATCTTCCAGCCAAGGGCTTTAACCAGATGGAGGAGCCATTAGGAGTTTCATTGAAGCGGATCAGGATATGACTGGGCCTGCCCCTGGCATATTTTATGCTCCATAATCTAGCCCAAGGTTCTGATGAATGGGAGACCCATCTCCACCAAATCTTGGCCCCCAATATCTCTGACATGATTTCAGGGTCCCTAAGGCCAAGGCCACCCTGTTCCTTAGGTTTGCAAACATCCTCCCAGCTTACCAAAGAAAATTTGGCCTTTTCCCCACTCGATCCCCAAAGGAAATTACATTGGATGCTTCATATTTGCTTGAGGATAGCCTTTGGAGCCGTTAAGACCGAGAAAAGGTATGTCAGCATTGCCTGTAATATAGATTTGATTAAGGTCAGCCTGCTGGGAAAGTTAAGGGTGCGAAGGACCCAGCTGGATAGTCTCTGCTTTAGTTTGTCCAAAAGTTCCTGCCATCCTGCTATTTTTGGCCTTCCAAGCCCCATGGGGATACCAAGGTATTTGGACGGAAGATCTCCTCTAGAGAAAACCAGGACTCTTAAGATATTTATTTGGGTGGTCGGGGGGGTATTAACAAAGAAAACCTGAGACTTGTTAGGATTAATAGCCAATCCTGAGGCCTGACCAAAAAGGTCCAGGCTTTTTTTGAAGCTTCTGGCTTCTTGGACTGAAGGGTGCCCCATGAGCATGGTGTCGTCCACGAATTGTTGATGTGTCTAAGGGGGCATCCCCTCCTAAACTCTCACTCCCCGAATTGTCCCACGATCGACCTGGGCATCAATGAGGCGGCTTAGACCCTCCGCCATGAGAATGAATAAGAAAGGGGACAGGGGGATGCCCCGAGAGCGCTAAAAGGGCAAATTCGAGGACCCATTAAGGAGGATATTAAATAAGGGAGAGGAAACCAGGCCCATTACCCACTCCACCCATGCGGGAGAAAATCCATATGCCCCCAACATTCTCTCCATGAATTCCCAATTGAGCTTGTCATAAGCTTTCGCAATGTCAAGTTTGATCATCATCCCAGGGATTCTGGAGCTTTTGAGCGAGTGCAGCAATTCATGAACCTGAATAACCCCATCCAATATTTGCCTTCCTTCCACGAAACCCGATTGTTCCTGGCTTATAAGCATCGGAAGGAGGGGTTTGAGTCTGTTAGCAATGACTTTGGAGATGATCTTGTATATGAAATTGCATAACGCAATAGGTCTAAATTTATGAGCGACTCTGCACCCGCTTCTTTCGGTATAAGGGTGAGAAAAGTAGCATTGAAAGCTTTGAGGACCCCTTTTTTTAATTTGGATTCTTCCGCAATAGCCAGCACGTCCTCCTTGACAAGATCCCAGAAGAGGTGGAAGAAGTTGGAAGTAAACCCATCTAGTCCAGGAGCCTTTCCCAGCGCCATTTGGTTAACTGCTTCCTCCACTTCTTGCATCTCAGTGGGATTATTCAAGATTTCATTATTTTCAGTAGTAACCATGCTGGGAATTAATTTGGTGATTTGCTCAATCTCCCTACTTCTTTCTCCCCCATATTCCCTGAGGATCTCTGAGAAATATTGAGTCAATTCGGTTTCTATTTCCCTCCTAGTGTCCACTCTATCTCCATTTTTGATTTTAAGCCTATGACTTCTAGAGCCGTTCCTGTTCTGGATCACCGAATTGTGAAAGAATTTATTGTTTCTTTCACCCTCCTTCAGCCATTTAAGTCTCGCCTTCTGCTACCAATAAAGAGCCTCTTGTTTCTCCCGAGCTTCCAATTCTTCCATAAGTTCCTTTTCTGTTTTTTTCATTTCCTCATTCCATCCAGTTTCCATGCCTTTTCTGTTGATGAGGTCTAGCTCCATCAGCAGCTGTTTTTTGTCCTAAAAAATGTTTCTGATTTCCTCCCGGTTCCATTTGCGGATTTTTGCTTTCAGAGCTTTGAGTTTCTGCTGAAATTGGAACATAACGGTTCCTGGGGGGGGACCATCTCCTACCACCACTGACCTACCAGGTTTTTGAAGTCCTTTTGTTCCATCCAGAAGCTTTCAAACCTAAAGGGTTTCCCTCTGGGGGAGCCAGTCCAATCCCAGGAGAGGCTGATGGGCCAGTGGTCTGAGCCATTCGCCGGGAGAACAACCGCCATAATTTCCCCCGTACTGTGCATGAAATTTTCTGACACCAAGAAGCGATCCAGACGAGAGGCAACCAAATGCTCCCCTCCCCGCTTGTTGTTCCACGTGAACCAGCCACTTCCTGTTTCCACGTCAACCTTACGGTCCCCGAGCCAGAAATTCACTGAATGCTTCTTGGAATTTATCTAGGATTCGTCGTCCGCCCTTCTTCTCTTCAAGGTTTTCGATTAGATTGAAATCACCCCCAAGAACCCATTGTCCTTGTTCCACTTGATCCTGGATCCATTGGAGGAAACCCATAAAGGAGTGTTTCTCTTGGAAGTAGCTGGGTCCATAGATGTTTCTCGTCATCCCTCGAACTCCCGAGTCTAGAAATCAAAATTCTGCCATGAGCGCAAACTTGGTGGCCCGCCAATTTGAGAGTTCGACCGATCATGGCTGCCATAGAATAGCAATACCTCCTAATTGTCCTGCGGCATCGATGGCCATAACCTGACTGCCCTTCCAAATCCTGCCTTTGATTTTCAACAGATTTCCAAAACGGCAATTGGTTTCCTGAAGAAACAGAATGTCCGAGGATTCCTGTTTAAGCTTACTGTTTAAAGCTTTCCACTTCCTAGGGTTACTACACCCTCTGATATTCCAAGAGATGAGATTCATTGACAAACCTTTTTGGCTTTAGAGAAGGCCGCTTGGATCGTAGGGTACTGTCCAGATTCAATCAACCGGACTCCCACCGCTGTTATTCGCTGCTTGTTGGTCTTCCTTCCACGCCGCAGTTCCTCCTTGGGAGACTTCCTTTTGCTGCCCTTTTGGGCATCTGGATTGATTCCTATGCATTCCACCGCACCTGTGTGGATAATGGCCTCCTGGAGAAGTTCAAGTTGACGGTGTGAGACATACCCTTGTCCTTTCTTTTTGCATTCTTCTTCTAAGGCATCCAAGTCAAGCTCACCCAAGTCCATATCTTCCCCCTCGTCCTCCTCCACCCCTTCCATCTGCTGGGATTCCTTTGGCCCTGGGGATGCTGGGAGGTCTTCTCGCTGGTCTTCTATCGGTGTCTTAGCCTGCATCTCTTCACCCTCTTCCAGGGACGGTAGAGCTTCGAAAGCGTTCCCTTGGGATTTCTCATGGGTCAAGGTATTCGAGCACGCTGAAGGTTTTCCTCCCCCCTTGCCACGACGCTTATTCTTAACCAGTGTGAACCCTTCATCAACCACCGAAATGGGAGGCACAGGTGTCGTCGGGTTCGTCTTAGGTCTATCTCTGGGACAGTTCCTCCCTAAATGTCCATATTCATGGCAGAGCCGACATCTAAAGGGGAGTTGTTCATAATCAATGGGCTGGATCCACTCTTCATCTTCCCAGTTTAGACTGATTGCTTCAGGCAGTTCTCGGGATAGGTCCATATAAACACAGATCCTAGCAAAGGTTGTGTACCTTTGGATCCTTGTTTGTTCTGCAACCTTTATAAATTCTCCAAGTCTATTTCCTATATCACGCAGAGTCTCTAGGTCCCAGTACTCACCTGGGAGGGAGAAAAGGCGGATCCATACTGGGGCAACTGTCATATCTTCCATTTCTGGGTTGAAACGCTCCTTCCATGGTCGCAAGAAAAGACTCGCTGAGAAGAAAAAATATGGGCCCCCTTCCAAAATTCTATCTCTATCTTCCTAGTTAAAAAAGATGATGGTGAAGAACCCCTTTGAGCCCAGCTGCAGGTCGTAGTGACCCTTGGGTTTCCACACCCCATTAATCCACTTGATCAAGTCCTTTTCCCTCGGCCATACCCCCACAAATTTCCCAATAAGAGCCTTTTCCTTCCAGGTCCTGATCTTTTCCCTTATAGCCTCAGATCTGATCTGAATCATAGGAATGGAGGCCGTTCATGGGAAGCATCCCCCCATGCTCAATTGTTTGCCTTTCCTGGAGGCTGGTGGACCTCCGTCCCCTTGACCCTCCTTAGCCTTGGAGTTTCTTCTCGAGCTAGAAGACCCATGTTCTCGAGCGGGCACCTCCTGCCCTAATGTCTCCATGGCCCCCTGAAGGAGGCCAAAATGCCAGGCAGAGCGATCAGCCCAGAGCCAACCGACGCCGCGCACCTTGAGCCACCAAAAGAAAACCTGCTTTTCTTCAAACCCTCCCCAGTCCTCCCCGTTCTAATATGAACATCATCAGAAAAAGAGGTGGTGATTCGATGAATGTTACAAATTAGGGAAACAAAGATAAAAAATGTCACAAAATACTTTTACTTCCCTTGCTTGAAGAAGTGCATCGCATAGTAGAAGAATTTGATTATTGCATGTGTTTCCATGTCTACAGGGAGTGGAATGAGCAAGCAAACAAGTTGTCAAAAGAAGATCTTCAACTAAGATTTGGTCAATGGAAGATCTCATAATTTCAGAATGGGACATTTCTTTATTACTATCACTGACCTTTTATTGAGGGGCTAGACCCTACATAGAATCAACCTCTTCCTTGAACTTATGTTGTCATATTAGGTTAAAAGTTTTTGTAACAGTTTCAGGAACTATTTGCAGGAATATATCGGGTACTGGTTGTTTGTTACTTGCACTAGAACTACATGCAAAATCATTTGATACATTGTCATATACTCATTAAATGAGTTAATAATTTTGTATGGAGATCATACATTTCTTTTTTTTAAAGCATGAGGTTTTGTTAATATAAAATACATAACAAACATGTATTATAGAAATTATAATTTTGTTTTTATAATAAAATTATGTTTTTTTTGGGAAAAAATACCACGTTTTCTATCTAAAAAATAAATTAAGTAGAAACTAATTGCCTTATCATAGTTCCTTGTCACTTAACTAGAAACTATTTTGCTAGATCATAGTTCTTTCTTGTCCAAATGGAAATCATTTATTTTTCACTTATCTGGAAACTATTTTGTTAGATTATAGTTCTTTTTTTGTAAGTTTATATCTATTCTATTAAAAAGAAAAAATGTTACAGGTAAAAGTACATAGCAACATATCCATCTTGTAGGAAAGAAAAATCAAAGAAAAGACACCAATCTGCCTGAAGGGAAAGGCAGTTTGAAACTGTTAAGATGATCCTCCCTTTGATAGGGAAAACAAATCCACAAAATCAAGTTTTAAAATGTTTACAAAAAACTTATGGCTGAACACGTGAAAAACTGCTCCGAAGAGCACTGTTCTTGGAAGTAACCCGAAAGATGAAGGATTGGAACATAAAACCTAAACTTAGAATTTGACAAAGGGCTCCTTGATAATCGATGTGCCAAAGCCAAAGCCTCTACCCAACTGCTCGTCCTGTTCTTTGGAATTGTTTGCGTCTTCACCTGAGTTGTTTTCACTGCTGGAGGTTCCGCTGCTAGTGGGGCTGCCCATGCCATCCTTGGAATCGGATTTGGAATGCTTGATCGGAAGAGGGTCAGTTTTCCTGGGAAGAGCAATGATGGCCATCTTCCCCGCTGGAGAGATGAATTGCCACTGAGGGGGCAGGGGAGAAATGAGGGTGGTGTCCATGGGGACCAAGGCAGAGGGAACCAGAATGGAGGTGCAGGGGTGGTTAGATCATAGTTCTTTCTTGTCCAAATGGAAATCATTTAATTAGATATATTTATTGATTAGGTTTTGTCTTTAGTTTAAAAGGTTAGTTTAGTGGTTACAATCCAACCTACCAAGTAAATTGTATTACCATGACTTAGTATTTATAAAAGTCATTTACATGATATTTACGTAAATGAGTATTAAAAATGAATTATTTAAAAATATGGAATTCATCAAATTGAATTTATGTAGAACTCAGTAATAATAATATTTGTGGTTATGTGGATGGACTCCAGAAGAATTTCACTAAAATTTATAGATAATGTTAAATGCAATTATTTTATTTTGGGTTTTTAAGATTATAATTTTATTATTTCATATAGTTTTTGAATTTATATTTTTCACAAAGAAAATATTGGTTATTTTTTATGTCATAGAAATCAAATATACCTTTAAACAATACATAATTCAACTAAAAATGATATATAGTTTATGAACAAACTTTTCAATGTCACTACAAAATTACATAACTAGACATATATCTACTCCACTTTAAAATAAGACATAATATTACTGTATACCATAAAAAAAATTAGGACTAGATATACTACTTAACAGTGAATCACATCAAGTTAAATTGTCACTTTAATAAGCCTTGAGGGGACCACCCGACACCGTACAAGTGTTGAATATTTTCTCAAAATACAACAGACCTTCAAAAGAACCAAGTGCCTTCTTGGACAACCTATCTGCCATAACATTAAAATGTTCAAAAATATGCTTGAAGTAAAGAGCAGTGAAGGTAGACTGAAGATCCCATAATCTAGAACACCAATGTTCCAATACAGTTAACCAGAGGAATGACTTCCCTGAAGCCCAGTCAATAATGACTAGAACCTATAGAGGCAAAAAGTCTTTGTTAAAAGCAAAAAAAGTAAGTCCCTCCCACAATACCAATAATACCAAGTCCATATCCCATCCTCATATGATAGAAATGTCTATAGTCAAGTTGTAACACCATTCCACTGCCACATATACCTTGTTGAGAGTCTCCATAAAAAAACCCACTAGAAATTCCTGTAACAAAGATGGCTCTAACAAAGTCTAGGCTCCTTAAGGATCACCTCTTTAAACAACTTCTTAAAAAATTCAAAATATTTGAACTAATGTTCGAAATAATGGGAGAAAGATTCTGAAATATAATAGAATTTTAAGATCTCCAGATCCCCGAGCTAATAAAAATTGATAGTTCTTTATAATGAGGAGCAAATTTATCCCACTGATGTAAATTGTGTTCAAAAGAAGAGCTTCCCATATTTTTTCCAAAGAAGAGCTTATGTATAGAGACTACATAAGCTTGGACCAATTGTGCCTCTCCTTAAGTTATTATCTCCACTCATTATTCTATTCTCCATAACTAACCGAGAAACACATTTCAATTTTAATGGTGGATTCAATTTCTAGTTTTGAAAATGAAATGGCATCATGTGTAACTTTATCACTAACCTATCCATTTGTTTTATTCCAACTCCAATTAATCTCATCGTTTGGCTCAGTTATCCAAACCCCCAAGTGATTGAGGCATGCAATACATGAGTTCCATTAATCTTCCATACCACCCCTAAGTCCAAGGTCATCTACCAACATTCAATAAGAATCAAAGGAGTCAATAGTACCTAAATGCCTTACCAAAGCTAACATTCTATAACCGTTCTTAACAATATGGGAGACAATTTCATTGGATAGTTTATAAAAATCATCATCCCCCACAAATGGATCAATACCAATATGTACACATTTTACATTCCCAAACCTCCATGCCAACCTTGATCCCATCCAAGGATATGATTTTATAAAACCCCTATAGAAATCAGAAGCAATTCTAACACTCTTATTTTTCCTTCTGAGCCACTCCACAATTGAACACTTCCTCAAATATTTTGATTGTAGAATTTCACTCCACATTCCATCACTAAAAATTCCTCTCCAAATCCTTTTGAGGCTTAAAGCTAAACTGAACCAAAAAATATTCATAATACCCCAATGCTCAAAACTCTTTGGAAGAGAAATTTTTTCCCAATTAACCAAGTGAATTATATCCCCATAAAATTTCCAAGCCACAAAGATTGAATCATCCTCTTTATCAAACTGTGTAAAATAGGCATAGGAACTTTTGCAAGAGTTGGTCAATAAATTGGTATTCTCTCCATAATAGAATTAACTAAAGTCAGTCTACCACCCAAAGAAAGCCATCTATAACACCTGTTATCGATCTTCTTCTCCACTTTATTAATAAGCCAAATCCAACCTTCCTTTAAATAATTGTGTGGCTTGAGAAAATATCCTAAGTACTTAATGCTAACATCAATTGGATTGTTTTTAAAAGAAAAAAGGGATAAGATATATGCCAAATACTCGTCATCAATATTATTATGAAGAAAGTTAAACTTTTGAATACTTATCTCCATACCTGAGGCTTCACAGAAGAGATTAATAATACCATGAAAACTATCAATCTTTAATAGAACTAGCCCCAAACAAAAGGACATCATCTACAAATAAAAGATGTGTAACATAATGGAGAGTGGAAACTTTAATCCCTGTGATTCTGTTTTCCTTCTTTGCTTTCCCAATAATCCTACTAAGACCTTCAATGACTAATGTAAAAAGAAGAAGAGACAAGGGATAACCTTGTTGAGTCCTCTAGAGCCTTTGAAAAATCCCATGGAATATCCATTCACTAAAATAGTAAAATTAGTGAAAGTAACACAAGTCGTAGTCCAATCTGTAACCTCCAGGGGAAAACCAATTTGTACCAGAACCAGTCTCAAAAAACACCAATCCAATTTGTCATATGCTTTAACCAATTCCACCTTTAAAATTAGAGCAACCAACATCTTAGTCTTAATAGAGTGAAGGCATTCCTATGTAATACCAAGAGCATGCAAATTTGTCTATTGGCTAAGAAAACATTTTTTTTTTAGACATGACCTCAACTAACTTTGGTTTAATCCTATTAGAGATCAACTTAGTGATAATCTTGTAAACCAAATTACAAAGAGAGATAGGTCTATAGTCATTAAATGACTCAGTATTTACACTTTTTGGAATAACTGCAGTAAAAGTTGAATTCAAAGATCCAATCAATATCACTGAGTTCTAGATTTGTCAATTACCTCCAACAAATCATTCCCAAGTAAATCAAAGAAATCAAGGAAAAATTCTATTGTCCAACCATCAAGGCCAACATTCTTTGATTTTGCAAATTTCTTAATAATCTCCTCAATATCCTTTAAATGAACTTCCTTGTCAATCCCTTGACCCTCCTATGGAGAAAATAATCTTTGATAATTCTAAAGGACTTGTAAATATCAGTTGATTTTAATATGTCTAGGATCTTTAAAAGTAGTTGAAAAATGTAATATCGCTTCCTTCTCTAAATCTTCATGGGAATTAATTAATTTTCCTTAATTATCCTTAAGATCCCAAATAGCATTAGATATTATTCTATAGTTGTCAAATTTATCAAAGAATATAGTATTATTGTCTCCTTGTGTTAACCAAATTGCTATGCTCTTAAGTCTACAAGTCTCTTCATCTATTCTCAGAATCTGAGTTTTCTAGTTTCCAAATTGATTAAATTATCCTTATCAAATTTGGAGAAAATACCCAAAAGAGTTTCTAAAAAGAGCGTGCCAATCTCTTATTCTACCAGTGGTACCTCTTGCTTCATTTTATGCTTTTCCCTTTCTCCCAGCTAATTACCACCTTCCTAACTACTTTTAACTTCCTAACCAAAATTTTCAATGCATAATCCTCCTCATTCATAAAACAAGATCCCCAAAAACCTTGCACCAATGTTTTGAACTCTTCATCTTCAAGCTAGGTATGATTGAATTTAAAAGGAAATTTTTGTTTGGCATAGTTAACCTCAATTTATAAACATACTGGTAAATTATCTGAAATACCAATATTTTCTTTCCGTGATCCATACCTACCCACAGAATCTGCCAGTCCCTTTTCTAGAAAGAATCTATCAAGTCTTTTAAACACCCCAGTCGTTCCCACCATTCCATTCCTCCAAGTACGAGACAAGGAAGATGGAAGGACATCAATCAAATTTTCCTCTTGAAAAAACTAATTAAAAAACCCAGATAAATGATCTAATTTAGGGTAACTACCCCACACTTCACATGATGATAAGATCAGAGTTAAAATCTCCACCCACAATCAAATTTGATTCCTTTAAAAGACCACTTTCCTCTACTTTTTTCAAGAATGCCTACCTATCCACATAAGGTCCATAACAATTGATGATCCTCACCACCTCCTCCATCCCTTTAATCCTTCCTTCCAATAGTATACTTGCACAAGTAGCAAAGGCCTTAAAATCAACAACTAAGGGGTCACAAATAGCAAGTAACCCCCTAGAATGACCTTTGATATCCACTGAGCAAACTTCCCAGCCATGAAAATTCCTCAATTTTTTTATTATAAGGTTTTGAACCTATGCACATCGTCTCCTGTATTAGGGCAACATTTTGCTTAATAAGTCTAAAAATCCTCTCGAGGGCATTAACTTTAGGAGTATCCCCATCTCCTTGAATGCTAAAAGAAGTTAAAATCATGGAGAAACTAACACTGAGGACATAGCTGTAAGGGCCCCATTTGATCAACACCATTATCAGTGTTTAGACAATCCAAACGAATAGAGATAGGTACATAATCATCTAAAACATCTCTATCACCCCTAGGATCTAAAGTTTCCGTATTCAATTTTCATTTACTCTATATTTTCCTTTGAATCGTTTTAATAGAGGAAATAGGGGTACATCGCCCTTGGATGAGACCTTATCAAAAGATATCGACAATTGTTTTTGAGGATGACATCTTTGTATGAAGGAATAGGTTCTAAAATCTTTGGACTTTCAAAGTCCATATTCAAGTAGCAAATGCCTTATAATCAACAACTAAGGGGTCACAAATAGCAAGTAACCCCCTATAATGACCTTTGATAACCACTGAGCAAACTTCCCAGCCATGAAAATTCCTCAAATTTTTTTTACAAGGTTTTGAACCTATGCACATCGTCTCCTGTATTAGGGCAACATTTTGCTTAATAAGTCCAAAAATCCTCTCGAGGACATTAACTTTAGGAGTATCCCCAACTCCTTGAATGTTAAAAGAAGTTAAAATCATGGAGAAACTAACACCAAGGGCATAGCTCTAAGGGCCCCATTTGATCAACACCATTATCAGCATTTAGACAATCCAAATTAATAGAGATAGGTACATAATCATCTAAAACATCTCTATCACCCTTAGGATCTAAAGTCTATGTATTCAATTTTCGTTTACTCTATATTTTCCTTTGAATCGTTGCATTTTGGCATTTAATAGAGGAAATAGGGGAAACATCGCCCTTGGATGAGACCTTATCAAAAGATATCGACAATTGTTTTTGAGGATGACATCTTTGTATGAAGGAACAAGTTCTAAAATCTTTGGACTTTCAAAGTCCATATTCAATTTAGAGGAAATTTCGACTTGAAATGGTCCTCATAAGGAAAATTCAATAAATTGATAAAAAGTGCTATGTAGACAATTTTTTTAAACCTTTTATAGTGGATAATATTATTATAATATATTAATTATAATAAAAGAGTATTCTACATTAGTTGTGATATTAATTACTATTACTATTATAAATGGGTAATGTATTACCAAAAAAATTGATGGGCATTTAGTTATAGTATTAGTTGAAATTTTTTGGATCCAATTTTATAGTGTGTATAATACTAGCACAACCACTTAACTTGTGGCCGGTGAGCACCAATAGTCCACAAGTTAAGTGCAACAAATAATTTATATGTTAATTGTTCTCACCATTAAGAACAATTATCATAAGTTTATTTTTAATTATTTATTACCAATTTTGAATGATGACCATAGAATCAATCTAGACAATACACTTGTTCCATTCTTCTACAATATAGGTAAAGCATAGATGGTATGCCACCCCAAAATTCTAAGATATATACCTCTATGGACATAAGTATAATAATTTATTAATTATAATATAATAGAATTATATACTAGCACATCCACAAGTAATGTGGTCCGTGAATGCGGATAGGCACAACCAACCATTTAGTTTTGTGAAGATAACTGGCCTTTAAACACAACTAAAAAATATAGTTGTTTATCCATTATTTATACCAGATTGTTAGAGTTAATATAAGCACAAAACAAATACTATTTAATAAACAAAAAAACAAAAACTGATATTGAAAAACAAAAACAATTTGTTACATGTTTCTTTAACCACCCTTTAGTTGAAGCTTATTTAAATCTTAATCAAGATGCATTTAAGCATAACAAGATATGACGACCATAAAATGAATCTCTATTGTACAATTGTTACACTTGGGTTTTTCTTGCTGATATGCTCAAGCAAGTCCAAAATCTGCGATAATATCTAAATGCCTATCGATATAATTAGTTATAATATTTATTAATTAGTTATATTAGTTTATATTAACTACTATTTATGCCAAAGGCATTTCACAATGGAGACACAGTCTCAAAATATTCCTTGTCTCCCTGTCAAATAGCGTTCCGACACTTGTCTTGTCAACTTGGCGAATGATGAATGGATAGGTGTTTTGTTATTGGTTTCGATGCATGCCTCTATTATGTGTGTCCTTGTCCTTCTGCTGCTTTCTTGAGACAATTTCTTGCAGGCGTTGAACGTGCGATATCACGTTTCTAATATTTCGTTTCACTGCAAATTGTTGTTTTCAGCTGTTGTTTCCTTATAATTATATATTTTGTTAGAGCATGACTTAAATCTTATAAGAATTGTTACTTCAGTAAAGTAAAACCCTTGTTCTTACTATTTTGTCGAGATCTTGTTGTTTTTTTGGGGGTTTTATCTGAGCATGTTTGAGCTACTATGCATCCTTACGTCAGAGAGTGGAGCTGAGTTTTTGGAACCATTAAAAGAAAAAAATCTTTGAATAGGAGCTTATTTTTCTTTATTTTTCTTGTTTGAGATAAATCGGTCTTCTACGCGGTCACTCCTCTTCTATTTTTGTTTGGAACCATGACCAAACGACATACATGTTTTCGTTGTTGCTCGTTTTCATTTCATAAGTAGAATATATAACTTAAAATAATTATGTTATGAAGTATCACTTGTACTTTAAATTTCATTTTCAAAAAGCTTTGCTCGGAACAATTATTTAAAATTTCCCATTGTTGTCTAGCGCGGTGAGGGTTCAATCTTGGGGATTTATTGTGATTCTCTTCTGCATTGAAGTTCTAGAGGATTATATATTATATTTAAGCAATGATATATTTTAGACCGTGCTGAAAATCTCTGCCTAGGGTTTTCCTATTGACTGCTAACTACTTATTTATTGGTTTTGAAGTCATTGAGATGAGAACTAGAATTCATTTTTTGGCATTTAGAGGATCTTACAGTACTGCAATCATGCCTGAAGACAGAAAAAAGATTCTAGAAGCATTGGTGGCTCAGAGAAAGGCCAAAGCTGAGCGTGGGGAAAAGAAGAAAAGGCAAAAAATTGCTCTAAATCCTGCTAAGCCTGTTAGCAAACCTGTTAGTAAACCTTTTGTTGGATTTGGCAGCAAGGGAAAGGTGATTTCTACACCAATTTCTACAACTAAGACTAATCATAAGGAGGAAGTAAATGCAAAACGTGTAAGTAAGATGGATAGGTATGAGACTGATGAAGATGAGGAATCTAAGGACGAAGGGGATTTCGATTCTAAATTTGATGATGACGATGAACTCTCTGATGAGGATTCCGAAGAAGATATGAAATCTAAGTTTGTAAGGAAACTTCCTCCTCCGTCCAAGGGAAAAGCTCCTGTCAAAGCATTTAGCAGTTCAAATGGGAAGGGTAGGGATGAGAAATGAAAGGGAATTATGAAATACAAAGGAAAGGCGAAATCAAAAGTGGTCCGAAAGTAGTAGTGATGCTGAAGGTGACAGTGATGATGATGGAGGTGACTTGTCTAATGATCCATTGCAGGAGGTTGATCCTTCAAATATTCTTCCCTAAAAAACACGGAGACCCTTGTTTCGTAAGTTGAGGAGCCGACTTCGACAATCTGAACCGAAAATCGAAAACCATAAAGGTGTGAAAGTGCAGGAACCCTGTTTCGTAAGTCGAGGAGTCGACTTCCGCAATCGGAACCGGAAATCGAAAATCGTATTGTGTGAAATTGCGGGAACCCTGTTTTGTAAGTTGAGGAGCTGACTACCGCAATTCGAACCGAAAATCGGAAATTGGATTGCGTGAAATTGCGAGAACTCTGTTTCGTAAGTCTAGGAGTCGACTTCCATAATCCGAACCAGAAATTGGAAATCGGAAAGGTGTGAGAGTGCGGAAGACCTGTTTCAGAAGCTATTAAGCCAATTTCCAAAGTGATAGTGTGGAAATACGGGTGCGGAAGTGTGGAAAGAAGACATCTTGGTCATTGAAAATAGGAACCGTAAGACAAACAAAAATTACAGTAAACATAGAAGATTTAGGGACGTTTTTCCATTAAAACATATGGTATGGATTGAATGCGTACAATAATAGGCCACCCGATGCTCATGCTTCTGCAGCTTATAAGCTCTCTGAAGAGAAGGGAGTAATATTTTTGCAAGCTCGACGTTGCTCCCCATGGATGCTTTGTATTGCACTCCAAGAGGTTGAAACAGGGGTGAACGAGTTGTTTGTTATTTGAGTGCATGATGCATGCCCTTTTTTGAAGGAATATAGCTATTGGTGCTTTTCTATGAGCTATAGTTGTTGTTTAATGGTATTTGTTCCTAGGCTATGGCTGTTTTGGCTTTGGTCCCTTTTCCCAAGATTTTAGTTGTTTTGTCATATAATATGTGTGGGTTGATTTCACATTTTTTTTTAGTGTTTATGAAAATGGTTCCAAAACATTATTGGTAAAATGAGTTTTGTTTACATTTAGGATCTGTGGTCGAGGTGTAATAAAGTTGTTTCATAGGGTGTTGCTTCTGAGATTGCAGCTTGCAACTTTTGTTTTTATTGTCAATTGTATTTTATTAACCATGGAATATAAATTTTGAATTGTAAAATGTGGAATGCAAGATCACGTCTCTAATATTAGGTAAATTGTGGTGGTCTGAGCTCGTAAATACCCTGATCGTCTTCCCATGCAATCATAGGCATTTATAGGCCTTAATTTTTTGCTTTAAAGTAAAATTATAGTTCTCCTTTAACCTTTAATGCTATTGCTGTCAGTACTCTCATAAACAAACAATACTGGGATTTTGGTGACTTCCGCAAACATTGATGAGAAAACTGCAAATCACCTCAGAGAAAGCGTATTCATGGTGTGCTAAGCTCTGCAAAATGATGGAATAACCTACCTGAATTGATGTAACTACACAAAATTGATGAGAAAATTGCAAATCGCCTCAGAGAAATCATATTCATGGTGTGCTAAGCTGTGCAAAATGATGGAATAGCAACGTGAATTGATGTAACTACACAAACCATTTCTAAACATTTCAATTTCTAGTGTGAACATTTCTATCGTTCAATGATTAAAAAACCATTTCAGTGATGACAAATAGAGATTCTTCACCATTTATCCGTTTTAAAACCATTTAAGTGATCAGAAATAGAGATTATTTTACCATTTAGCCGTTTTATAAAATCCGTGGATGGAATTTGTATCTATGGTTAATACTCTTTGAGCATTAATTCATTTATAACTAAAAATAATATTAATTATTATCGTTTTGATTTTATGGTTCAAAAATATATTTAGAGATATTGTATAAGTCAAAGTATAATGATTTTAATGATTTTAATTACTACACTATATTTTTTATCTTAATCTTGTATTTCTTATTTTAAAAATTAATTAAATTTATGTTTGGATAAATTAATTAAATTATTTAATATTTTAATAAATGGTATTATTGCTACACTATATTTTTTATCTTAATCTTGTATTTCTTATTTTAAAAATTAATTAAATTTATGTTTGGATAAATTAATTAAATTATTTAATATTTTAATAAATGGTATTAAAGTTAAAGACTAAATTCAAGAGAAGTAATAGTACATTTAATGATAAAAATTAGAGATTCGAAATAGGCGTTTTTGTTAGGCAGACCCTATAAAGCCAAAATAGAAACAACGATTCAACCTTTCAATGCGTGTGTATTAGTCTCTTTTCGGTCTCTCAACGCTAAATTTTTTTCTTGCAGGCATTGAATGTGCGGTATCACATTTCTAATATTTATTTTCCTTGCAAATTGTTGTTTTCTTATAATTATATATTTTGTTAGAGCATGACTTAAATCTTATAAGAATCACTACTTCAATAAAGTAAAACCCTTGTTCTTACTATTTTGTCTAGATCCTGATGTTTTTTTTGGGTTTTATCCTGAGCATGTTTGAGCTACTATGCATTCTTACCGCAAAGAATGGAGTTGAGTTTTTGGAACCATTAAATGAAAACAATATTTGAATAGGAGCTTATTTTTCTTTATTTTTCTCGTTTGAGATAAATCAGTCTTCTGTGCGGTCATTCCTCTTCTATTTTTATTCGGAACCATGCCCAGACCGCATACATGTTTTCGTCGTTGCTCTTTTTTCTTTCATAAGTAGAATATATAACTTAAAATAATTATGTTATGAAGTATCACTTATACTTTAAATTTCATTTTCAAGAAGCTTTGCTCGGAATAGTTTCTTAAAATTGCTCGTTGTCGTCTAGCGCAGTGAGGGTTCAATCTCATGGATTTGTTTTGATTCTCTTCCGTATTGAAGTTCCATAGGATTTATATTCTATTTACGCGATGATATATTTTGGACCTTGCTGAAAATCTCTGCCTATGGTTTTCCTATTGACTGCTAACTACTTATTTATTGGTTTTGGAGTCATTGAGCTGAGAACTAGAATTCATTTTTTGGTATTTACAGGATCTTACAGTACTGTAATGATGCTTGAAGATAGAAAAAAATATTCTGGAAGCACTGGTAGCTAAGAGAAATGCCGAAGTTGAGAACGGGGAAAAGAAGAAAATGCAAAAAATTGCTCTAAATCCTGCTAAGCTTGTTAGCAAACCTGTTAGTAAACCTTCTGGGGGAATTGGCAGCAAGGGAAATGTGATTTTTGCGCCAATTTCTGCAACTAAGACTAAGACTAAGCATAAGGAGGACGTAAATCCAAAACGTGTAAGTAAGATGGATAGGTATGAGACTAATGAAGACGAGGAATCAGAGAACGAAGGGGATTTCGATTCTAAATTTGATGATGACGATGAATTGTCTAATGAGGATTTTGAAGAAGATATGAAATCTAGGTCTGTAAAGAAACTGCCTCCTCCGGCCAAGGGAAAAGCTTATGTCAAAGTATTTAGTAGTTCAAATGGGAAGGGCAGGGATGAGAAGGGAAAGGGAAGGCGGAAGCAAAAGTGGAGGAAAGTAGTAGTGATGATGATGGAGGTGACTTGTTTGATGATCCATTGTAGGAGGTTGATCCTTCAAATATTCTTCCGTAAAAAACACGAAGACCCCTGTTTTGTAAGTCGAGGAGTCGACTTTCGCAATCTAAACCGGAAAGGTGTGAAAGTGCGGCAACCATGTTTTGTAAGTCGAGGAGCTAACTTTCGCAATCCAAACCGAAAATCAAAAATCGGATTGCGTGAAAGTGCGGGAACCCTGTTTCGTAAGTCAAGGAGCCGACTTCCACAATCCGAACCAGAACTCGGAAATAAGAAAGGTGTGAGAGTGTGAAAGACTTGTTTCAGAAGCTATTAATCCTATTTCCAAAGTGTCGATGTGGAAATACGGATGCAAAAGTGTGGAAAGAAGGTACCTATCAGAATATCACCTTTCTGATTCCCGAAGCCGAAAAGAGGATGTCAGGAGGTCGTAAATCGAAAAGTGGAAAAAGTAGGCGAAAGTTCTAAGGAACGGTTAGATTTTCGATTCCTGAAGCTGGACAGCGGAAGTTGGAAAGTCGGAAATCGAGAAACCAACGATTTCCGATTCGTAAAGGTGGAAACCGAAAATCGGGAAGTCAAGAGGTAGGAAATCGAAAAGCGAAAACACAGCTGCAAATTCTAAGGAAAAGTTGGATTTCCGATTTTCGAAGCTGGAAAGTGGAAGTCGGAGAGCCGAGAAACGAAGATCATAGGAACCGTAAGACAAAGAAAAATTACAGTAAACATAGAAGATTTAGGGACGTTTTCCATTAAAACTGATGCTATGGATTAGAATACGCACAATAATAGGCCACCAGATGCTCATGCTTTTGCAACTCATAGGCTCTTTGAAGATAAGGGAGTAAAATTGGGGTGGGGAAAGAAAAAGATAGAGATTGGGGTGGAGAGAGAGGACAGGGTTTAGGGATAATTAGGGCAATTAAAGAGAAGGAGAGGTATAGGATGTGAGGAGAGAGAAAGAAAGAGAGATTGAGGGTGGTAAGTGGTAGGAGAGGGTGATTAGAAGGGAGAGAGAGAGGCAGAGGGAGAGAGTGAGGGAGAAAGAGGGAGAAAAAGGGAGAGAGAGAGAGAGGGGGGGAGAGAGATACGTTGATCCTCCGATTGGGGATTTCATTGATGTATTTAGTCATGAATGTCTTGAGGTAAAAACCTCAATTGTAAGTCGAGTCAGTAGTACCTACAAAAGTATTATTAAAATGTAATTTCCAGTCTCCCAAGGTAAGTCATTTAGTTGCGGAAAGACTCGATATTTTTACCCTCTCAACGTTCCTTTGCACCTCTCAATGCAAATGCTAGTACTATTATATATCATATATGAATCGTGTGTTACCTAAAATCTGTTAACATATTAATTTTATTTTCAATATTGAAGACAATTTTGGATAGCTTAGACCATGGGTAGACCTTTTAAGTTATTATTTAAAATTCCATCTATCTCCCCGAAAATAAAATAAAATATATCTATATATATATTTTGTTGAGTCCGAAATAAAACAGATCTCCCTTTACACGTCACAATCCGACTGAACAACTTCCTCATAAACCCATTCATTAAAATAAATAAAAATATTGTTAAGTCGGAAAAAAACAGATCTCCCTTCACACGTCACAATCTGAAAATAAAATATTGTTAAGTCGGAAAAAAAACAGATCTCCCTTCACACGTCACAATCTGACTCGACAACTTCCTCATAAACCACATTCATAAGAAAACTAGATTTCTGGAAACTAGAAGTTTCACATCCTTTCTCAAAGTTCGACCACATGTCAAGATATGTCAGATCACCAACCTAAAAGCAACCATTTTCTTACGACACCATGTGAGAATATGCTATAAAAAGAAACTAATGAAAATAGAACAAGTATGACATTGATTCAAGAGATGTTTTTGAACTATTCTGCCTGTCTCAGGTGATGTGGATTTTGCTCTATGGATCAGAGAGCTTGAGAGTATTCTGCTGGCCATTGTTCTGCACTTGCAGCTGGAGTGTCTAAGCCATTCTTTCCCTTCTGCAGTTTAAGAGCGTTCTGCATTTGGAGCTGGATTTTGTAAGCATTTCTCTCCCTGCTCCTTCCGTTTTTGGATTGTAATTGTGACCTCCACAATTTATTTTCCCTAATGGAGCGATCTGCTATAAATCTTTGAGGAGGAGCTAACCCTTGTACTAATGTTTTCTCTTTTTCTGAGGAGAATTTCAGCAGCAACAGCCTCGGGAGGAGGATTCCAGGAATTCAAGCAGTAAAACCATCAAATGAATAATAACAAGAGCGTTCTTCAGCAGCATGTGTCCTTCTTTGACAGGAACAAGGATGGAATCATTTACCCCTGGGAGACTTACCAGGGTATAGTTATAACATGCTTTGAATCCCTCAGTCTCATTAATTATTATTACATCTTTTCAATCCCTCATTCTTATTGATATTAGTTTTTGTAATTTCAATTTGTGCTTATTTTAGGGGCGTTTACATTCAAGAACAAGAACAATGTATTACGAATCAATGAAATTAATTTGATGTCATTAATTTTTATGTTGTTGAGGGTTTGAGATCTATCTCTGTTCGTTGTGCTGAATTCAACTTCATTCTGCTTTAAACGTTTCTTTGATGGCCTTCCTAAGTGACGAAAGAGATGGTGGAATTTCCAGGTTTCCGCGCCGTTGGATTTAACATGATAATCTCCTTCTTCTCAGCCGTATTGATCAATATGGCTCTAAGTTACCCTACTTCCAATGTAAGTACCTTCTAACTATCTGTATCATATACATACCTTTAGGCATTTGATCTGGTGCTTTTATCTGATTTAGGCATATTCATACTGTGGCAGAGTAGAATACCATCACTGTTATTCCCTATATACGTTGATAACATTCACAAAGGAAAACATGGAAGCGACTCAGAAGTGTATGACAGTGAAGGGGGGTTTGATGTTGCCAAGTTTGAGGCCATTTTCAGTAAATATGCCTGCACATATCCAGACAGACTCTCATATGCAGAGATGCAGGCCATGCTCAAGGGTAATAGAGATAGAAATGACGTCTCTGGAAGGTAAAATGCTAACTTTAAATTAAATTTTTATCTTTTAATTCAAGATCTATAAAGGACCAGAAAAATGAAACATCAAGATTGTATTAAAGAAAAATACTAACTCCTTGGGTTGCATTTTATTATTATTATTATTATTATGATCGGTATATTAATTTTCGAAGATTTAATTCCATTGTTGAGATTGCAATTGCAGAATTGCAGCCAAAGCCGAATGGAGCTTCCTGTACAAACTGGCTAAGAATAAGGAAGGTTTTCTGGAAAAAGAGACATTGAGAGGACTTTATGATGGGAGTTTGTTTGAATCCATTGAAAACCAGCGTAATGCTTCTGCCCAGCCACGCTAAAAGACTATCCACAAGTAGGACAGCTACAATGTTTAAACAGTTTTGTTTGATTTCTTTTCCAGATTTTTATAATGGTTGGGAGAATACTTGTGTTTGATTCTTTGTGCTTTAAAAATTGTTGGATCTTTATGAGATTCGATGCTTGAACTCCTTTTATCTTGATGGATGCTTTTATCAGGAAAGCTTTGGTTAATCTGGAATTTCAGCGTAATATGCAATTACACCTGTGCTCATCAATTATCATGACAGATGTATATAGATATAACTGTTTTTAAGTCATTCTTGGAGATGTCACCAATTTTGATGACAGATGTATATAGATAGAACTGTTTTTAAGTCATTCTAGGAGATGTTTCTTTGTTAATTATGTTTTATGTTTTTGGTTTAAGTTTATATATATAATTTATAGGTTTTAAGTTTCAATATATATGATTTATTAAGCTTTGAGAAAGCTTAAAAGAGATTTATTTTTGTAAATGTAGACTTTTATTTCACTTCAATCTATTACCTATGTTTGCTTTAGGGTCAGGTATCTATGTTTTGCACACGTTGGCATGGGTGTTCCGTTACGCTGCCCTTAGCGTGTCAGAAATGGTGTGACACATGCCGTATGTTCTACACGTTGCGTTGGCTGTCGCTACCTGTTTAGATGCTTATAGCTAAAAAAATAATAAAAACTAAAAGGAAGCGTGCAAAATACATCAAGTATCTAGTCAAGTAGAAACTATCAGTCCGTCTGTATTATACTTTTCATAAATCAAAGTACAATGCACACATATTAGAGTACATACAATAGTGTCAAAATTATCAATCCTTTTGTATTTTTGACTAGAAACTACACAATCTACACATAAACTATCAATTCTTTTGTATTATATTTCATAAATGAAAGTACAATGCACACATATCATAGTACATGCAACAGTGACAAAATTACCAATCCTTTGTATTTTATTTCATAAAGTAGAAACTATTAAATCTTTTTGTATTATTTCATAAATCAAAGTACAATGCACAGTACATGCAATAGAGTCAAAATGATCAATCCTTATGTATTTTATTTCATAAATCAAAGTACAATGTACACATATATTAGTACAGGTATTGGATGCTACCATAAATATTGAGAGAAAGCTCATAAAATGTCCCAAATCCACTTTGCTAGGTTAGATAAATGGGACTCCGAGCTAGTAGTTGATAAAGAGTTTCAATTGCCTTTGAATTATTAAATTTGGAAAGTTTCAACCTTGGTTCCATTATCATCATTATAGGTTTACACTCGTAGCGTTATTATAGGTTTACACTTGGTAATCCTTAATTTCAACAACTCATTGGTACACTTTGTATATTTGACAAATATATGATTCTATTCTATGTTTGCCATGTTTGCCAAATTTTCAAGCCAAGATAACAATGTAAAAGTCCTAGATTTGTCATATCAAATGACTTGTTCATATCACACTTTGCTTTTAAGCCAAGTCCTAGAGTTGTCATATCAAATGACTTGTTCATATCACACTTTGCTTTTAAGCCCAAGATAACAATGTAAAAGTCCTACATTTGTCATATCAAATGACTTGTTCATATCACACTTTGCTTTTAAGCCAAAATGACTTGTTCATATCACACTTTGCTTTGCTTTTGAGCCAAAATGACTTGTTCATATCACACTTTGCTTTGCTTTTGAGCCAAAATGACTTGTTCATATCACACTTTGCTTTTAAGCCCAAGATAACAATGTAAAAGTCCTACATTTGTCATATCAAATGACTTGTTCATATCACACTTTGCTTTTAAAATTAACTCACTTGTCCTTGGTGATCACAAAATCATCAACCTACAAAATCATGTTGGGAACCTTTCCATGATCCCTCTAAATGTTTATGGTATAATTTGAAAGAATTCGACAAAAAAGAGTTTTTGTAAATGTACATACAAGATTATGATGTACTAAGGAAGAGGGGCTTGTTTTGACCCATAGGAAGAGGGGCTTGTTTTGACCCATACTTATATGACTTGCACAACTAATGTTTTGAGTCTTGAACCACAGGTTGATGCATGTACACTTCCTTGTAAAGATCTTTATTAAAAAATTACTCTTCACATCCATATGGTGGATACTCCATCCATTGTACTACAAGCAAGAGCATAAGTCTAATGATCATTGTTTTTGTAGTTTGTGTTAAATTCCCTTTATAGGTAATACCATCCCTTCATGCACATATTTTTGCAATAACTAGGGTTTTGTATTTGTCGACTATGCCATCCTTCCCATCCTTTGTTTGAAACATCCATTTACAAGCAATGAATTTCTTCCCTACCAGTAGATTGACAAGTTCCCAAATCTAATTGCATATGAGAGCATATACTTGACTTGCATTGCTTCATTCGACTCCTTTGACTAGAATGCTCCACTAATACAGTTTGGTTATGGAGAAAGAACTACTATATTAATCAATGCTAAATTAATGTCTTGATCTTGATTGGGGGTTGACTTCCAAATTTTCTTTTACTTTCTAGGTTGGTCTCTATCTCTGTGTTGATTGACGAAGTCTAATGAAAGTTTATAGGAGCTTGCTTCATTTTGAACATTCATTTATGCTTAAGGTGGCTCATTCTTAAATCTAGTTGCACTTCTTTTACCTTGAAGTGTTTGTTACTATCTTAACCAACATATTCCTCAATTTTGTGATCACATCAAATATCACATCTTTGTTTATGTATTTGCTCTAATTTGTAGGATGAATTAATTAATAAGCTTTAGATTTACTACTGTACCTAAGAAAGACACACTTCCGTTCTTCTCATCAAGTTTCTTTTTGTTATGTTTCAAAACATGGACATAAGCTGTGCTCCCAAATATTCATAGGTGCTTCATTATGGACTTCCCTTCTAACCATGCTTGAAGTGGCACACTATCCAAGTCTTTTATCGGTGCATGATTGCCTAAATATATAGTTGTAGACAATACTTTAGTGCAACACAACTTATTTATGTTCATGCCTTTTAGGATGTACCTCATAATCTCTTAGATAACTATGTTCTTTCTTTTTGACACAATATTTTGTTGTGGAGTGTAAGTAGCAACTCTTTATGATTTGTTTGGAGCAAAAAATATCAAACTCCTTAGATGTGTACTATTGGAGCTTGGAGCTTAGTTGACTCAATTGGCTAGGGAATATATTTAACTAATAGTTAGGTTAGTCAGTCGCTTGGTTGGGTTGATTGACCAATGTAGTTAGGGAAATTATAACTACCTTCCATGATTATAACTATATATATATATAAACATCAATTTGTGATGTAAATGCGTTGTTGGTTGATCATATAGAAAGACTACTTGTTGTTCGCTCCACTTTTACATTACTCTCTTTCCTCTCTCTTTGTATGCTTGTGTGTATATTACCTTGTATATTATGCTTGGTTTGATCCAGGTGCCCAGGTGACGGGGACAACAATTCAACTGAATGAATCGAGTATTGTTATGGCGGAAGTGTACTTTTTTTAACAGAAACTGTAAAGGAAAATATATTAAACAAGCTGTGCATAACCATTCAGTACAAAAAATAGCAGCTAAAGCATTGTTGCAGTGCTGAGGAAATAGGTACAAAACTAGGCCATAAAGAAGACCTTAATGTGCCGTAGAGAGTTCTAGCATTTCGAATAATTACAGACATAGTGTAAAAGTGGACAAACTGTTGATTAAGTAGAATGAAAAAAAACATTATCTAAAGAGGAACATTATGGGTTTTCTGGTTGCCCCACAGGCTGGGTGACAGATTCCTCCACCATATTTTGGGCTGCTCCTACTAGATTTTCATTGGCTTGACTTCCCTGATTCAGCTGAACCAAAAGCTGAAGGTCCTCCTGGATATGATCAACTTTCTCCATGATTCCTTCATATTCATTTCATTTTCATCTATCCTAGCATCATAATTGCTTATTTGATAAGATGCATAGCTAACCACATCAACAAGTTTTTTGACCTCCTTAGGAGTCTCTCTGCTGTCCATGATTCCAATGGCCACAATGTCATACAAACGCTGAATATTAACCTTCAGATCTGCGAGACCTGCATTGTCCCTTCCATGGTCCATTTTCTGAGTTTCAGGTTAGCCTTTACCAAGATTCTGACTGTAACACGAATTAGGACTCGACAATTTGTTGAGAATAGAACACAAAGAGAAGAATTCTTGACCAAGACTACTACTGAAACACAAATTAAGTCTGGATAGTTTGTCGAGGATAGAGTCAGAAGAGAAAAATTCGTGAGTTGGGGAGGTTTCCACTTGCTACAGAGAGTCTTGATCCTTTTTATAACAACGAGACGAGATTCCTACCGTAATATCCCTCAGACAAGAGGAAAGACAACCAAGGGTGAAGATATTACCTTCAGAGGAGACCTGCCTACAGAAGTTGCTTGCGGTCGCAGAAGAGGTGGCTGAATGCAAAAAAGGAGGATTCCCAGGAGTGATGAGAGTGGTGCGAATACGATTCAGGAGGCCAGTCTGAGCAAAGCCTTCATTCACATCACACCTATGCAAAGGCAATTCCACCCAAAATATCATCTGAACATTATCTCGTTGAAGAAGATTTCCTTCACCATAATCAAACAGAGCAAAGATAAAAACTTCGTCGGAGGAGGCACTAAGAGGCACAATAGGAAATGGGCTGCCGAAGGGAGGGAGAGGGCAAGTGAAGCTTCCGGAAGAGGCCATCATACGTAGAGGGGGATGGGCTGGAGCGTGTGGATTACGCAGGCATTTAAGCCTAAAGGGAGAGGTATTAAAGGAGAGAAGGTGCGAGGAGGATAGGAGGGTGAGTGGAGACCACTTCTCACAAAGGCAAGCCAAGTGGCTAACACCAAGGTTCATGAAATTACTTAGTGATAACTTTAGAGAAAGGGAAAACCATATAGGTGGGAACTCGTTATTCATTTAGGGGATAGGTTTAGTGCCGTAGTCTAAGTTGTTTATGTGGATATGTCCTTGAGAGAGGGAGGCTCCTTGATTAGCCAAAGCATCCGCAAGTGCATTGTTTGCTCTTAGAATGTGGAAGAATTCGATTCTGCCCGTAAGGAGGAGAGTAATTCTGTCATACAACCTTCTGCTGTTGACAGAGCCTGAAGAGTAGTCGGTGATCATTTTGAGGATGACGTGTCGTGAGTCGCCAAAGACTAGTACCCTAGATAAGGCTGTTGCGTCTAAGAATTCCAGGCCTTGCAAAAGCGCCATCCACTCAGCCTCATTGTTTGTCTTGTGACCCAACCCCCAAGCGAAAGTTTTTTCCGTTTGTCTTCTGGGATCAAGTAAGATACCCTCCGCACTTGCCTCCTCAGTTATGGTGGAAGCATGTTAATCATAGGCAAAGTAGGAAATATACTACACATAGAAACATCCACACACACATAGACAATATGCAAGAATTAAAACCAATCTCTATTACTTAATTACTGCTCTATTACTTGTCGTTTATCACAATAATGTACATGATTAAATAGAACGCTTGGATTGTCCGCCCATTACGCTAAGTTACAAGAGAAGTTGGAATGGTTCGAGAAGTTTAACTGTTACAGACGACTAGAAGACAGAGAGACAATCTGTCGAATTCGTGTTGATGATGCATGTCGAGGTGCAGAATCAATCAAAGTCGATATTGAACCTGTTGAGTTCGTGTCGAGGTGTGGAACTTGTTGAGTTCGATGTTGGAACTGTCGAATTTGACAAACAATGCCAATTGCTGGGTGGATCATACCTCCTTCCTTAACAAACAATGGTCCCCATTGTTTGCTCATACATACGAGGAAATTTGTTGGTTGGTTCAGCAACAGAGTACCATTTTCCTTGTGCTGGGAGTTGTCTGACTTTAGCCACCTAAAACAAGGGAATTGTGTTTGTCCTTGTATGGCATATTCGTCGCACCACAATGGTGTCGCAAGGAAGAGGATCCTGAACATCTCGATGGATGTCTTCGGGTTCTGGTGTCTGCAAGTCATTCTGTTCCAACAGTGATGCATGGTATGGTCGAAGTAGATCCACATTAAATATTGGATACAGACCCAAGAATGAAGGAATGTCGAGCTAGAAAACGTTTTCTCCTATCTACTGAAGAATAGTGTACGGACCATATAGCAAAGGATTTAACTAGGTTAGATACATGAGACTCCTAACCAATAGTTGAAAAATAGTTTCAATTGTCTTCTTTGAATTATTAGACTTGGAAAGCTTCAACCTTGGTTCCATTGATGTCATTATAGGCTTGCACTTGGTAATCCTGAATTTCAACAACTCATTGTCACACTTTGTATGTGTGACAAATATATGATTATTTGTTTTCCAAACTTTCAAGCCAAGATAACAATGTAAAAGTCCAAGATTTGTCATCTCAAATGACTTGTTCATATCACACTTTGCTTCTAAAATCAACTCTTCGTTGTCCTTGGTGATAACAAGATCACCAACCTACAAAATCATGTTGGGAACCTTTCCACGATCTCTCCAAATGTTTATTGTATACTTTGAAAGAATTCGACAAAAAAAGATTTTTTGTAGATGTACATACAAGATTATGATGCACTAAGGAAGAGGGGCTTGTTTTGAGCCATATAAGTATTTGATGAGATGACTTGCACAACTAATGTTTTGAGCCTTGAACCAAAAACCTTTTAGGTTGATGCATGTACCCTTCCTCATAAATATCTTTATTCAAAAATTACATTTAACATCCATATGGTGGATTCCCCATCCAATGTACTACAAGCGAGAACATGAGTCTAATGATCATTGTCTTTTGTATTTTGTGTTAAATTCCCTTTATAGGTAATACCATCCCTTAATGCACATATTTTTGCAATAACTAGGGTTTTGTATTTGTCGACTATGCCATCCCTCCCATCCTTTGTTTGAAACATCCATTTACAAGCAATGAATTTCTTCCCTACCAATAGATTAACAAGCTCCCAAATCTAATCACATATGAGAGCAATATATTTGACTTGCATTGCTTCATTAGACTCCTTTGACTAGAATGCTCCACTAATAGAGTTTGGTTATGGAGAAAGAACTACTATATTAATCAATGCTAAATTGATGTCTTGATCTTGATTGGGGGTTGAATTCCAAATTTTCTTGTACTTTCTAGATTGACCTCTATCTCTTTGTTGATTGACGAAGTCTAATGGAAGTTTCTAGGGGCTTGCTTCATTTTGAACATTCATTTATGCTTAAGGCGGCTTATTCTTAAATCTAGTTGCATTTCTTTTACCTTGAAGTTTTTGTTGCGATCTTAACCAACATATTCCTCAATTTGTTGATCACATCAAATATCACATCTTTGTTTATGTATTTACTCTAATTTGTAGGATGAATCAATCAATAAGATTTATATTTAATACTATACCTAAGAAAGATATACTTCCCGTTCTTCTCATCAAGTTTCTTTTTGTTATGTTTCAAAACATGGACATAAGTTGTGCTCCCAAATATTAATAGGTGCTTCATTATGGGCTTCCCTCCTGACCATGCTTGAAGTGTCACACTATCCAAATATTTTACCGGTGCATGATTGCCTAAATATATAGTTGTAGACAATGCGTTTAGTGCAACACTACTTATTTATGTTCATGCCTTTTAGGATGTACCTCATACTCTCTTAGATAATTATGTTCTTTCTTTTTGACACAACATGTTGCTGTAGAGTGTAAGTAGCAACTAGTTGCCTCTTAATGATTTGTTTGGAGAAAAAAAAATCTAACTCCTTAGATGTGTACTATTGGAGCTTAGTTGACTCAATTGACTAGGGAATATATTCGACTAATGGTTGGGTCAGTCAATCAATTGGTTGGGTTGATTGACCAAGGTAGTTAGGGAAATTGTAACTGCCTTCCATGATTATAACTATAACTATAACTATAACTATAACTATATATATATATATATATATATATATATATATATAAACACAAATTTGTGATGTAAATGAGTTGTTCGTTGATCATATAGAAAATACTAGTTGTTGTTGGCTCCACTTTTACATTTTTCTTTCTTTCCTCTCTCTCTATGTATGCTTGCTTGTATATTACCTTGTATATTATGCTTGGTTAAATGCACCACTGATAATTACTTGTAGTTGCATAGATACAACATTGGTTATGTTGCTAGTAGTGCATGATTCAAGACTGAAGTAATGTAGGCATGTATTGATGATAAGTGAGGATATTTATCGTTGGTGGCACTAGAAGCTTGAAAATTATTTGAAAAATTACGCTAGAAGAAACCAACTAATAATTGAATAGGCTAGAACACAATTATTCATAGAAACCCGTGAGAGATTCTTGGATTTTGTTCTTTTGGAGATAAAAAAGTTGCTTGATAGACTTACACATGAACAATAATGCTAAGGATAAGAAGTTGCCATCAAAGTTAATTATGGGAGACCGAAAGAACATATTTTCGACAAGTCTTACGAAGAGCAAGACATCAAGGAGCGTACATCTATAAACGATGTAAAGAGAAGATTCTATGATGCCTTGAATAATAGTTTCCTCTACACAGTGTCAAAATTGTTGCATAAATTTCTCATTAACAGGACATCGACCATATTGTAGAAGGACAACCAATTGGAAGAAAAAGTAAGAAGAGTGGGAGTATTTTTGAATTAAATAATTACCATGGTCACCATCATTGATTAAGAGTAAACTTGGTGTTGACAATGGGGGGTAGAACATCTATGAAATGCCTTGAAGGATAAAATCCCAAGCCGATTTGCATTAAAGGTCAGAAGGGGAATCGACATAGTAAATGCCTAGAAGAATATGGGCACAATAGTTAATTGAAAGAGAATATACACTTAATGAAGAGTCAAAGAGAAGAAGAAGAAAAATAATGGAATAATACAAACCTTTAGTTGACTTTCAAAATTTGGAAAAGAGAAGGTAGAAAAAGAGAGTAGAAATTTGGGAGGTTGTAGATCCACATTGACTAGGAACACAAGAAGAAATAGAACGACTCAATACTATATTAACCCTACTTGAGTTTTATTGTGAAGAAAGACTAGGGATGGAAGAGGAAGTAACTACGATGGTTTCAAAATCTTTTGTTCAAGAGGAACAGTTGACTAATGAAGAGTTAACCCTGTCCAAGTTGGGACATGATTGATCAAATGTGAAAGAGGAAGGAACCATGATGGTTCCTATCTTGGAGGAAGACTTGCGAATTGTAGGGATAGACCTCAAAGCCCTGCACATTTCGGATAATGAGGATGAAATGGAAGTCAACAATTTAGGACTTGCGATACCTCTTAGAGTGAATACGCCATGACAAAGTCTCATAGTTAATGAAATCCTAAGGCATCATTTGCATGTCGAACCTGGTATTTACTCAGTATGAAGTTGACTAGATGGATATGGACAAGTTATTAACAATATTTGGATTTAAATATCAGAAAGAGAAGGAAAGTGGATAAGTATCATGCTTGAAAATAGTCAAAATAACTTGTTTATTCAATTCGAGGGTCTCACGGAAATGCCTCCCCTTTCGAATTTAGTATTTGGGGAAAGTTAAACACCAGTTAGTGAGAGGTGCATTGAACATGAATAATTGAAAATGCATGGTTGTCATGAGTATAAATATCAACAATGTTATACAAACAAAATTGAGCAACAAGAAGTTGTCATTGAAATCAAAGAAGACCTCAGCCAAGAAACAATGATAAAAGATCCATCCTAGTTAACTCAATAAACCCAACCATTACACTAAAATTAGTTAACCCATCCAGTATAGTTGACTCAACCAACATAGTTGACCCATCTGACTTTTTCAAACCATAATTGAATTACATCTCCACCACCACCTTTGTTAAATTTTATCAATTTTGTAAGCATGCCTTACAATAATGTTTGAAATATCCCTCTTTATGAGGGGGGCGAGAGCCATACAATAGATTGGTTTGTTTGTGAAAATATTTGGGATGCCCTGGATGTCACTGATGAGTCAAATAACAACATAATTTGCTAGAGCTCTAAGAAAGAGAGCTCTCACCTGGTTTATGAACTATACAAAAAATCAAACAAAAACAAAAGTGAAATCAAATAGGAAATTTTGAAATTATTTAGGATCTAGGATGTCAAACATTTGGAATCACAAAGATTGAAATAGATCAAACAAATTCTAGGGGAATTAGAGAGAGGTTATGAAAAAAATTCAAATGTTTTCTTAGCAAAATCCTATACATGATTGAAAGCGAGCTTTGGGTACAATGGTTTGTTTCTATATTGCTACAAAGAATCGAGGTACATTTACGAATGCATGAGATAAAAACCTAAGAGAAGGACTTAGAAAGGCTTAACAAGTCAAGTCCAATGATGATGGTGCAACCATAATCATAGATATATGAATAGAGAAAAAATCATATATAATGCAAAGGTCTATTGATGAACTTGCACTGAAGCAATCCAACTTGTGGTTCCCATTACACAAAAATGATGGACACATAAAAAAATGAATGCAAATATCAAGACCCAATAGAAAAACACCACGACATTCAAGTAGTACATATTGAATGCTTTTTTGAAATCTATGAAAGTGTGTAGAACCATTCCAAACGAGATTGTCTACATAATTTAAAAAAGGTCAAACCTAAATGGTGCGCCATTTGTGAGGTGGCTTCACACAACACAATAGAGTGTCAATTGAATGACAAAAATAAACTAAATTACCATAAGGTATACCATATGCAGTCGACATATCAAAACCAAGAAAATGTTGGGTGCCATGTTAGAGGAAGAAGGAATATGGTGGTCATGGTTGATACATAGGAAAATGTGGTCGATAGGGAGGTAAGGGAAGGTTTGATAAGAGATACTAATATATATGTTTAAAATAGGATCACATAAGTCTTGATTGTCATTTGAAAGATATGACATACTCAAAATATTGTACTAAATGTGGAGTAGGATACCACTCCCTAGAATATTGTCTCATCATGCTTCAAAAAATAATGAATAAAAAAATGTGAATATTTTGCAAACCATTCCAAAGGACAAATCCCTCAATTCTAAAAACTTAAATGTCATGACCGGATCTAGAGCTAGGAAGGAAGAACATACATATTCTAGGAAACCTCACTTGGACAAGCTAACAAGAAGGGCAAGGAACAATATATTGACCATAGGAAGGAAACATAAACCATTAAAGAAGTCATGGGATTATTTGAATAACTATCGAAAGAAGACATTTCAAGTACATAAATAGGGGAAATTCAAATAGACAAAACTACTGCGTTGGATGAATTTTTGTATCTTTTGAATGAAGAGAAATATCTCGCTCGACTATTGGAATTAATGGAGATTTTCAATAATTATAAGGAAGGAAATAAAAAGATAAAAACAATGTGTCATCTATAGTGAAGAGGAATATACCGACGACTATTATTCATAAGTCAACTTAGAAAACCAGAGACTTATTATGGAAGTTGTAGTCGATTTTGGCTCTCAAGTAAATATTATTCTAAAGGACACATGGATTAAAAAGGAATACCTAACCTAGTTAGGTAAAGGATCTTCTTGAAATTAATCTATCAAAGGTTGATTGAACAAATTGGGCTAATGAAAATGTGGAAACAAGCATAATGGGAATAACAATAGAAGTTGAATTTGAGGTAATTGATATATTCGAAGGAACAACAACATGACATGGTTTAATTAGTTGACATTACAGATGCAAAATGAAAGAAACCATATCATTCAAAAAAGACAAATATATAATTAAAAGGACATGAAGGGGAATCATTATTCCTCTCAACCCAAAGGAAGGTACATTAGAGGAATTATGGGGTCTAAAATGGGCCTCCTAAGGAAAATAATAAAATAATAGTTAAAATAATAAAATAATATTGATTAAATTTGGAGGAAGAAAGAAAAAAACTACTTTTTGTGTTCGTATTTTCGACATATCTCCCTGTGTTTTTACTCAAATTTCGATCAGGAGAGCTTGTTGGATGTGGAATTTGATTCCGCATCCAACGAGTACCCACGCTGCATACTTTTGACGGACCCCGCTACCCCAAAAACAAGAAATACCTGAAAAAATGTGATGATTATGGGGTCCGTCAAAAGTATGCAGTGTGGGTACTCATTGGATGCGGAATCAAATTCTGCATCCAACGAGCTCTCCCGATCAAAATTTGAGTAAAAACACAATGAGATATGTCGAAAATATGAACAAAAAAAGTAGTTTTTTTTAATGACAAATATGTCAATTCAACCATTATGGTTGACTTATTTTATTGAAATTCTATTGGTTTTTGAATTCCAACTCACAAAAACTTATTTTGGCACGTTTTCTTATAAGGCCCATTTTAGACCCCAAATTTCCTCTAATGATCCTTGGTCAAAACCATGTGATGAAGAAGAATATTTCAAAAATCTCTACCAAGTACTCCAAGGAAACAAATATCATGTCAAACCAAACAACATAGGATGATTACATCTAGGCACACCCTTGTTGATAAGGAAACATTCATACATAGAATTGTATTATTGGTAAATGGAAAATTATGAACCAAGAGCAAGAGACTACTGGATGATTAAGGCTTCACTAAGAGATAGCATTACATTGAAACATGTTTTCCATCTAGTCACTATTGACAATATAAGAGAAAAAGATCCGACAATACCCCATCTTAATTATGCCCATAGATATAGAATCGATTGACTCTGATGTTGCTCACATTAACGAGGTATCAACAAATGCTAGAGATCAAATTTGAATACAAACCCTAGTGCAATTGTTTACATGACAAGTTGATTGATGGTGGAGTTTTCATTCCTCATGAACACAAACTTGGACCATGAAAACTATCTACTTTCTAAAGATATTAAGAGGAAGGAAACTAACGTGAGTAGCACAAACCAACAAGTTCAAACCTAGTTATGATCCAAAGGACATATTGAGGAATTCCAAAAGGAATGGAGAAGAATAAGATACATAGATGAAAGAATCCAGTTTATATGTTCCCTAACACTTTGGAAGACTTACTGTACAAATTGTATAAAACTAAGGAAGCCCAAAGAGACACGTGGAGTTGGAAAAACATTAACGAAAATTTTGTGAAAGAATTCTCATATGTACTAGTGGAAGAAAACTTGGGGGGAACAATTCAAGAAATTCAATAGTTCATCAAAAAACTAGTTGATGATAAAATTAAAGACAAAAGAAAGTCAAAAGTTGGCATAGGACCGACTTTAACTTGTAACATAATAACATTCCATGAAAATAAAAATAAGATGAATCGACATGGAAAATGAAAGTTTTCCTAGAAAAATATCTAGATGGAGGAGGCATCACCCAAATGTTACAAAGGAAGTGAAATCTCTACTTAAAATAACTAAGTAAGTTGAAACAAAAGAGAAGGAAAAAATCTACTTCCCCTAGAATACAATGAAGATAAGTAAGGAGAAAGGAAAATTGATGAGTCAAATCCTTTAGAATGGATGGATTTGGAAATACAAATTAAAGAGGTAAACATGTCTAATCACAATCGACCCAAAATCTCAAAAATGGATGATCACTAGTCAAAGAAGCAATCAACATAATTCATCGACCTCTTAAAAAAATATCAAGGCATATTTGCATGGGGCTAAAAGGATTAAAATGATTAATCGATGAGATGGGTGAAATGAAAATTGAGTTGATATAAAATGCAAAATTAGACAAGAAGAGACCCTACAAGCTATCCCATAGGTATAAATAATAGTACATAAATAAATCCTTAACATGTTGGTAGTATGCATCATTTATTTGATTGGCAGGGTAGAATGGGCTATGACCATCCAATCAAAGGATCCCACTGACTTGAAAATACCCAAAATACCTATTGACTTCAAGGACTAAGCAAATTTACACTTATTTACCCCTTCCCAACCTCATTTGTAGATGGAATCATTAATGAAGTTGACAAAGATGAACGTTACTAATTCATAGATCGATTCTCAAGATATTATCAAGTACCAATTGCTAAGGAAGATCAAGAAAAAACTACATTCATGATATATTTTGGATCATTTTCTTACATAGTTATGCCATTTGGAGTGAAGAATGTCCCAACAATTTTTTTAAGGATAATGGTCAAAGAATAATTGTTGTATATTTTGATGACTGGGCAATCTATAGTTTAGTGAAGAATAATATACAATCACTTTGACTTACAATGGAGCATTTCCAATTGATCCGACTATCCCTAAATATAAAGAAGTACATATTCCTTACTTTGATTGTTTTTTTGCTTAGACATGCCATCTATAAAGAGGGTATAGAGGTGGACTTATTGAAAATTAATGTTGATGCTCAACTTAAAAACGTTTGTGAACCCTAAGTAAATAAGGATTTTTTTGGGGCATATGGGGTATTATAGAAAAATCATCAGACACTCTTTTGACATAACATTTCATATGGAATAATTGTAGATGTAGAGTTCAATTGGAATGAAGAGTGCAATGAGTCATTTGAACCCAAAAAGGATGTTTGTCGAAGCACCCATTCGATAGTTCATGACTTGTCGAAACAATTTCATGTACACCTTGATGCTTTAGGCATTGCAGTTGAAGCTAAGTTGGCCTGACCTAGGGAGGAAGGATTTGATCACAGTAATACTTATTCTAGTAAGAAACTAAACAAGGAAAAAATCAACTATTCAACTAAATAATGAGAAGGATTAGGGACGATATTTACCTTATAGAAATTTTTTATAGAACACTATGCACATATGTATGTTATAAATAATATTATTGCATAGAACAAGCACATAAGAGGAACACACATTTTTACCTTGGAAACCCTATATAGGGAAATATAACACCAATTAGATATATATCAGGATTATCCACTATGGCTAACATCGATCACTTTAGGTGTATTACATTGGAGTCACTCAAGCCTTTGAACAAGCTTCATCACATGCAATACAATGGGTTACCCGAAACCATTGTCTTGTAAAGCAACAAAGGTGAACCCATTATTGACTGAATCAAGGTTATACTTAATCACTTTATAACCAAGTCATGATTAACCTAACAATCCATGCTTTAAACTTGACTTGGGGTAAGCGCCACCCCCCTTCAAAGTTTTTAACTTGGTATCATAAAGAACAACTTAATTCTTCCTAAATCTACGTCTAGACTTTACATGGGTGACCCACCAAGCAAGGGGTATGCAATGCCTGGATAGGTCTTATAGCCATATGCCCATTTCCATTGTGATTAATTCCAACTCTATTATAAATGATTACAAGAGTATGTCATGTAAGAAACATCGACGTGCTTCTTCACCTGCACCCATTTCTATTACAGTGAACCAAATCAAGCACTCAATAAATGAACACTTCTTCATTTTTCTTCCATTAATGCTCCATATACCCCAAATTCTTCTCCTACCTTAGAACCCTAGTCACTTTTGTTAGGAGTCTAGGTTTATTTGCTTTGACATTACATGTTAAGAAAGATAAAACACATAAACACATAATGAGCAAGCACACACCATGAAGAATAATATTTTACCCCGGAAAACCTAAACCAAGAAAAACAACTAATAGATCTATTACCCCTGATCAATTAAACAAAGGAATGGCCAATCCAACCATCACTAACCACTCATAGACAATCTACAATGGAGTTACTCAATCCTTTCAAATAGGCTTCATCATATGCAATACCATGGGAAAATACCATGGGCTAGCCAAAACCATTAGCTCGTAAACCACCAATGATAAACCCATTATTTACCAAATCAAGGATATCTTTAATCACTCTATAACCAAGTCAAGATTAACCTAACAAAGTAATTTTTAGATAAACCTATGTATCAGGGAAGAGTTTGCACCTAGATTTTATTATTACAGGAATTTGAGTTTAATGTCATAGTCCATCTAGGAAAATCTAATGTTGGAGCCGATCATTTCTCTACAGTTGAAATAGGAGAAGAGCTAACTGGGATTGATGATAACCTCCTAGATTCCCATTGTTTAAAGTCAAGGCAACACCTAAAGAATTAGCTGAAATTGTGCAATTTGTACACGAAGGGAAGGCTTTTCAAGGTATAACATACATGAATAAGAAAACTATTGTAATAAAATATATTCCTTATACACTAATTAATGGATGTTTATATAAAATTAGACTTGATGTTGTATTAAGAAGATGTGCATTGGAGCATGAAAGGGAGAGAATTATAGAAGAAGCACATGTTGGACCTATAGGGAGGGAAATTTTTATACATACACTACAACCAAAAAAATCTTACAAGGAGGAATATGGTGGCCTGCATTGTACAAATATTGTAGAGCCAAAGCAAAACAATGTGGTAAAAGCCGAAGATTGGAATGATCAATAAAAAGAGATGAGACGCCCTTGATGCTAGTAAGCAAATCCTCCCTTCTAAGATTTGGGAAATCAACTTTTTTGGTCCCTTTCCCCCAAAAGATAAGAGAATAGGACCAAAATATATCTATAAAAAATCAAATACTTAAATAAATGGGTAAAATTAGAGCTAGTCAACAACTGTAGCGAAGAAGTAGCAACCAAATTTATTTATAAAATAAGAAATAAGAAAGAACGATATCCCTCCACCACCAAGAAGTATAGAAGAAACAATAAAAGGCATGGCATGATAGAAATCACATATGAATGGACAAGAATTAGTATTGTAAGTTACAAAAGATAACAAGCAATTAAAGCAAAAGTGTACCAAAATGATGGATTGAAGCAAGAAAGTTAGTTGAAGTAGAAACAAGGATATGAAATAAAGAACTAGTAGAAAGGAGGCCAATGAGTCACATTGGAAGTCGAAGCCTACCATTAATGTGCAACCTTCATGAATCGTTCCATCAAAATGAGCATTGGACAAGTGACCAATGCATTAACAATTACAATTCAGTCATAAACAACAAGCAATGCATTGGGAAAATAACCAGTCTTTTTCAAAGAAGAAATAATTACTTGTAGAAAAGAGAGATTAGAGCACAATTGACTAGATTCAATGAGATTTTTCACAAAATACATGGCAATAAAAATGAGAGGTAGTATTTCTCTCGAGGCTACTTAGAAATTGAAGACAATCAAACCTAGAACCAAGAAAAGGCATGTCAAAGAACCTATGATAGAGTTGGAGGTAGGGATGGACAAAATTTGAGATATAAAGATGGAAGAAATTGATTGGGATAAGCGCTGGTATAATTAAAAGAATTACAAGAGTTGGGCTATCATATACCCTTTAATGCTGATTTGGATTGCTATGTCCTAGGCATGTCTAGTCAGAGATTTGGCCTTCACTCTACTAGACATATATACTATGTTGAAACTTTAGTGCTTCTTGTTAGAGTGGAAAGGTCAGACATAAGGCCTTACACCACAATACATGTTCAAGGAGTGGGTCGAGTCAATGAAGTCTATCCACACCAAATGGAGAGTACTACAAGGCATAAGGATAAAGTTTCCACCATTAGTACACATCCATCTCAACCTCAACTTTATGAAATTTTGGTATGCACGAGGAAGACAAGGTGAACAAAGGATCTAGAATACTATCCAACAATTGAGGAAATTTTTGCTAAGGTGCCAAGATAGTCAAACACCTTCTACATGGTACCGATCTCAGTCGTGCATATGATTGCTCAAGTGATAATGTTATTGTTGAATGGAGAAGTAAATGAATAAACAAAATCAACTGTTTTCACAACCCCCCTTTTTAGTGCAATTAGGTGCCTTGAACGACCTTTGATAAAAAAAAAAGTAGTGTGCTGAAAAGAAAAGTAAAAAATAGAACAAGTCAATACCTATTCACCCACATGATTGACAAAGGAATAACTGGAATCCCTAGTACAAGGTTTTCATAAAACTGACTTCGAAATCCCTAGACTCAAGAAAAAAAAGGAAGAAATTGGCCAACAAATTTTGTTGACCTATGAAGAAGGAAAGTGAAAGTTTTCACGAGAGCAGGAGAAGAAGAGAAAAACAATTGTTGGAATAAAGTATGGGACTAGAATTTGTGGAATCGCTTCGTAGAGAAAAATAAATAATAGTCTAACTTGACTTGCAAAATAAAATTACAATTGAAAAATAAAATAGTTGCAACATAACATGGAA
Organism: Pseudotsuga menziesii; assembly: GCA_001517045.1. Taxonomy (NCBI): domain Eukaryota; kingdom Viridiplantae; phylum Streptophyta; class Pinopsida; order Pinales; family Pinaceae; genus Pseudotsuga; species Pseudotsuga menziesii. The sequence goes on along the minus strand of LPNX011000628.1, from coordinate 87,066 downwards.
TCACTTCAACAAAAAAGGCACACGAAGCAGAAGAGGGGGCAAAAGAATTGAAGAAGAAAATTATGGAGGGGATGAAATTTACACTAAAGGTATTGCCACAACTGAGGACAAAGGAATGAGTGCATCACACAACTCAATCAACTTAATGAAGACACTCTCCCCACCAAATACCACACCCATTGCATAGGAAACATATACTCAAGATGGCATGCATGAGATGCATAATAAGTTGTTGGAATTGGGTGGAGAAACTGGAAAATATAAGGAGTAGATTGATTAGCATCCTCCTACTAACCAACAACCTATGACCAACTTGCAATGCCCAAGAAACCAACAATTACCCATTGAAGAAAAACCATGGATGGTTAGTAAAAAAGAAGTTTAGTTGATAGGGGGGGGGGGGGGGGGATTGACCAGCTAAGGAAAAATCAACTCAAGACAAACCGATTGATGAGAAACTGACAACGTTACCACCTATAGAACATATGCTCCAACTATCACCATTAGATGAGTCTAGTGTAGAGCATACAACACACTTAATGAATCACGTTGCATAAAGCATACCTGTTAAAGTACCTATGCTGATTGAGTTGCAACAACATATTGAGAAACAACAACATTAGACTTATCAACAATACCATCAGACGAAAACACAACAACCAATTGATATGGACATAGAGGAAAACAATAGAAAAAGAACAAGATAACCGACTCAATAATCAAAATCAGGCCAATCATTCAATCACCAATTGATTGAGTTTGAATAGAATAGTAAGGGTTAACGACATAAAGAGGAAAGAAAGATGAAGAGAAGAGCAAGGCCAAGAAAACATTTACCACTTTCCAATTGCAAGGAGACTTACAAGAGAAGACAACAATTAAGTTTGCTTCTAAGGATGCCTTCGACACAGAGATCCAATAACTATACAAAACAATAAGTAAAGAGAGGCATTGAGGAGGGAGTAACTCATTGAAAAAATTGAAGCAGAGAAGATAAAAGGAAGAAAATATATGGAAGACATGGAACACTCACCAAGGTTCGTTGTTACCGACCGTTCAACCAAACCAATGGATGCGTGAAGATCTTAATGATAAACCTTGTACACAACCAAAAACATCAAGGTAAAGAATGAAAAGCTAAATATCGATTAGACAAGCACTATAGTGAAGATTGAACATGAGAAATTTGAGGATAGTAAGAAGAAACTTGAGCAAATAGGGAATGTGGCTCAATTGGTGGGTATTGTGATAAACATATGCTCGATTTACTTTGCACATACTTGTATCTAGTTGAAAGTATTGTAGACACTTATTGCATAATTGAACAACTGATGGGAGTCCAAAAGATGTAAGCAATTGAGATTCCTTGGGAGTATAGTTAAAGGAAGAAGAGCAAAAAAAAGCAGGATTGTAGGCTTAGGAGCAGAATGATTCCAAGAGGGAAGAAATGCATAGCAAGAGTTGAACACAACAATAAAACAAGTATGGAATGTGCATAGACTGGTAATTAAAATTCAAGAAGAGTACAATCCCGACCTTGAAACAATACAAGATACACCTATAGAAGATAAAATGGCATCTTGTCATAAATGAAGAAGATGAATATTGAAACAAATTAAGCATCCAACAAGTGGATGGATTTTGTAAATCGACTAAGGGAAATTGCGGCCCGTATTTATAAAACCTACATGGACATTATAAAATACCCTCACCACCTCCACCATAGACTTCAACACCTCAGATCGTATTTGATTTTTTTGTCCAATACAAGTGGATTATTGAACTAGCAGTTGATTGCACTGCAGTCAGGAGAGACCAATAACAATAAGCTTAACAGACCATAAATTATATGAAGGATTAAAGACTTTTGTAAATTTTTGCTTTTGTAAAATTTTATTTATCACCCCCCTTCTTAGGGGTGAAGAAGAGTTTAGGGATCGGGGATCAAATGTTGGAGGATCCTAGTCGACTCAGTCAACTAGGAAATATATTCAACTAACTCGAGTCAATTAACTGATCGAGGTAGTTAAGGAATTCATAACTATCTTCCATGCTCATATATATATATATATATATATATATATATATACATGAATTTGTGATGCAGCGGATTTGTTGGTTGATCATATAATAAAGGCTACTAGTTGTTGGCTCTACTACAATTGTTTCTCTCTTTCCTCTCTCTGTATGTTTGCTTGTATATTACCTTGTTGTATGATATGTTTGATTAATGCACTACCAGGAAGTGCTTATTGTGTAGTCCCATAGATTACAACATGTGCTCCTTGCCTTGCTCTATGTGGAGATTTTTTATGTGGCCCTCACAATTTTTTCTACTTAAACTTTGGAAGTATTGTATCACTGAAAAGTATCATATTTCAACTTCATGAAAAAATGCCCACTTCTTTCAAGAATAGTCATTGAAAAACAAAAAAGGAAGAACTTGATTCCACTCAAAAATCTCTGAAAGGGTTTGCATATATTATTGTGGACTAAGTAAATAATTACATTGGTTCTATAAAAGTTTCCAATTTTGAACTTTAATTTGTGCAACTTACCACTGAGACAGTTGGATAAAAAATTGCATTACCCTTGAACATTGTTAGTACATGCACCACCATATACTTACTCAACATCAAGAAGTAAGAGACTTCATGATAACCAATTCTCCTATGCCACACTAGACACAATTACATTATGAATATAGGTATGGTTAAGTGTTCGATATGCTCTTCAATAAAAATGAACATTCCCCACTTTTCCACTCTTTTTTCCACAATCTTACATTGTTTGGTTTATCCCTTACCAAACAATGAGGGAATTAGCACTAAGGAGCAAGGAGTTTCACATCCTCAATGAAGGATAAAATCTCATGTAGGGTCACATCCGTTGTCAAGGTTATAATCCCATGAACTCTCACATCTTTGGTTAAGTATGAAATCTTGTAAAATTTCACATCCTTAATCAAGGTTGAAATCTCATGGTAGGTTCTCATAATCACATGTTAAGGTTTAATTTTCATGTAGTTTCACATCATTGGTCAAGTTTCAAATCTCACTAAGTTTTACAAGACAAGATTGACTTTCATATCCTTGATTAAGGTTCAAATCTCACAAAGTTTCACATCCTTCAAAGTTAAAACCTCGCTTAGTTCCACATCTTTAACTAAAGTTTAAATCTTATGAATTATGATATCCTTAGCCAAAATTCAAATCTCAATTGGTAAATTAAAAAACAAATTCATATACAATTGGTAAATTAAAAAACAAATTCATATACAGTTTGTATGTAAACACACTCATGTTTTTATGGTTCTTTGTCTAGAAAAAGAAACCAATGAAAATACAGGTTTTAACATTGAAGAAAAAAGAAACCAATGAAAATAAGCCTAATGGTTAAGAGCATGTGTTTCCTCCTAGAAGATCAAAGATTCAAATCCAACCGGTTAAAGTATATACACCTTTATAAACTTTAATAGTTAAAAAAGAAAAAAAAAAACAAAAACCAACTATTTAACCTAAACGCAGAGCATCCCTATAAAATTCCATGGAGAGCATCCGTATTTACTCTAATCGCAGAGTACAAAGCTTGGCCTACGAACTTAAGATCCTGCAGTTTAAGGCCGTTCTGTTTTTGGAGCTGGAGTGTGTAGGTCTTCCTCTTTCTCCTGCTTTCGTATTTACCCCCTCATGGAGAGACCTGCTATTCATCTTTGAGCAGAGGAGAAAAAGGGCTCTTCTAAATTCTTCTGTTACTGTTTTCTATTCTGAATAAGTTGGGACACCATCACATGAATAACATGAGCGCTCTTCAACAGCATGTGGCATTCTTTGACAGGAACAAGGATGGAATCATTTACCCTTGGGAGACTTACGAGGGTATTCATTACAATATCCTTTATCTTCAATCTCATTGATTACTAGTTTTTGAAATTTTGACTTCTGGTTATTTGGGGGTTCAAATGGAAGAATTATGTATTAAGAATCAATGAACTTAATTTGATATCATTAACGTTTATGTCGCTGAGGGTTTGAGATATATCTCTGTTTGTTGGGCTGAATTTAACTCCATTTTGCTTTAAACGTTTCTATGTTGCATTTCCTGAGTAACAAAAATCCATGGTGGAATTCCCAGGTTTCCAAGCCATTGGATTTAACATGATCATCTCCTTGTTATCAGCCGCATTTATCAATATGGCACTTAGCTACCCCACTTCCAATGTAAGTATGTCCGTTTTGTTTTCTGGAATCTCTCCTTTCCCAGGAATGAGGGTAAACGATAGCTGTTGGTAATTTAAAGGGATTTGAACTTTGATCTCTTAGAAATCTTTTGTGATCTCTTAGAAATCTTTTGTAAAAGAGGGTAATAATAGTTAGGCTAAACGATAGCTGTTGGTAATCTAAAGAGATTTGAACTTCTGATCTCTTAAAATCTTTTGCAAAAGAGGGTAAATAATAGTTATTAGTAATGAGGAATGATGATAAACTGTTGGTAATCTAAAGAGATTTGAACTTCTGATCTCTAAAAATCTTTTGCAAAAGAGGGTAAATAATAGTTTTTAGTAATGAGGAATGATGATAAACTGTAGTTATTGGTAATTTAAAGAGATTTGAACTTGTGATCTTTTGAAATCTTTTGTAAAAGAAGGTAAATAATAGTTATTAGTAATGAGGATAAACTGTAGTTGTTGGTAATTTAGAGAGATTTGAACCTGTAATCTCCTGTAAAAGAAGGTAAGCCCTAGTTGTTGGTAATGTAGAGGGATATGAACTTGTGATCCCTTGTATTTCCATAAGATGTTCTCCAAAGGAATGAAGGCAAACGATACTTGGTAATATGGAGGGATTTGACTGGATTTGAAAAACGAAAGTAAACAATACTGGTTGGTAATTTAAAGGAATTTGACTGGATTTAAACTTACTTGTGACCTATTTTCTCTTCTCAAGATATATATAGTTAAACTAATATTTAAACTAATTAAACTTAATTTGAAGTGTATATATGTATATGGCATTTTTCAAACTGTAACCATGATGGCATTTTTCAAACTGCAGATGAGCTGGATACCATCACTGTCATTCCCTATATATGTTGATAACATTCAGAGAGGAAAGCATGGAAGCGACTCAGGGGTTTATGACAGTGAAGGGGGTTTTGATCCTGCCAAGTTTGATGACATCTTCAGCAAATATGCCTGCACATATCCGGACAAACTCACATATGCAGAGATGCAGGCCATGCTTAAGGGCAATAGAGATGCAAATGATCTTTCTGGATGGTATAATGCTAAACATAATTCGATTCTTGCATTCGTAGATTCATAATTATTTGCATTCCCAGTTGGGGTTATATAGCGAATTTACTTGCATTGTCGGGGATGCAGGATTGCAGCCAAAGCTGAATGGAGCTTCCTGTACAAGCTGGCTCAGAACAAAGAAGGTTTTCTGGAGAAGGAGGCGATTAGAGGACTTTATGATGGGAGCTTGTTTGAATACTTTGAAAACCAGCATTCTGCGTCTGTCCAGGCACAGCCACGCTAAAAATTATCTTCTAGTATCACTTTCTGTTTTTAATATTTTTCCATATTGTATAATAGTTGGAGGGCACTTGTGTTTTTCATATGTTAAGATGGTTGGCAGAACTGCAAATTTGAATCTCTTTCGTGATGAGTGCTCTAAGATTCGATACTTGAACTTCTATCTCGATGGGAACTTTATTTCATGATAAAAACATTAAGAACATGTGCCCACCTATTTTGATTTAGGATGCAAGTTAATACAGTATTTTGATGGAGGATGCAAATTAATATAGTTTATTTAAGATATGGGAACAACTCCCATAAGATTAATTTGAATATACATATTTCATTGTCTTATAATTTAGGAAAAGCAAATTTCTTAGTCTCCTTCAAGTTCTAAAATATAAAAAATTAATTAGCAAAGCAACTCAGATATACATATCTTATTATCTTGTAATTTAGGAGAAGTAAACTTGCTAGACCACCTCAAATTCTAAAATATAAACACCTAACTAGCACAGCCACTCAACTTGTATCGGGTGAATATCCTTCATTTTTGAAGCTGCCTGGACTTAAAAATGAATTTAAAGCATCAATTGAACAGACACAAAGTTTCCTAAGCATAAGAATTTAAAGCTTGACTAATGGTTCCAGTTAAGCATTCAACTAGGCCCATTTAAATCTTAATCAAAATGCATTTAAAGCATGACAAGATACAACTACCATGGTTCCAGTTAACCATTTAAATCTTAATCAAGATGCAGTTAAGCATAACAAGATACACGGCCATGAAATGAATTCTGGCTGTACACTTGTTACACTAGGGTTAATTTTGTTAATCCCCTTAATGAAGCCCAAAATATGACTCTAATTATACTTTTCATGTAAGAATCAAAGTGGTTTGACTTAGCATTAGTCCAATTTCATGGTGCCCGGACTTAAAAATGAATTTAAAGCATCAATTGAACAAACAAAAAGTTCCCTAAACATAAGAATTTAACGCTGGAAATTGAACAAACAAAAAGCTCCCTAAGCATAAGAATTTAAAGCTTGACTAATGGTTCTAGTTAAACATTCAACTAAGCCCATTTAAATCTTAATTAAGATGCATTTAAGCATAACAAGATACAACTACCATGGTTACAGTCAACCATTTAAATTTTAATCAAGATGCAGTTAAGCATAACAAGATAAACAGCCATGAAATGGATTCTGGCTGTACACTTGTTACACTAGGGTTAATCTTGTTATTCCCCTTAATGAAGCCCAAAATATGACAAAGGAGATACAACAACCATGAAATGAATTCTGGCTGTATACGTGTTACACTAGGGTTAATTTGGTTAATCCTCTTAATAAAGCTCAAAATATGACCGTAATTATACTTCTCATAATAGAATCAAAGTGCTTTGACTTAGCATTAGTCCAATTTCATGGTAAATTTTTCTATTAAAGGTTTTCAATGTTTACAAAATATAATTTATTAAGTTCTTTTTTAATTAATAATGAATTTCATGATTTTAAAATTTTATTTATTCATTTTTTTTAATTGATCAAAGAGGTTATTCATTGGACATAAATCCTTCAAAATGTGGTTTAATTTTTAAAACGCTAAAAATACTTGATATGATTTTTTTTAATAGTGCCATGTGGTAGCTTTTACATGACATAAAAAAAAATGTTATGTAGTTAGGGCTTCTCTTTGCTTTATTAAATTTAATATTCAATATATAACTTATTTACTCTTACTATTTATTTTTGACATAAAACTAATTAACACATTCACTTATTTTTTATATACATATAACTTAAATCTTATATTTTATATACATATAACTTAAATTTTATTAAGGTGATTGTTTAAAAAAAAAATGATAGACTTAAATATTTTAAATGTTACTTATACTAATTTTTCTTTGGCTTTTTCTTTACGAGTATTAGATAAAAAACATGATATCTATGGTTAGGGTCACTTGTTCTGTGTTAGAAATTTAAAACACACAAAAAAACATCTTATTAAAAAAACGTGTTGTTATGTGTTAGAAATTTACAACAGAATCAAAGAAAAGAAAAAACAATTAATAAAAAAATATGTAGATGTGTTTGGACTGGTCAATAAATGTGTTTCAATATGGGTTTATTTTAGTTTTATTTGGAAATGTTTGAAAAATAGATGTATAATTTTTGTTTATATTAGAGAAATGAGATGTATTTTATATAGTATTATAATGCCCATTCCATATTTGGTGTTCAATGGTCCTAATCTAACACATAATTATAAAATGGAGCATCTAATGAAAGTGAATTTATGATCTTGTTATAACACACTAAATAAATGAAAACTATTATTCTTTGGATATTTTATTTTTATTAAATATTTTGACTAGAAATTCAAATTAGATGTAATGAATTATTTTTATTTAATAATTCAAAATGTTGAGAGGAGTTAGAATTGAAGTAGCTGTTGAAAGAGTGTTTGAGAGGAAAAGACAAGTGGCGAAAGTTGCTGAGTGAGAACTCAAGTGATGCAGGAGGCATCCTCTCAAAAATCAGGTAAAAACTCTTTGTGGAGTGCTAAAGAGCAGGAGGCTCATAAATGACCAAGTCTTAGGCACGATACTATATAATAGTATGTCCATTTAGCAAGCAAGAGGCTAGCGATGGACGATGAATTGATCTGTTAATGCAAGAGATGGCGCATTGATCGGATTTTGTCCTTGTGGTTCAACAAACAAGCTCGGGGGTTCTGGAGCAAGAAAGACTTGGTTGCTCTAGGAGTTGGTTGGGAGAAACGACATTTTCAGTTCTGTTTTCTCGACAGTGGTGTTAGGTTCTCTATTTCTATTCTTATCTGTTTAAAGTATTGTTAAAGTATAATTCAAGTTAGAATTGAATTGTAATCTTAGTAATTGATCCTATGTATTTGTTCCTATTATCTTCCCTACTTAGTGTTACTATTTAATGTAAACTGATCGTAATTAGCAGAGAAATCGTATGATCTTAGTATAATTTAATGAATCTCTGTTTATGCTTCCATACCCGAATCAGAGTTCTGATTTGGAATGGTTGTAATGTTAGTATAACTAGGAAATTTAAAACAAAAATTATTATAGATCTGGGTAAATGTTTTAATTTATGCCTGCGTATGTTCTATTGAAGTATTTTAAATGTATTCGTTCAACTAACCATTTCCCTATAAGTTGATATTTTATTACACAACTCGTCTTTGTCCTCTAAACTGTATCAACTTAAAACATATTGCAATTTAAAACCCTGTTATCAGAGTTCCTATGGCTATGGCCGGTTCCTTAAATAATATGATTAACAACTCCATTACATAAATAAAAATCCAATATATAAACAATAAACAAGGAGAGCGTAGATTGTCGCTTATATTTTTCTAGGATAAACAAAGTAGAGCCGAGAGGTTATTTCTTCCCAAAATCAAATCCATAAGTCGCATAAACTATTCTAAGTAATGTAGAGTAAAACCGAAAGTCATCTCATCTAACCCAAAATCATCCAAAGCGGAGATCGAGATTGGCAACGACTGTGATAGTGTAATGTCCCCTTTTTGGAATTTTATTAAAATGCCAAATTTTTCAATTTTTCACAATTTTGGTTCTTGACTAGTTTTGATGTCTAGACCTCCAAATTGACCCAAATGCTTCCAAATTTTCTCTGAAGGTACATGAATGATAATATAACTTAAATATCATGCTCATGTATGTTTTTGACCTCCCAATTACTTCTTCAAACTTGTTTAATGGTCTGTTCAAAGTAAGAGTCTTTATTAGCAAATTGGGGATCCAATTCCCCTTGGGTAATTGCCAGAAATGGCTTCACAAATGATCCCAAAGTCACTTGAATTTCTGAACAGAGGCTGGGTATGTGTAAGGGACCTTTTCAAAGTCTCATATGCATCATGGTTCAGTTTATACAGGCTATTATGACTCTTCCAAAACAACTCCCATGTCACAATTTCAACCCTTGGGGAAAATGCACCAAATCTTCTCCCAATGCAATAAAAATGAGTAAAATGGATTCCAATGCTCAAGTAATGAACATGAGACTTGATATACACATTAATTACAGTCCATATATCATACATTTATCAGAGATAGATTCCTCCATTCGAAATAATAAACATTACCATGGCATATATCAAAATGGAGTGGAAATGGTCATTGCTTGCTCATTAAAAGTCATTTTGACATACAAATATTGGGAATTTCGACTTGAAACTTTATGAGAATGAAGAACATAGCATATTGAACTAATTACAATTAGAAATGGACAATTAAAGGCTCTCCCAATTCGAAATCATCAGCATTACAATGGTTCACAACAAGATAGTGGGGAAATGACACTTTTTCTTTATTGTTCAACATTTTTACATGAATTATTTTGGGTATTTCGACCTGAGAGTCTTCTGAACATGAAATACAGAGAATATACATCAACACATAATACAATTGGCATTATAATCTCCCCCCAAAGAGATCAATAGCTCACCCAAAGCGTAATCCCTCAATTGGCATGAATATGGTGTGAAAACTAGAAATAGTTGAGAGAGAGTGCTGCAATAGGAGAATCCACATGCTTTCCTGTAGCTTACACCTAAAAATAAGACTCCATTAAAGCTCCATGAAAGACCTGAGTGGCATTTCCAAACACAAACTAGGATGGGAATCTCTCACCCTCGAAATTGGCTTAAGTAAGAAAACTAGTCATCCTCTAGCTCTCACAATTCACAAATGAGCAAAAGATTCTTCTCATGGTTGATCCCTGTATTTTATAAACATTATTAGTCTTCTAAGGTTCCAAATCCATCCATAAACTAAAGCCAAGTCGAATTGGTGTGGCTTCTCATGCTATGCCACGTGGCCTCTCTCTTCACCTTTCTTCTTCTCCCAAATTTGAGTAGGAGCCTCTTGGCCTTCTCCAACTCCCAAATTCGACCTCTAAGATGCTCTATTCAGTTCTGAGATGTCAGTATGTCAGCCTTCAGATCTGACTTGTGTCATAACTGTCATAGAATCTCCATCATTGGTGTCATAGATGTCATAAATGTAAGGGGAATCTAGCCGAGTGTCCATGAAACTCTCATTTGGCTCTTCATCTCCCATGTAAGTTACAATTCATCCCAAATTCGACCTATGAAGTATATGGACAAGTATATTAGCCTTATAATCCATCCAAAAACATTAGGCTTCCCATATATTCGAATTTGCAAGAGAAAGATACCATTTAACATAGGAATTCTAGCTAGTGTGGGCCCCATAGTCTCCATGTGTCTTCATGCTCCATTGCCACTTCCATTTTCTCTTTTATTTATTTAATAAGCTACATTATTAAATATTTATCCCCTTCTAAAATCTAAATATCATTTATTACCCCCCTTATTCCAAATATCAAAGCTTCCACCCCCAAGCTAGGAAACTAGTGATTTTCCACCTTGGCAATTATTTGACTTTTAGCATCCCTTCGAAAACTTTCATGAATATGGAAAATGTGATTTGGCCATTGTGATCCAATGTAAAATTTGGGACATTACAAATCCTCCCTTCCCAATATTGCTTGTCCTCAAGCAATTTCAAACATGGTTGTTGAAGAACCTACTTTTTGTATGATTCTTTGAAGTTTCCACTGAGCTGCCCACCTTGAGTCTTTGAGATTCCATGAATATTTCAGAGAGGAACCACCATGCTTGTTGCTGCAATACTCTAATTAACATCACCTTATTAAATGGGGCATCCATCTCCCATACTGCTTGTTTCCCAAAGAATTTAAAATCAATGGGACTAAAAACTATCGCAGGGTCCCATTGCTTGCATTGCACTCCAACAATTAAGAGTGCTCTCCAACCCATACCATTTGGAAAGAGAATTCCTGGATCCCATTTTCTTGTATGCATTCTTCCAAACATCATAAGTGCATAATATATGTCATCAAAGTATATAACAACATAATAACAATGTACATCAAGGAGGTGCCTCACCAAGAAATCATGAAAGTGCTTATACCTCCCAACGAGTAGACTACCATTTGCCAAGTGCATACATGCTTCAAGTGACCAATCAAATTTGCTCCAATGACATAGGTGAGGATCCCATGTCCTATAATTCTGCTTCCAAAGAATGTAATATGCATCAAAATAATAATCAACCATTTTTTCTTTCATCCAAGAAGGAATGAAGAACCTCCACCAAAATATGAACCAAATAAGGAGCAAATAAAACACAAAGACTTCAAGTGTCTCAAAGAAGTCTCATCAATACACCCATGAATATGTATATCATCATGAAATAACAGAGGATGTTGCTGCCAATAATAATGTTCCTCAATCATATCCCTCTTCACCCAAGTGTTGGATGAAGTTTCTCCAACATCAAATGAACCAAGTGTTGAGCAAGAAAAACCATGAGTCTTCAAGTGACTCAAATGAACATCATAGGTGCACCCATGTAGATGTGTATAATCATAATGTAAACAAGGATGCTGCTGAAAATGTAAATAATATGGTTCTCTAATAATTCCATCATCAAAAGGAGAAATAGAATTTCCATGCTCTTCATGTGGCACCATAAAAAAGAAACCTTTCATCCATGCTTCATTAGGATGACTGCTGCAAAATTTAGAAGTGTAGGATGTAGGAGAAAGAACCAACTCACCCAAATGATCAGTAAGTGCAAAATTGTCATAATGTGAAGGATCCATAGGGGTAGGATTATGCATCTCCTTCAAGAGTGTGAAACCTTTGTCATAGATTGGTTCCAATGTAGAGGAATCATGTTCTTCTTTAAACATTGCATACCCTTCATCAAGAGACAATTCAAGTTCCTCTCCAACCACATCAAGTGTTTGGATCTCTTTAAGTACATCTTCAAATACATCAAGTACATTCAAATTTCCAAATTTCTCATGATCCACCATGTCATGAGAATCCTCCAAACAATCTACCATTTGAAAATCTGAAACATAGGAGGAAAAACAAGTGTTTTGCAACTTTTCAAAAAGTTGCTCAATTTGAATTGTGAGCATATGAATAAATTCATTATTCTTCAAGTAGGATTCATGTAACATTCAATAAGCTCAATGACATTTTTTCTATCAAAAAGCAAAGACATGAAATTATCTTTGATGTTGCACATTTCTCTTTGGATCTTCTCCATGTCTTCAAGGAAGGATGGATCTTCCAAGGAAGTATCTCTCCAACAAGAATTTGATACCAATTCTTGAGTGTCATGGAGTATGCTAAGGGCCTCTTGGATCTTCTTTTCATTCATCTTTAAGGACCTTTGAAGAAAATGATTCTCTTGCAAATGAACCTCCTCATCTTCTTCCTTCTTGCTTGGACCAACTTCATGAAGCTCGAGTGGTGATGGGGAAGTTGATCTTGTTTCTTCTTCAACTGCTACAAGGTCTTCCTTTTCATGTTTAATGGAATTTTGGCTTGCAGCAACATTTTGCAATTTGATATCTATGTTATCAACATAGAGTTGTGAGCACCCATCAGTAGGTACTCCTTCATAGTTCAAGCATCCATTAGTAGATGCTCTTTGTTTCATTTCCAAGGTAGCATGTGTTTCAAAATTATCTTCAGTATTTTCAATAAAAACTTCTTCATACTCATGTGATGTCTCTTCATATTTTTCAGAGTCACTTGGGAGTGAATTTCGATCATCTTCATGTACTAATTCTTCTACTCCACCTATTTCAGAACTAGGTGGTTCATGGGTCTCCTCCTTTTTCTCCTTCAAACAAGCTAATGCATTTTTCTTCTTGGTTTTCTTAAAATCAATATATTTTTCCCAACTTTGGATAGCAAAAAATTCAAATCCTTTCATAATATTCTTGGTCATGTCTTAAAATATAGGTTCCATGCTTTTTATTATCTCCTCACCATCATATGAGGTTCTCTTTTCATGTCTAGTCATAGTTTCCAAAAAATTGCCTTCTTCTCCTACTTTTTCTTTCCTTTTTCCTCTTCAACAAAAGCACTTTTGGTTTCAATATATAATTGTGGTCACTGAATTATTGTACTCATAAATATCAGACCACATCAGGTGCCAAGATCATGCTTTGATACCACTGTAATGTCCCATTTTTGGAATTTTATTAAAATGCCCTATTTTTCAATTTTTCACAATTTTGGCTCTTGACTAGTTTTGATGTCTAGACCTTCAAATTGACCCAAATGTTTCCAAATTTTCTTTGAAGGTACATGAATGATAATATAACTTAAATATCATGCTCATGTATGTTTTTTAACCTCTCAATTACTTCTTCAAACTTGTTTAATGTTCTGTTCAAAGTAGGAGTCTTTACTAGCAAATTGGGGATCAAATTCCCCCTGGGTAAATGCCGAAAATGGCTTCACAAATGATGCCAAAGTCACTTGAATTTATGAACAGAGGCTGGGTATGTGTAAGGGACCTTTTAAAAGTCTCATATGCATCATGTTTCAGTTTATACAGGCTGTTATGACTCTTTCCAAAACAACTCCCAAGTCACAATTTCGACCCTTGGGGAAAATGCACCAAATCTTCTCCCAATGCAATAAAAATGAGTAAAATGGCTTCCAATGCTTAAGTAATGAAAATGAGACTTGAAATAAACATTAATTACAGTCCATATATCATACATTTATCATATATACATTCCTCCATTCGAAATAATAAGCATTACCATGGCATATATCAAAATGGAGTGGAAATGGTCATTGTTTGCTCATTAAAAGCCATTTTGACATACAACTCTTAGGAATTTCGACTTGAAACTTTATGAGAATGAATAACAGAGAATATTGAACTGATTACAATTAGAAATGGACAATTAAAGGCTCTCCAAATTTGAAATCATCAGCATTACAATGATTCACAACAAGATAATGGGGAAATGACACTATTTCTTCATTGTTCAACATTTTTACATGAATTATTTTGGGTATTTTGACCTGAGAGTCTTCTGAACATGAAATATAGAGAATATACATCAACACATAATATAATTGGAATTATAATCTCCCCCCAAAGAGATCAATAGCTCACCCAAAGCGCAATCCCTCCATTGGCATGAATATGGTGTGAAAACTGGAAATAGTTGAGAGAGAGTGCTGCAATAGGAGAATCCACATGCTTTCCTGTAGCTTACACCTGAAAATAAGACTCCGTTAAAGCTCCATGAAAGACCTGAGTGGCCTTTCCAAACACTAACTAGGATGAGAATCTTTCACCCTTGAAATTGGCTTAAGCAAGAAAACTAGTCATCCTCTAGCTCTCACAATTCAAAAATGACAATTTCACAAATGAGAAAAAGCTTCTTGTCATGGCTTATCCCTGTATTTTATAAACATTATTAGTATTATAAGGTTCCAAATCCATCCATAAACCAAAGCCAAGTCGAATTGGTGTGGCTGCTCATGCTATGCCATGTGGCCTCTCTCTTCACCTTCCCTCTTCTCCCAAATTTGAGTAGGAGTCTCTTGGCCTTCTCCAACTCCCAAATTTGACCTCTAAGATGCTCTATTCAGTCCTGACATGTCAGTATGTCAGTATTTCAGCCTTTATATCTGACTTGTGTCATAACTGTCATAGAATATCCATCATTGGTGTCATAGATGTCATAAATGTAAGGGGAATCTAACCAAGTGTCCATGAAACTCCCATTTGGCTCTTCCTCTCCCATGTAAGTTACAATTCATCCCAAATTCGACCTATGAAGTATATGTACAAGTATATTAGCCTTATAATCCATCCAAAAACATTAGGCTTCCCATATATTCGAATTTGCAAGAGAAAGATACCATTTAACATAGGAATTCTAGCTAGTGTGGGCCCCGTAGTCTCCATGTGTCTTCATGCTCCATTGCCACTTCCATTTTCTCTTTTATTTATTTAATAAGATACATTATTAAATATTTATCCCCTTCTAATATCTAAACATCATTTATTATCCCCCTTATTCCAAATATCAAAGCTTCCACCCCCAAGCTAAGAAACTAGTGATTTTCCACCTTGGCAATTATTTGACTTTTAGCATCCCTTTGAAAACTTTCATGAATATGGAAAATGTGATTTGGCCATTGTGACCCAATGTAAAATTTGGGACATTACATATAGTAAATTATTATACAATAAAACCATAATGTCCAGCACAGATCTATTTAATAAATACACATTCAGATCTAGCAAGAGCCAAAGAATAATTTTTAATATAGTCATTAATTAAACACAGTCTCTGATCACGCGACACATGGACCTATCCAAAAGGGTTTCCAACACAACTGAATCACCAAGGATAGAAATATTTGAAATTTCCATCAACCAAGATCAAGTCTGATAAACAATACGTGGTTGTAAGCCCATTAATTATGGCATCCATCGCTAAAGCTTCAAACAACATTCTACCTCCAAATGGATGGTTTAAACGATGCTCTAAACATAGAGGTTGCGAAGCCACTTTTACAAACATACATACCCATGAGGGCTTAAAAAAAATATCAAACTTATCTTCGCAGTAGTGGCGAAAGCCCTACCTCTTGTAGTCTACCAAACCCAGTGGAGAACCACTGTAACCTTTCTTCATAAAAAAGAAAACCTCACCATTGGTTGCGGACAAATCCAGGGATGTAGACCAAGCGTGACCACAACAGGGAAAAATTCATGCACATCATCACAAAAAACTGAGAAAGGTTAACATGCTTGCTAGTAAAAACAACTTATGTACATTTTAAACAGAGTAGGGTCTTTTGCTCACTTTAGGTTTTTGAAGTAACAGGCCTGAGAGGAGGTGAATCTGTCTCCACTCTCACCATCCAACTCACAACCTATATTGTACATATTACACAGTTAACACTATTTATATTTTATGATGCAAACTATAAACAACCAAGGATTTCGTGATAGGGTTAAAAAAAACATTCTTACTTGACCAGGGATGCAGGGGCGACGGTAAATTGAGTTTGTTGGGAGCTCCCATAGCTACCCAAACTCACCTGCACATCCAAATTAAGAAGTTGGAGTCTCTTTAGGAATGGAATTGCATATACTTTAAAACCTTTAGTATCAAAATCTTACCGAAATTAATTGCAGATAGGGATAGGGATCGACTCCTCCTGGGCGACCTTATTCCTCCTCTGCTTGCAAACGAAGGTAAAAACCCTAGGTTAGATTTGCACACACCTTTTAAAAAAAACAAAAAAAAGTTGAATTGAGGGAAATCATCTGAGAAATAACATTACTTGGTTAAAGGCTTGGAAAGACCAATAAGGGATTTGTCCTCTTCTTCACCGCAATGAACCAACAAGGTTGAGGCCACAATGGAGACCTTTAACACTGATGAAAACTTCAAGTATACCTCAGAAACAAACACATAAACTATATTAAACCAACTGTGTAATGGTTTGAACAAAATGCGTAGTGCAACCATGAAGGGCCGAGCTCTTTCCATCAGCTAGTTGCAGACCAAAAAAAAATTCAAAATGAAACCTTTAGACATGTAAAAATCGTAATAAACCCTTGCCAAAACCCTTGCTTGAGATAGTGACAGATGGAGGGCCAAGATCCCTCTTAGACACGCTTTACAATTTGCCATTAAACGCTTGGTTGCATTGTCAACTCGCAACCAGGGAAACATTAATGTCCTGCAAAGAAAAACTTAATTGTATGCACTTTTAAACCTTGTACTCCCATCAAAGGTGATGGTACCAACCAGTGTTATAACACAACATTATTTTATGCTAAGGTTAAATTTGGGATCTCGACTATGGTGTTTAACACCATAGTCCCCAACCACTTCATCACCAAACCATTAAACTATGTTGCACTAAGTCCCTTTTCCATTAACTTCTTACTTTATTGTTGTTACCTTTGCCACCCTATAGTGGAGGGTGTGTTTAGAACTAGGACCTAGTTGCCAGAACTAGAACTACGATGCGAGGATTAAGCCATGGGATTTGGGCTCATAACCCCTAGCAAAACCATTATGTTTACCATAAGCATGAAAAACAGTAAGAACATCACCTTAAAGTGTGGAGTTAGGGTCGTTGTCACATGTATGTAAACGCCATATAAAGTATAACTTGCCCATTCAAAGTAAGAATCAATTTAAGTTATTTTGCACACTTTTACTCATAACGACAAATGTTTCATGCTACAACCAAATTATACATGTTACGACAATTCACTCGAACACAAGGATACAAGTTTTTTTGGGAGGGGATTTATAGGTTTGTGACATTGTAAGAGAAGATAATAATTGGTCGAGCACTATCCACCCTATGACATAACTTTAAATGGTTTGTGGGGTAGTGTCTCCGTTGGATTTGAAACAACTTAAATGCAACAACTTACACACCATCACACTCATCATTTAATGCTATGCAACATAAAGGAAAATGCTCATGTAGTAATTCTATACAATGTTGTTTATTATGATTTTTATTTTGATATTTCATGTTTTGCAAATTATTCAATTACCATAATTTTATGTCCATTGTCTTTTTCATTTAGAGATAGACTTCCACAATTACTTTGGTTTATGTCTATTAGGTAGTCACTAATGATTCACTATCAATTGGTTATTGCTTAAGGGTTGCACCTTTTAAAGAATCCAGGGCCCTCTAGCCACCTTAACAATGTTGGGATCTAACCACCTTTTCAAAAACCCCCTAGCTAGCACAACAAGACTGTCAATCAATGCTTGAACTTGAACCTAAAATATTTTATAACAAAAAATAAGTAAATAAGTATATATTTTTCAATCCAATATTACTTTGTAACAACTTGACAAAATAAGGAGAACACATTAATCCTCATAGATAATGTGAAGAAGCGTTCCACACTTCTATTAGGTGAGAAACTATCCCTTGTATATAACTTTAATTTTTAAGCTTATTAGAGTTGGTGAGAAAATACCCCTTTTGTATAACTTTAATTTTTAAGCTTATTTAGTCTATTACGTGACACCTTTTCCTTTTGAAACTTTCAACATGATGGTTATGTTCATTTTGTTTTTTTTACGAGTTAGGCCATATCTACTTTCTAATGTTGCAATTGATTTCTATCCCTAAACTCTTTTGACCTTTTTGTTAAAATTTTTACTCAATGGTGATGTTATAACAGTAAGTGACTCCTAGCCAACATAAATCCTAAAGCTCCAATCATGTTTGGATGTATCTATGTAGCCTACATTATGATGTTTTAGGATCACATATAATTTAGAATCTTAAATACTTAATTGTGTACACATGGTAAAAAATTTGTTAGTGTACTTTGACATAGACTAGCCTTTACCTTGGTGAAAGGTTGTCCATTTTATGTACTAGCCTTCACGGCTTCTAAGAATTATCTCCTCAAGTGCATTGATAAAATCCCTGCAATTGGGTTTTCCAGATACATCCCAAAACCCACTAATGTTTCACAGAGGGAAGGGCCTTTAGGGGTGTGAAGTAATATTCACATAGTTGGAAAAGTTGAGAAATGAGATGTAACACACCTCGATGCTACACAGCCACCCAGAGAACCATCGATGGCTAAAAATTAGCGAAGCTTTAAACTGGCTCCAAAATTTCTTAAACAATTACTCCAAAACAAGTTAAACAACCACCATGAATCAAACAACTCAAAAACCGCGAAAGCGTAGATTTAAAACCGCTTAAGTATCTTAATAAAGACTTTAATCACATATTAAAAATCATTAACCAAACTTTAATTATAGATTAACACTCATTAATCAACATCAAACACCTTTTTAAAATGAAGTCGATGACCTAAATTTGATTACAGAACATAAAACATCGATCCCAAATTTATTGTGTCGATCCCAACTTTTCCATGCCGATCCTGATATCGATAATCAGAAGTAGACACAACCAAGCAACCCAAAACACAAACACACTAATCCCGATATCGAAAGTTGGGAGTCGACATGGACAAAACACAAACATAACGGCCTCGATGTTCTGGTCTCGACATCGTAAGTCAAAAGCCGACAACGTCAAAACAAAACATAACCAACCCTCCTAACATCCAAATTTCAACGTCGGTAGACGAGACTCGACATTGATAACCAAAACCAACAATGTGCCTTCCCGACTTCTGATTCTCGATGTCGACACATCGAAAGTTAGGAGTCGACACCAATTCAACCACACTATAATCCAATGACCACGATTATTGTTGGCACGACAATCAACGAACATGATGACCCCAATCTTCCAAAGGGAAAACTTAGCCATTTTTCAATAAAAATGACTAGCGGCAAGAGCAAATAAATAAACAAAGGGATTTCTTCCATGATTCGACATTGAATCCATCCTTGCAAAAACATGTATCAAGCTCACGATTTGACACCAAGGAATAACAAAGATTGAATAAAAACTAAGGAAAAATATGCCATGGTTAAACAATCAAAATCACGACCTCAGCTGATGCAATCTACAGGTCAAAAAGTTGAACAAATCAAGTTAAATAGTCAATCGATTTAAGCACTGGACATGGAATAAATCAACCAAGAAAACCATGAATGAAAATAACCAGAATCCCATTAATGGAAATTTCAACCCATTCAAGGTTTCCACCCTTCACAGACCATATTTATTTACAGAATTTAAGCTATGGTAGTTTCTTACATATTATATAATTTATAATTGAAACCATGCTACTCAAGCATAGTAATTCCTAAGGGAAACATGGACTTATTCACCAAAATAAAATAAATTTAATTTATTCTTCCTCATGTACATTTAGAGGAAGAAAAGCACTCAAAACCATGGACCTCTTTAACTTCCAAATCGAATAAGCCTAAAACAAAATAAGGTAAACACATGGATTTCAACTATGTACTTCAAGGAAGTTCAAGTCTTAACTATGTCAAAAGTACTATACATCGTCCATTAGAGAAGTAAACAGAACTAGGCAAGCAATGAAATGCTACATCCCTCCAATCTAATTGATAAACCTGAGTAGTAAGGCGACTCACAAAGATAACTTCATAGTATCCATTATAGCATAACATAATCCATGACGTACACAGTGCTTCAAACCAGAATTACATCCATGTAAACATTCTTTTTGTCTCCTTGAACAACTAACAATTCTGAAGATCAGGTTTCACAATTATTTGTTCATGTTTTAGTAAACTAATTCCCTGTAACTAAGACTTTGTAATAATATATTTTTAGCTAGGAAAGACTCAAAAGTTTCACAAAATAATTATATTTAATCTACATTCTTCCATTCCTGGCAAACGAACATAAATTAACAACATATTTCCATACAAGAATTATACTTGCACTAAACATCATATTCTCCGATAATTTAACATTTAACTAACCAACAATTCCAATAAGAACAACATACACAATTACTGCATTACATAAGATGAAAATAATGCACAATGTCACATGAACACAAGACTTCAAACACTTATTTGGAAAAAAAATCAGCTGGTAACTAGCTTCATGGATACCATGCTCCACCCCACCGTAGGTATCTATTTGTCCTATATTATTTTAGCACTTAGAGACCACCCCCGAGCTGGGATTTGTGAATTCACCAGGGATTTGTGAATTCACCAGAAGACTCTTCCCCTTTACCTAAGGTTCATCTTACAATAGGAAAACTTTCAACTCTTCCTCACAATTTAAAGGAAACTAAACAAACACACAGGCATTCATGAAACATGCAGGCTACAACCAAGTCCATGCCAAACAATACACTTACATCTCTTTATTTTTTCCAATTGCACCATAGTGAAAATCATCACTACTGCTCAATGCTAAGGAAATCCACCGAAATAATTCATGTACAATTTAATACTTACATGAACACAAGTCAACAATCACTTCTAATTCAATAATGATTAAGGGAAAATGATTTAAGGAATTATAGAGAAGAATACAGTGCAGAGGTCACAGGTTCACCTCAATACCAAATTGGTTACTCTACGACTGCACTTGCTAGTGCACACCTCTTTTCCCAGGTTCACGCCCAACTTGCCACCCTCCCTTCGTTACTCCCCTTTTCTCTCATCACCCCTCTGTGACCAACTTTGCATGGGAACTATTTCCCATCAAGAGCAATGTCATAGACACTATTTAATCCTCACCTAACTCATCCAATAAGGACACTTAGCAAATAAAACATGTTTAAGGATTAAACCATAGGTAAGTTAAAGATTTAGTTAAGAACAAGGTCCTCTTTCTTTAAGTTCACACGGTGTAATATGTTTAGAATACATCCACTTAGGCCATCTACAACCCCCTAACTTCTCTTGGTGAATTCACCTATCCCCTTTCTCTTCAGCGTTTGGCTACCATTGAAGCCATTTATTTATATTTATTAAGTATAGTCAAGATTATACATTTGTTTTGCCATACAAACATTTGCATACAATATTTACATCATACATGAAGGGGTCTCAACCAGGGGTGTTATAAGAGAAATAATGGTTTAATAGATTTAGCCATCTCTCCAAAGAGTTTGTATCTATGTTTACTTCAAACAAAGGGATCATATAAATTAATGTGTACCTTAAATGGTGTTGTTCCTCCAAAATGACTACATGTTGAATGTGTCTCCATCGCTATTGGGAGTCCTCTAAGGATTTGAACATAATGGTTCATCATATTATACTTTTTGTTTCTCAAGGGCTTCCCAGAGAAACAAATCATTAGGATCTTTGTCATCTTTCATCACTACATTCACCACGAGAGGTTGTTTCGTTCAACAAGGGAAGTTTTCTTGGTTTGGTTGGTTTAAGGCCCAACTCCCTATACTCCGACCTCATTAAGGACATGCAAGGAAAAACAATAGATAATAGATTGTTTTGATACCATTGATCCAAATTGGGTTGGGAACACAATGAAAGGACATAATAAAATAGAGTATATGGAGAAAACCAAATTCTATTAATGAATCAATTGGCGAAAAACACTACATTATAGATATCTTGATAGAAAATGGCTTAACTGGTTTCATCTTATCCCTCAGAAGATATGCGATGACTATGCTCGTTCACAAAAATCCCATAACAAGACACTAGAACTACATTTTATAATGCTGCCAAAACACTTAAGAAGAAAAAACCCTAAAGTAAAAAACCTATATCTAACTTTAATATGGCTAAATATGAATGTTGAGTTGGAAGGATTTGAGTTGTCTAAGAAAATGGGAGCCTTGGATCATAACCTTTTGTTCAATCCTATGTTTTGGGTACTCTTTGACTTGTTAGAAATAACATTATTAAATTGAGTTGGTTCCCAAGTCGTAAATACACATTAGAAGTCCCTAAAAACTGCACCTAAAAATCATGACCCAAAAATTGCTAGTATCAAGATTGTTTTTGAAATCACCTTGGATAGCCACTTAGATTGCCTCCAAAAGATAAATGTGTACATTCTTGAACACCTTCAAAAAAATTAAAAATTCACACCACCCACTCTCCTTAGAGTTAGTACCCTGCAACCTTGAAGGTGAAGGTGTGCATTTAGGAAGTGCACAACTTTACCCTTTGAAAATAAAAAACTGGATATATAATAATAATAATAATAAAATGTGAAATATGACTTTTGAGCATTAATTAATTAAAGGATAATCAAGTTTCAAATAGGTTGGCACACTCAATAGGTTGGCCATTGGAAATTTGGAATAAAGACGAGTAATGCAAGGAGGTAATGAGTCCTTAATCCATAAATATCATCCCTTTGAGATAAGACTTTTAAGGTAGAAGAGAGATCGTGAGATAGCTTCATGGCAAAGAAAAGACTAAATAACAATGGCTGTGAGGTAATTTTATGGGGAAGTAAAGATGAAATGACAATGCGTGATAGGTGAGTTTAAATTTACGATGGAATGATAATCTTTTTCAAATAGGAAAAAACCATTTTCCTGATATTTCATTAGAATCAAGGAAAATATTCCAATACAAGTGTGCAACAAGATGGAATGATAATCTATCAACGCATAAAAGCAGTATATATAATCTCTCTTAAAGAGATTAATAAGTATGTGAAATATTATAAATCTTCAATTTAAAAAAAATATTTGACAAATTAATTTTGATAATTGTTATATTTTCATTCTTAATAAAACCAAGACCAAATATAATTATAATTATAATTATGGACGAGGTACAAATATAATAAAAAGTAAGAGCGAACCTAAATTTTATTTCAAATTTATTAGATTAAATATAATAAAAATATAATAAAAGTAAAAAAATTAAAATTTTATTTCAAATTCATTAGATTATTGTAACACATCTGAAAATTGTAAATATTTTTTTTTTACATGCATTACTTTCGCACTTATTTAGCAAATTTCTTATGATTTACTTCTGCAAGTTTTAATGTTTTTAACATGTTTGTTAATAATAGGTTATGCTGATAGTGACAGTGGCTAGCACCTTCCGGAACCTCCAGCCATGTCTACGCAGGTGATGCATTTTGTTTTTACCTGTTCTTTACTGTTTACGTTTTCTTATGAGGCTGAAACCAACCTAAGGCATGGGGAGACTATCCATAGCCTTGACCCCAGCCCTTATGTAATATGTTGGTTGAGATATAAATTAAAGGCCTTGGCCTTGCCATAGTCTACGCTATCGTGTGTGGTGACCTCCCCTTAAGCGTAAGGTGCTTAGGGTTTGTAAAGGATATGGTTCCACCATATGGTGACCTCTTGTTATATAAATAAAATTGTGAGGGTTTATGACATATTGTTTTGCACAAGAACTAAAGGGTTTGACTTATGAAGAACTTCTTTACGATCCACAATGGTTATGTTTTGTTCCTTGACATATGGTTATACCTTGATTTGTAAAGTGTTAAAGGTTCTTAGCATACTATAATACGATATTTGCAATGTAATTCAATGTTATTGGCATAATATAACACTATGGTTGCAATGTATTAAGGGCGAGGTTCTTGGCATAATGCACGATGGTATTACATGCCACGGTCCCAACACCACGAAGGTTCTTGGCATTTGGTTATAATACAAAGTTTGATTGCAATGATTATGGTTTAAATGATTATGTGGTTGATTGTTATTGCGTTTGTGCTTGGGCGACTTTGGCATTAAACTCATGACTTGGTTGCGAGTTGACAACGCAACTAAGTCCTTTACTCAGATACGTAGCGTTCCTTCCACTGTCCATCTATTCAGATGGAAGTTAGGAAATTCAGACCGCAGTTTAATGTGCTTGTTTCTTTTCCAAAGCCTCATTTGCATGATGGTTTGGGTGGGAAAGACAAAGCCGAGCTTTGCTCAGCTTGTGGTAGAAATGTACAGGTGGTTTTTTGATCTCTTGTGCAATCGACATGAGCTGAGGGGCTCTTCCTTGAAAACTATGGGAAGAAAGAGTCGTTTAGACTTTTGTGTGGCCAACAAGAGCCATCGAGATCTGATTTGCTTACTGAGTGGCGGTCCTAGTTTTTGGAAAGTGTTAACAGTGTTCTATTTTATCCTTCTCAAGGTATTATTTGGGCTTCTTTGACTTCCATGGTGGACTGTAGAGAAGAGATTGAACTGGCCACAACTTCGCGTTTCACACTGTCTGTTACATGTAAGGGTTTCGTTTTTTTAAAAGAATTTTTATTGCTGTAATTTCATAATGAAATGATTTAGTAAATTCTAAGTGAGTATTTGTTTGTATTGTTGACAAAGGAGGGATAAGGGTGCTCCGGAGGAGCCGACCCTTGGCCCTCTCTGCCATTTCGCCAATGTAAGGTTTGTCCCACATTTTAAGTTCTCTATTTGATTTAAAAATCACAAAGTGTAATGTTTTTAATTGTAAGGAAAAATATACAGGTTAAGGCGCTGGAGAGGGAGGCGACAGGGTCACCTCCTCCCAGGCCCGTGTTTCCAAACGCCCAAGTAAAAATTTGGGTCATCCTTAGTTAAACCTATCATTTTTATTATTAAGATTTTCGAACACCATGCTGACCCATCTATGCTGTGGTTGCAGGTTATACTGGGCAGGAGCCGTGAGAGTTTCGAATAGTAGCCACATCGTTTGTTAATATAAGTGTTTAAATTTAAAAAAAAATTGCATATGTGTTTTTGTAAATCGTTCTAGGGTTTGTTTTACGTTGGCCCTATAGCCAATGTTACAACACTGTAATGAAATGGTTTAAATGTAACCCAGACAGGGTTTGGGTGCCATTGACTGGTCTTATTCCCATACTGTTTAGATGTTGGTATTAAAATTAGTGTGGAAACCATCGACAATGGTCTTACAACCACTCTTTAAATATGTGTTGTTTAAATAATAAAAGATGCTAGCCTTTGGCTGTGTGATTTTAATGACCATTTTTGCCTTACATATGTATATATTTGTATGTTTTTTTTTTAAATCACCAGGCTGCCATCGTTGATGGTCTTACGACCATGAATATAATACTTTTGTTTTAAACTTATAATGATGTATTCTTATGATGAACACAATGGATATGTGTGAATACTATGCCAAGGATTTTGTCTCTATGTAGATTGTGGTAGCCACGATGTGGACTTGCAGCCCTATCTTTACTTTGTTATATTGAATTAAATAAATGACCCTTAGGGTCTGTGATCTACTGTACAGTAGGTAGCAATTGTTTTTAGTAAATCTCGGCTACCATCATTAATGGCATTCATGCCGATCCTTGGGGAAAGAAATCTTACTTTTTGCAGTTGTGCATAGATTTGATTCTAGATTTATTTCGTGGATAAAACAACTCTAGTTAAGGATCTTTGATCCGTATGTATTCATTTTATGCAATAACTAGAAAGATTGTTTTAACAGAAATCTTGGATTTGATTTGGATTTGTCCACTATGGTCATGTCTTGTTAGACTTTATATATTTATGATTTATTATTGTAGATCTACGATTTAGGTAACTAAATTGTAGATGATTTGTATATTTCTGGATCCTCGATCCGGTTGTGTTATTTACTTAAACTATCTGCTTTTAAATCCATGATCGATTGTGTTGTATTTTCCAATTCAATTTTTTTTTTATGTATTTCTTTTCTATCAAATTTGTTATACAAAACAAATTGTATAGATAGACACACATATAGATTGAATATATATTTTGTATAACATTTTCAACTTTGAATATATATATATATATTTTGCTATTTAATTTTTAATTTTTATGTTTATAGACATTTAGATATTATTTAAGATTTTGGACTTACTTGAAAAGATCAAAAAGATTAAATGGATCTTGTTATGCTTAAATGCATTTTGATTAATATTTAAATAAGCTTCACTTAAATGATGGTCAAAGAAACTCGTAACAATTTGTTATTTGTTTTTGTTTTTTCATATCATATTTTTTGTTTTTTATTTTGTTTATTAAATGTATTTGTTTTATGCATATATTAAGTTGAACAATCTGGTATGAGTAATGGATATACAATTAAATATTTACTTAAATGGTGCTTATTTGTTTTTGTTTTTCATATAAAGTTTTGTTTTTTTGTTTATTAAATTGTTTTTTTTGTGTGCTTATATTAACTCTAACAATCTGATACCAGTAATGG
>LPNX011000628.1:0-59884 GCA_001517045.1 Pseudotsuga menziesii | reverse complement strand
TATATATATATATATATATATAATGAGTAAAGTATTTGTGAGCTAACTATCTTCACAAAACTAAGTGGTTGGTTGTGCCTATCCACATTCACATGCCATTTTACTTATGACTGTGCTAGAGTATATATATTTATATAGTATTTGTAAGCTTATTTTAATTTTCTATATGTCAAATACATATTTATATATACTTTACATTTTAAGATTTGTATTTATTACTCAGTGAATGCACTTATAATTGCATAGATATGCTCCCACATAGCTTTGCTAGTTCATTTTTTTCTATATATTTTCAATGTATAACTTTGGTTGAGCGTATTATTCAGCTTGTATTTCTACTTATTTTTTTCAATGGTAAAGCTCAACTATAATATTGACTTATTATATGTAGTTTTTTATTTTTATTTTTAAAATCTAATTATTTCTGGTTTGATTGCAGGAAGAACATGACGTATTTCTTGGGTTTCTGTTCCCCTAGACCTGACGACTGGCATACGTCATACGCTCGACACAAACAATTAAATTAAATATTTTCTCTGCCTTCCATAAATTATGTATTTGATCAGGTTTTTGCATTCGTGCATAAATTTCTCGAATTTTTATTAATAATTTTTACCTCTTTTCCTAATGTCTTGATAACTAACTTTCTTATTGCAGAAAAATCTTTTTGTTTTGGAAATATGACATATTCTGAAAACTTTGACGTTGAGATAGATTCCTGTAGACTAATTTGTTGCAATCGATGCAGGCATGATAAGCTGCATACTAAGATCATGGCAAGCTGCATCCTGAAAGCGTGGCAAGCTGCATGGTTGTTCGTTTTATTTTTATTTTTTTTCATTACTCGACGAGGCCCTCAGAGAACACAAGGGCTCTGAGAAATAAATCTTCGATATTGATGCGCAAGGTTGTTTTCATACATTATCCTCTCCATTTGTTGCGACTGTAATATTGATGCTCTTGTTTTCATCCATTTATTTTCCTCTCCAGTATGTTGTGTATTGTCAACTGCTTGAATTTGGTGCTCCGCACCATAATTCTTGCCAATGTGGCAATGAACTCCTTATTGTTGGTTGCAAGTGTGCTTCTTGTATAGAACGAGTTAAACTCTAATAATGATGGAATCATATCTTTTAGATGTTTTATTGGTCTCTCGTGGTTCAAATTTGAGGCTTTAGGGTTACTTTGATGCGTAGCTCATAAAACATATTTAGGGTTAGGGTTATTGAATTTTTAAACTAAAATGTCGGGAGCTAGATGTATTGCATGGGTATTTGACAAATTATTTTGCATTCATTCATGCATGCTCCACGAGGCTCTTAGAGAACACAAGGGATGCTTGCAAGTGTGCTTCTTGTGTAGAACGAGTTAAACTAATGGATTACACTAATTCCAGTTGTATTCTTATTTTATTAAAGAAACTAATTTAGGTTATCAATGGTGTTGCTTTGATGGTGTTAGTTAGGAGCAATTATTTCGGTATTAACTCTTTGGTGTAATCCTGACTGCTTTTTGGTTATGTAGATCATCATATTTTGTAGTACATATCAATTGGAAATAATATTTCCCCATGATGTAAACCGTAAACTAGTTAGAGTGGCTTTATGTACCTTCCTAGTAAGCCCTAGATTATATTCCTTATTTCTAAGCCACAAAGATAGATTCATTATTTTTAATTCATGACGGAGAAGAAACAATTTTCCAAGTCCTGTGCACCCCTACCTGGATTCTTTAGCACCCAATTCCTGCTCCGGTTTGGTTCTGCAAGTTTCCTGGTTTGCTTTCCGATGCATACTCGTCCTCTTGGTGTTGTATCGACGCATCCCCTCGGTCGTTCGACGAAGACTCTGTGGGTGGATATCGTTCTGCAAGTTTGGTGTGGCAGCTTTTCTGTTGTTCTGTTGCGCACTCATGGTTTTATTTGGTAGGTTGTGGTTGTATTTTGCGGTGGACGACACTAAAGGAATCACTCTACGCTCGTCTGGTAGGGCTCCATTCCTACCAGCTCTGCCTTCTTGTGTTTGTTAACACGAGCATTATGTTCTAGTTTCTTATTTTGTCTTGGGTACTTGGTGATCAATTAGTTGATGATCGATGGCTTGTAAAATAACTGTGATATATTAATAGAGTTGCAATTTTTGTGTATTGTTGAAGGGTTTCATGGAAGGGTGTTCAAGCTATTTAGCATTCTCCGTAGTTCATCCCAGTTTGGGACTGCATTGTTTCTGTATACAACAGGAGGTTATGGCATGCAATGATGGAATTTGATAGAGTTGATTTGTCTATCAAATACTATCGAAAAATTAAAGTGGTCCTCATCAATCTTCTGATTTGTCTATCAAATACTATCAAAAAATTAAAATGGTCCTCATCAATATTCTTTAAAATCGTTTCAATTGGTTTGAACATGGGGAATTCTGCAACATGGCCTGTTTTTGTTTCCAAAATCTTATGGAACTTGCCAACAACAACTTGAGATTTGAATAGATGAGATCGTGTAGACCAACTGGGACTCAGGGAAACCAATGCCACACTTTGTTAATAAAATGGAGAGAGGAGAAATATATGAGTAACAACCAAGAATGGTTGAACCAAACCAACAATGGTTGAACTAATTATCTATTAGTGTACAACAATATATATATGTTACATAATTGATAGTTTTAGCCAATACCGACTAACAGATAATACTGACTAAATGAATAGACTAACTAATGATATTATGAGATTATTATTCTTAACACTCCCTCTTAATCTCAAGAGTTACTTACTTAAGTATGATACTTTAATAGCAACATTTTGAAATGAAAATGCCTGCTGGTCTATTAAAAACTTTGGGTTTTGAACTCTGATTCATGACTTTTGGTTTTCAACTTTGATTTATGATTTCTGGTTTTCAATTCTGATTAATGACACTGCGCACTCTGATATTCTTCTTCTTTCAATTATTCTTCCGATCTTTTTCTTTCAATCTTTTATTTATTTATTCTTCAATGCTGCAAAACTCTGTTCTTTTCATCTTTTTCTTCTTCTTCATTTTTCATGAGATTCTTTAGGCTTGCTTATGCTTACTATTAATATTCATTCTTCATCTTTGGGATTTCAACATAGTAACTGTTGGCAATATATCTAGTCCATCGACTAATCCCCATGTATCAAGATGCTTTTTCTTATCTTCGACCTTGATCAAGTTTAGGCGACGGGTACACCTGTCACCCCCGTTACCTCTAGCGGTGGTCTATTCCACAACTTGACAAAACAAAACTCTCAGAGACAGTATCAAATCCTTTAATATTAGGTGCCTTAGCACTACAAGTATGCCTACCGAGCAAGCATACAATAAACAAGATTACAACAAAATAGGGACAAAAACATGCCTATGACAAGGCATTACAACATGGACCAAAAACTTAAAAATTTCGGAAACTCAGAGGTGTTTGGTACAACCGATCATGCACCTCATTCAACATATGCCCAATTACATTAGTCATGCATCTTTTATGCTGAAAAACAAAAAACTGTCATATAAGTACCGACTGGGAACCGACCGTACCTTTGGGCCAAACATTGGTATATAGACTGAATTTACGACAACCCTATGGACATACTTCCATCTACCAAAACATCTAGGTACCATCCACGATGCTCGCGAGTTTGCTAGGAAAGTACTCATAGGGTTTATCAAAATCAATCAACATATATTAATTTACTTGTGCCACATGGGACAATCTTAATGCATTAGGAAGCAACAACCTGATATCTCGATCATGTACAAAATAGTGTTTCGATTTTCTGTCTTCATCTTTATGATTTCTGCTTCAATGTTCATGGTCATTCTTCAGTTTTCTTTCAATTTTCTTTGCTAGAGTTGCGAATTCCAACAATGAAACTATATTGAGTTCGCAAAGCCCAATATATTTATATCTTTATTTTTGACCATACATATATCAATTAAAATTCTTTTAAAATAAGGTCTCACACCAAAATTTAAAAATTTCAAACATGAATCATTCTTTCTTCACCGGGTTTATAACTTGGCTTCTGTTTGTAGCTTGCAGCGGATTTGCAACGCTATCTTCAAATCTGATTTCACAATTTACACAGAAGAGATTTCAACAATTTGAAGAGTGGAGTTTTCCCTTTTCTTCATCAACGGCACATGTTTTCAGGCAGATTTTTAATTCTCTATATTGGACTGACTTCTTCAAACGCTTCTCTCACACAATTTTGTTTTTCTAAACATATATTAGACTGACTTCTTCAAACGGCAAAGTTTTCTCTTCTTTCACACAATACTATTTTTCTGAACATGCTTTCTTTGCAACAGTTTGAATTTTCTTCACTTCTAGCTTCAATGCTGCGTCTTCTTTCCCACATGGATAGTCCCTTTCTTAAAACCTTTAAGAGAATCAGCTTTCTAAAACCTTTCACAAAATCTTCTTCAAAATATAAACAAACGAACAAAGGCGTTTTGTCTTGATAATATATAACAAATACACTCCTTTCAAAACTTTTTTTTTAATATATTAAATACCTTAAATGCTTATTTCAAGGTTTACGGCATACATTGTTTATAGACTACTTTTTCTTCACTGATTGAAGAATACCGGTATGATACAATGATTTCAATGACTTCATTGATGGTTTCTGCAACTTTCTTATCCACTATAGTTTGGACGGTTTTATAAATCTGCTCTCTTTCTTCGATCCTCTTTTCAAGAGATATAGGATCCTCTTTTGTTGCTCTCCACCGTTGGCAGCTTTTTCTTCAAAACTCACTTTTACCAAAAAAATAAATAAAATCCCTTTCCTTAAACATAATTCCGTTAACCATTTTTAAACTAGAAAATTCATTTTTCCTTAACTTCAATAACACGATAAAATACTTTCAACAACTCTTTTTTTAATATTTCTTTTTAACTTGACTTCACAACTTTTTCTTCAAAACTCACTTTCACCAAAAAAATCCCTTTCCTTAAACATAATTCCATTAACCATTTTTAAACTAGAAAAATCATTTTTCCTTAACTTCAATAACACAGTAAAATACTTTCAACTAACTCTTTTTTTTAATATTTCTTCTTAACCTGACTTCACACCAATGCTTAACATTTTTGTTATCATTTATCAACTTACTGCTATTTCATGGACGACTTGCTCTTTGTAGACCCTCGCTGGCTGTGATTGTCTTTAGGCGAACCAGTTGTCGGAAGCCGCTGCACTATGAACAACTATGAATTTGTTATCATTTATCAACTTACTGCTATTTCATGGACTATATGCTCTTTGCAGACCCTCGCTTGCTGTGATTGTCTTTAGGCAAACCAGTTGCCTGAAGCCACTGCACTATGAACAACTATGAATTCAATTCTTTCAAACTGGATCGCGTCTCCACAAATGCACTCTCAATATTCACGTCAGGGATCTTCTAGTGTCTTAATAATTCCTTAAATCTTCATTCAGGTTTCTCTTCTCTCACACAAGTTAGCAGGAGTTTTATGGTCAGCAAGTGGACGCATATAGCAGAAATCTCTTCTTGCAACTTTCTCTCATACAATTTAGCGGAAGCTTTATGATCAACAAGGGGCGCATATAGCAGCAATCCCTTCTTGCAATTTAATGCTCTGATACCATGTTAATAAAATGGAGAGAGAAAAAACAGATGAGTAACAACCAAGAATGGTTGAACCAAATCAACAATGGTTGAATTTATTATCTATTAGTGTACAACTTAATAGTAAAGGAAACCTGGCTGTGACGAGGTGGGCTAGCAGTGGACGCATATAGCAGAAATCTCTTCTTGCAACTTTCTCTCACACAAGTTAGCAGGAGTTTTATGGTCAGCAAGTGGATGCATATAGCAGAAATCTCTTCTTGCAACTTTCTCTCATACAATTTAGCGGAAGCTTTATGATCAACAAGGGGCGCATATAGCAGCAATCCCTTCTTGCAATTTAATGCTCTGATACCATGTTAATAAAATGGAGAGAGAAAAAACAGATGAGTAACAACCAAGAATGGTTGAACCAAATCAACAATGGTTGAATTTATTATCTATTAGTGTACAACTTAATAGTAAAGGAAACCTGGCTGTGACGAGGTGGGCTAGCAGTGGACGCATATAGCAGAAATCTCTTCTTGCAACTTTCTCTCACACAAGTTAGCAGGAGTTTTATGGTCAGCAAGTGGATGCATATAGCAGAAATCTCTTCTTGCAACTTTCTCTCATACAATTTAGCGGAAGCTTTATGATCAACAAGGGGCGCATATAACAGCAATCCCTTCTTGCAATTTAATGCTCTGATACCATGTTAATAAAATGGAGAGAGGAAAAACAGATGAGCAACAACCAAGAATGGTTGAACCAAATCAACAATGGTTGAATTTATTATCTATTAGTGTACAACAGTAAAGGAAACCTGGCTTTGACGAGGTGGGCTAGCAGTAAGATCAGGAGTAGCAGGGACATCAGCAGTGTGTACAACAACATTAGATACAACAGGATCCGGTAAATAACCCTAAGGAGGCATAGATTGTACTTGCATGTCCATCATCTTTTCCCTTTATCGGCATCAATAGGCTCATGAATGGGAGCTTCAACATCTTTAGTAAGCATCTTTAGTAAGGTGGGGTGAAGCTGAAGAATCTGAGTCGGAAGAGACAACCCTGGAAACTCTACCAGCCGGTTTGACAGAGTTTGAACCTGGTTCACTCTATGCGGATTGACGGTGTTTCCCTCTCTTTCCCTTGGTACACAGTATATATATGTTACATAATTGACGGTTTTAACGAATAACAGCTAACCCATAATGAAGCTGACTAACTCAATAGACTAACTAATGAGATTATGAGATTATTATTCTTAACACACTTGATGTGAAAACCCTAGCTAGTTTAAGTATTCAAATTTCTGAAATCTCAAAAGAAATTCGGCATGTTTCAACATTCATAACCGAGAGACTTTGGTAGCGCAACCATTGGCAGGGAGAACCTCACTAGAAAGGAAATTTTAACTTCGTCTTGTATGTGGATGGCGCAGAGTTTAAACATGGTCGTGCTAGCTGTTTTCAGGACTCCTGTAAGCTACATGACATCGAATCCGGTCGTGATTTCCTTGCAATGCGGATTGCATGTTCACAATGTGGCATATTTTATTTTGTTTTATTCTTCAATTTTTATTTTAAAGCATGAAAGGTGATTACATGGCAAGGGAACAACATATTGCATGGTAATTCTCGTCGGCCACTTGTCTAATATTACAAGAACAATAAGTTTCATGCCTCCTGTTGTCTAATATTGGTTGATTGCCATGCACTCATAGAGAATTCTTGTCGTAGTTGCAGGTTGGTGTCCATTTTAACATCAATGCTCACACCATTAACTAGAAAGCTAACTATTTGGACCGTTTTGTAGCACTGACCCTTGAAATGGTGAGAATTGTGATCTTTAACTAGAGTTGCTCTTGAATTTGCGAAATAACTTTGTAGAAATTCAAAATTATTGGTGACTGTCTACATCAACGTCCTGGTCTACTAATGGAAGCCATGGATAATAGAGTTTCTAACTATTGGATGTATATCCATTGAAGGAAAGCAGGAAGAAGTGCATGTCCCACTTCTGCAAGATTTACAAGTAATTATCATTGTGGTCTTAGAAAGGTTATGATGATTTTGTTTTTTTATAATTCATTTAATAATAATATGGAAATTTTAATTGCAATTTCATCTCGACATTGGATATTGTAAGACTTGTTAGTAAGGTTGTATTTGATTCTAAATGGATTTCAGAATATTTATAAAATTCAGAATATTGATAAAATTTAGGAATAATTTTTGAAGTTTGTAAATTAGTTTAAAATTTAAAATAAATTATATTATTTATATTTATAAAATATATAATTCTTATTGGAATTGGATTGGATTTTTCCATTATGTATTTTTTTTCCTATTATATTGTAGTTTCAAATTGGAATTTGTCATTACAAAAGTTTTATCTTCACTAGTGCATTATTTTAGTTAATTGAGTATATGTACAAGCATCCTCTCGCACAAACTCTTTTCATTTGCTTATTTGGTGATAAATTTGTGTTTGTTTTTAGAATGGTGATTATGGTTATGGTGCTATGCTTTTATTGTTTTATTATCATATTCAATATATAGTTTATACTTTTGAGTATTCCTTGGAAACATGTTATGATATTGAGGTATGTTGTTTTTTTAATGGTTTGACTCTATAAATTTGATATGGTGATACTATCGTTGTTGTAAAACTATGCTCGAGTTGAAGTATGCCAAATCACATGAGAAATTACACTTTAATCCTTGGGATGAAATCATTATTTTCAAAGGGAAAATTTACTGTGGCAAGTGTGTCATGATTCTATACCACTTCTTAATGCGACCACGAGCTTTTAGATCTTTGGGTGCCTTGTTATAGTTATAAAATGAAGCATGAAAAGTTTGGGGAAGTGTAAGGGTAAATGAGGCTACTAGGGAGAAAAACGTTGTACATGTATCCCCAAGGGTAATATGCAATGGTTTCATTTCTACTACACACCATTATCTTGCAATTTTTGACTTTATTTACCATTATAACATATTCAAGGTCCAACAAATGAATTATCAAGGAAAAACACATCGTGGTTTCCATAATGTGTTGCTACATCTATTGACTTAGTGAGTTTGGGGTTTCTAAAGGAAAAAAAACACATCATTGCTCACATGTTGCACTTCCTTAACTAAAATGCATTTCTTGCTACCTTGTTGTGCTATCGAGTCTTTGGAATAACCCCCATTTAGTACAATGACTTGCTACTTCTACAATCATATGTAAATTCTCTTAAATGTCTCATTCATAACATTCAAAGTCTTGTTAAATGTATTCCTAAAGGTTTATTAATTGATATGCATCCATATAAACCATGTTACTAGATGCATACTCTCCTACTTGTGTTTCATCTAAATATCGTATGCATATTGTGATCTCCGTAAATATCTATCCATAACTAAAACATTAATTGATGTTCATTATACAAATCATGTAACAAAAAATTATCTTTAGAATATGAATATACAACTCATAGGTGACATGTTTGTCATATTAATAAAAAAATTGAACTGCTCAAGTTTAATATGAGAAAAGTGGTCTTATCGAAATGACCCCAAAACATGTTTTCTATTTGTGATAATGAATTGGGAAAGATCTTGAAAGTTTTTTTTTTCTCTTTTGACAATTATCTTGTTAAAATTGACTTAGTATTCTACACATAATTTTCTATCTACCTACCTCTTATATGATTTTCCATTGGAATTTACTTCTGAGTATATCTCTTACAATTCATGTATTTACTGCATAAGAATAAATAAAGAATTTATTTGCAGAACCAAAAGAAAAGACTTTTACTGCAATTTTATATATAATATAATGGTCACAAGGTTATGATTGATGCAAATCCTCGAAAGGTTATGATTAATGTAAACCCTCGAACTATCTAGTATATACGATCAAACACTTACAAGTTAGCTTGGAAGACTGCATATAAGTTAAATAGGAATGTTGTATCCTCGTGAAAAGTTTTATATGTAGCAGACATAAATAAGTATGGTAAGAAAAATTCTGTAAAACTACTCTCTGAGAAGTTTAGTTATTTTTTTTGTTACTGATTAACCCATAACATATTTTGTTAAAGTATTAAAAGTTTATTAAAGCAATACAAAAATTAAAATGGTATATACATTTTCCATATGAAGAGGATGACCTTCATTCTTCTTTAGGGTTATTCAAAATATAAAGCCAATAAATCTGCTTGACCTTTTTTTCTTGGATTTGTCATTTATATTACTTTGTCAAGAAGATAAATGCCTTTGAGATGTACTTAATTAGTAAAATTCTTATAGGAAGCAACGGTCTCCATTGCTTCAAGTTCTTGCATGATATGGGGAAACTTCTGTGGAATTTGGTTCCTGGGGAGCCACCGACCTTGGTGAAGAAGCTGCCCGGCTTTGACGACTTGATAGAGTTGTATGTTTTGCTGGCGAGTTCCCTTATGCCATGAATCCATGATCCAATCAACTATAGCTTGCTCAAGGCATTCAAGATTTAGTTATGTAGGGGCCAAATGCTCATTTACCTCTCAGGTGTCCAATATAGTGAAAAATATGGTCAGTAAAAGGAACGGAGTGGCTTGTCCGCATCGGGCAAGGAGCTACACATAAAAAACTGGATTAAGGCAAAGGAATGGAGGAATTGTTAATTCAAAAGCATTCTCATCTACAGCCTTGGTAATGGTGTAAGGCCCATATCAAAGTGGGCGAAGCTTGCGATGGGTGTCCTGCAAGATGCTCTTTATGTTGTAAATGCAACCAGAATTTATCCACCTGAAACTTTTGTGGAACACGATGTTGGTCATATCACTGCTTGTAGTTGGCATTAGCTTTCTGCAAGATGATATGAACTTCTTGGCGGATGTGCTGAATCCGTTCAAAAATTTGGCCTTATCAGCCTCAGTTTGAGCATGTGGAGGTTCTTCCTATGTATATGCAATGGCTAGTGGAACCCATGGCTGGAACCCCAGGCACACTTGGAAAGGGCTGTGGCTAGTAGAGCTATGAAGGGCTCGATTTACGCTATGCTGAATATAAGGAAGACTCTCATCCCATGTGCAGGGATGTTTGGAATTGTACATTTGTAGAATAATACGTCCTTGCCATTAGTCCGATGTTATGTGAAATCCATCTCTAAGAAATAACAACAATACCATCCTAGTCTATAGAGTCTCTCTGCTAGAGCAGCCTCCGAGTAAATCCCACACTATACCGCCTTAGAGTGCTAGCCTTGTCCATAAAGTTAGTTCTAATTAGTGCAACTCGTAATTCAACAAGAAGGACTAATGGGGAATAAGGGAGGGAGCTGCTCTAATCCGCGCAATGGACTTAAGCAAATAGGTTTATTACTGTAAGGCCTGGAAATCCATTATAGTGTTAAAAGGGTCCCTTTCCTTTCTGAATAAGGGCAGGATCCTACAAACAACCAATTTTCATATGGGATATTAGCTAATAAGAGTAATTTAAGAGTAATTGTCTCAATTAGCCAATAAGAGTTAATTGTCTCAAGAGGTCTGCTTTGTTGTATGATTGCTTATCTGGTGTTAATTCACTATATGTAAATCCAGTACTCCACCATGTCTAGTGGAAATGCCGGGTGGTTTCTATGCACTCAATTCCAAGAGAAAGGCAAGTTGAAAGAAAGGCTATTACTTACCTTACAAATTAAGGCTTCTTCTCTTTATTTTTCTTTTTATTTTTTTTATTTTTTTTAAGAATGGGACAAACCTTCCTTCCTTAAGGCTAGTTACCTTAGGGCAACAAGTAGGTCTTCTTAAGCTTCTCCGCTTTCGCTCAGCTAAGTGAGACATTTTATTTATACAATGTCGCATCTCTGTCGCATCTCTACGACAATGTTGCATCTCCACGTCTAACTTTTCCAAAATTGTAACAATAAATAATAATAATCAATATACAAATTGCATATCTACGTTTAAACTTTGCCATTGTCAAAGAGGCTTATCCTTCCCCTTACTTATAGAACCATTCCCTAAATAAACCGGGCACCCGTTGGTTTAATCCATATTTGTATGGTTGGGTAGGACCACCAGATTTATAAACCTTCTTATTGTCATTCTAGGATTCCGGACCAGGAGGGAGAGGTTGCAACAACAGGAGGACATTCACTAGATTGCCGATAGGAGAGCCAAGAGTCGATACATTTTAACAGTTCTTCCAACATGCTCAGGAAGGTCTGATTCTAAGTGTGTTCCCTGTTCTAGTTGCAGTACGGGAACAGGAGAGATAGGAAAAGACCTGACAGCCCTCCAGTTCTCATAGGAGGGTCTGAGCTGGCTGGCTAGTCCAGCAGTTAATTGGCTTTCACTTTATTCGCCATTGTTTTTATGAATAACATTGCCCTTTGAGGGGGTAGGATGAGATCTATTCCACCATCGGGGGATTCAAACTGTAGTTTATTATTATTGTTGAAATAGGCCATTTAATGAAGTTTATATATGATATGATAGGAGATGCCCCTGCACCCAACCAGGCCCACCACTTCCATAGCCGATAAGAATAAGTAGAATAGAAGTGTTACCCATCTCAACCTGAATCAGACATTCATTGGAGCCATAGAAAAGAAAGCTAGCTCAACAGGCCTTCACAACGACACTACCCAGGACCCTTTCACAACAGGAAGGAGGTAGTGGTTGTTATTGCTTTTCTTTCCACCCTGCCAAGCTAGTTTAGTAAAGGAAGGGGACTAATATGTCATGAAAAGAATGGAGACTTTACATTATGATACCAGCATATCTACGCTTAACTTTGCCTAAGTAATCTGAATATGCAATATCATCTTAGGACATACGGGAACATACTAATAATTGTAGTTAGGGCTAGTAGTACTTACTTGGAAGCTAATAATAGTCCCTATCTCTATGGCCTTATGATAAGCTTTT
Organism: Pseudotsuga menziesii; assembly: GCA_001517045.1. Lineage (NCBI taxonomy): Eukaryota > Viridiplantae > Streptophyta > Pinopsida > Pinales > Pinaceae > Pseudotsuga > Pseudotsuga menziesii. The sequence goes on along the minus strand of LPNX011000628.1, from coordinate 47,382 downwards.
TTCTAAAGGCTTCTTGCCATGGAGAAGCTTAAGGCAGTCTTCTTCTCTAGAGCTTTAACTATAGGCTCTCTATGGTTTGTTGTCTCTTAAGGCTAGAAGAACTCTATAACTAATGCTTGTACTTACTGCTTAAGGCGAAAGCTATTAACTAAGGTTAGTTTCCTCAGCAAGGACTCCTGGCTGGTACTACTATGATAATAAATATATATTACTTGGTGGTGACTATTTGAGCACTGCGGGAACATACCTCAACTAATATATAGTATACTCCTGGGGAATAAGCGGGGAATCCGTGGGAGCTCTAATCCGCTATAAATACCCTAGCTCTGCTGCTAATACAATGAATAAGACTTGCTTGCCGTCTTAACTATATGGGTTCCATGTACAACAATAGCTGGACTATACTATTATCCTTTGTGAACAGGATGGAGTTCTACGTGACACCACCAGTTCTCGATCCACCGTGCCCAGGAAGGAGACGTGTTCGTGCCAAGTTATCCATAACCTATACATACTACGTGTAACATAAAATGAACAAATACTAATCCCCATAGACTGTTTGTGGAAATGTATTTCACCTCTGTATTTATGGTGAACCCATTGGATAAGTGAAAACAAGAAATTAATGTTATTGTATTTTTATTTGTTCAATGTGAATCTTTTGTTTGTTTGGAATTAGAGGATAACATTGAAAGGTCCTTAGTGAACAATTGGTTATGGTCGTTTTTGGATATCTTAGGAAGCTCTCAAATAATTAGATAATAAAATTTCAGCAAGTGCAATTGATAGACCTTTGGTACAACATCACAACCCTATTTGCATGGATTTACCTATATATCAAAAAGAACAAATTAGTGTTGACAATGACAAATCTATGTTTGATTGCAATTCAATTTACAAGATTTACAATGGTACACACAATGAGAGATCTCTATCTTACAAGTCTTACACATACAAAGAGGTAAATTGCTACAATTAAAACTAAATTACTTTTTACATTTATAAATACCTAATGTTTTTTTTATGTGTCATTCATACTAGCTTAAAGTTGCATCAATATTAGCCATGGATCAAGGTTATATATAAATGTCTAAAGATGATGAATATGCATTTTATTTTTTGAGTGTACTATGTTATAGTTTTTTTCTTTATTAATTTGTCTTTATTCATGTGGCCTTGGTTGACAATTTTAAGATTGGGAACCACCATAAACAAGAAAGAAGGTATACACGAGTAAGCATTTTATGTTAGTAAGAGGGGTGTTAGAATAATAAAAAAGTTTGTTCCGACTCGACAAGACTCACAAGCTTGGTTGTCACTCTGGTGATTATGCAAGAGGGACATGCTTAACAAGTTTAATTAGTAATTGTTGTTTTAATAATGATTAATAACAATTTCTCTTTGCACTTTTTTCTATAACTGAATCACATTATCAACTAACGATAGTCCAATTAATTCATAAATCATTTGTGTATTTTGTAAATTTCAAAAATCTAATTTACAATGGCGCAGGATATTGCCACCACGTGGCTCTTGTTATTACAAAAAAATACTGTCACATAATTAGTATTTGCCAACTCAATTTTACAATATCTCTTCAATGTCCTACCTGCCATTCTCATATATAATAATAAAACCTTGGATCTAAAACTCCGAGGTAAGATGTAACTTGCATAGATCCCGCAAATTGGGGTCCGAGTATACAACATGCAGTTCAGGGATTCTTACACACACAATGCATTGAGAGCCCATTAAGAATTAGCATTATATCTTATTGTTACAGCTCATTACCAATGAAGGAATGTATAATAGGCTGGCACAACACAACAGGAACTGATAACCACTTCAAAAATTCTATAGAAAAAGTTGTTCCTATTTATATAAAATATCATTGTTATCACATCTTCGTCACAGCTTATTTAATCTGTTGAAGAGGAGGAGGCCTATTCTAATCCTTGTATTAATGTTTTTTGAAGATCGAAAATAACAAGGAGGAAATCTGCAGGGCTGAGGATAGATATTTAAAGCAGTTGCCGCCTCCTTAGAAGGGAATCCAAGAGATACTATTAGATGGATAACATGAGCTCTCTTCAATTGCACGCAGCCTTCTTTAACAGGAACCATGATGGAATCATTTACCCCTGCGAGACTTACCAGGGTAGGACGATAACAGCTTCAAATTAGAGGAAATTTCAACTCAAAATGGGCCTTTTAACTTTAATTCAAATTCCATGTCATCATGTGTTAGACAATGAAATTGTTTTAAATTTGAAATACCGTATAGGTCTTAAACACTTTCTTAATATAAATTTGGGGATAAGTATCATAAAAAAATACTATTTTGTTTGTATTTTCGACATATCTCCACGTGTTTTTACTCAAATTTCGATCGGGAGAGCTCGTTGNCATCACGTTTTTTCACGTATTTCTTGTTTTTGGGGCAGCGGGGTCCGTCAAAAGTATGCCGAGTGGGTACTTGTTGGATGCGGAATTTAATTCCGCATCCAACGAGCTCTCTCCATTGAAATTTGAGTAAAAACACGGAGAGATATGTCGAAAATAGAAACAAAAAAAAATAGTTTTTTTCTTTTCTTCCTCCAAAATTAATAAATATTATTTTATTATTTTATTAATTTTTTTAGGAGGCCCATTTTGAGTTGAAATTTCCTCTGCATTCTCATTTTTAGTTTTGATTGTTAGCTTATTATTATTTATTATTTATTATTTTTATTTTTTTCTCTGTTTAAATTGAAGATTCTGTATAGCTTGAGTGGGCTTAAAGTTAAAAATATGTGTTTTTCTTTTATAAGATAATAGGTTCAAATTCAGAGAAGCAGGATATGTATATTTCTGTAACTTTAACAGTTACATCTCTATACAGAAAAGTTTCATAAATCAAATTAGTGTTGAGTTTAACTGTGATCTTAAAAATAGATTATTATTATTATATTAACTTTAATAGTTAAATTAACTTTAACAGTTACATCCCTACATTGAAGAATTTTATAGAAGAAATTCTTGTCGAGGTGATCTTAAAAATAGATTATTATTACTATATTATTAATGAATAAAGTTAATTTAATATAATTAACTATTATGTTCGTGAGGATATGAGATATATTTGTATTTGTTAGTGTGAATTCAACTCCATTGTGTTTTAAACGTTGAATCTATAAAGGTGGATTCCAAGGTTTCCATGCCATCGGATTTAACATCATTAAACATCTCATAAAATAATTAACATATATTTTATTTATTTTATTAAAATTTTAGAAGCAAACTATCAAATAGTTAATATAAAGATTTTTATGTCTCCCAAAAAGAGAGTGCTTCTTCTAAATTCTACTCAATTAGATCGTGCAAAGTTTTTTTGAATAACCTTTTTGTTTGGTCATTGAATTCAGGATAACTCCAAAAATTCATTTATCTAACTTTTTTAAGTTGAATTATATTAAAAAATATTTCTAAATTGCTAACATTATACTTATGATTTTTCTATTAAAGTTTTACTTAAAATTCAGTGAATTACTCAACCTACCTTCACGAACACATTTTTGCTCCACGAAAGAAGCTCCAAGGAGTCTCATGGTCAAAAGACATCAACATAAATATAATAAAATGCTCCTTTAGAACTCTTTTATTGTTGTTTATACTACCAATATAATTTTGTAGATTACCAAAAAGATTAAAATATTATAGCTTATAAATAATGAAATAATAGTATTTAAATTATATATATATATATTTTAAAGTATAATGATATTTTATTTTAATTGTTTAATAATATAATTAATTTTGTTATAAATGATGAAATAATAGTATTTAAATTAGAATTTTTTTTAATAGTATATTGATATTTTATTTTATTTTAAATAATTGATAATATAAGTAATTTGTGTTTTAAATTTTGGGAATAAAAATATTTTTCATTAAATGTTATGTTGGTCATGTGACCAATTTTCCACTTGTGAAACTAGACTATTTACAAAACAAAAGATTGCCTTACTTACTCCATAAAATGACAATATCAGCTGTCTTTAAAAACTAGTGTTTGAGATCCTTATAATTATCTAGCTTCTCCAAATGTCTAAGATAGCTATAAACAAAACTAAGGCTAACATGATAGGAGTTGGGAATGATGTAACTAACTAGAAGTAAGTTAGTGTTCATTATATGAAATCGGGACAATTGACACCTATGGAGATGAATAAACTAGCTTCTTGGAGTAGTGGTATGCACTTCCTTGAAGACCATTCCTGTTGTGGCCTTGGAAATTAGATTAAGTTTTTTCATTCATCCCGGAAATGGCCTTAGATATTAGAATATACTTGGAATGCAGTTGACAATTTTTCTCTTGAACCCCATCCATCTGCAACAAAACTTCTTTCCTTTCCTCTTGGCTCTCTAAGAGAGCCTTCCTTAGCAGAATCTTCATTTTCCAATAGAGAATAATCATATTGGCATGTTTTGTGTCCCTTGTTCTAGAAGTGTCAATGTCTACAATCCAATGTCCTACATCCAGTTGTATGTTTTCAACACTCATCATCTCCTGGTCCCTCTTTGCCAGGTCTCGACATCTTTGAACTCATGTTAAATGATCAATGGGAGATGCTGTTTGAACATCATCCTTGAGGCTCCGACCTCCTTCAACACCCAATGAATATGGGTTTTTCTACCTCCTCTTCCACCTCCTTTCCCTTTCCCCTTACTTACCATGGCCGTTGACATTGACCATTAACCACTGCTACAAGAAACTGGCATCCATTACTAACTCAGGACCAATGGTTGTGGTTATTACTAGTTGGAGGGATCTCCCATAGACTAGTGACTCTCGGCTCAAACCAATTACTACCAAAATCTATCCCTTTAAGGTCAAAGACAATGCTTTGTTCTACGTTCTTAAGTCCTCTCACTCATGTCAGTTGTTTCCATAAATCAAGAGTTAGTATGGAGAAAAATCCAGGCATTGTCTTACTATGATTTAGTTTTTCATCCTTCTCAATTCCATTCTTGGCCATTTTATTGTTTTTCCCCTCCATCGTAGGTGAAGGATTTATAGTCATTCTCATTATTAATGGGATGAACATCATCACAACAATTTTCCACCAGTCTAGAATCATCTTCTCCTTCTTGCTTTGCATACTTTACTAGCTCAGGTTACGTCCATGGACATGCGCCAATCACTCCCTCCACTCACTTGCATTAACACCTATCTCATATGGTTAAGAGCATGAGTTTCCTCCTAAGAGATCACATGTTCAAATCCAAATGGGGGTAGGGTATGTACACCTCTGTAGACTTTAGCAGTTAAATCACTGCGCAGAGAGGGGTCCCTTGTCCTGCAAACAAGGATATCTCACCACCACCACCACCACCAAATAATTTATATACTTCTTTTATTTAAAATTAAAATTATTATTATTTTTTAAATATTAATAATATTTATTATAATCTTGTATACTTCTCATTTAGTTGACACTCTCTAAATAAATTCTCTTTCCATTTTTTTCCATACCAAATAAGTTTAAAAGCAAATAATTTTGTACAAACTCTTTCCATTAGTTGACACTCTCTAAATAAATTCTCTTTCCATTTTTTTTCCATACCTAAATAAGTTTAAAAGCAAATACTTTTGTACAAGTAAAGGACTCATTATAAAATTAGATTTTAAAGAAGTATATATATATATATATATTAGTTTTTAACTTAAAAATATTATTATACTTAAAAAATCATTAATTCCTTTTGTATAATGAAAACTTCTAAATACTTGTGAAACATTTAAATACAATGTTCTTTGTTAATAAAATACATTATTTATATTTAATCTTTTAGTCTTAAAATGATATTTAATATTAATTTTTGCAAATTATTTTTCAATAATTTATTAGAGAACTATGAATCTATATTTTAGATTTTACAAGACTTAATTTACTTAAACCTAACATATTCTTCTCCTTTTTCAATGATAAGTGGTATTCCCTAAATTCCATGAGAAATTGAGTTCTTGTTTTCCCTTAAGATTAATAGCAATCCCCTTGTACTTCCTGGCGCTTGATTGCTTTTCATTTTTGAGGTCGAATTAAAGAACAACACATGTTACTTTTTCTCTCTTATCCACCTTTGAAATTCTTTTTCTTCCAATTTGAGTTGTCATGGGAAAATTTTTGAGGCTTGCTTGCCTAAACTCTTGGTTGCATTATTCCTCCCACGAATAGATATTTGAGCCATCATCACTCTTCAACTTCGAATGCAACTATATTGCCTCCTTTGATAGAATTTTAATCCAACATGGAATTTTTGGCATTGCCAATTGTTATCACCTAAAGAGATTCACGAGCCAAAAGCTATTTTCACCTGTCACTGATCATGTCAGAACCAACATAACCCAAAATGAGCTAAAAAAGTATGAAAACGTTGTGGGATCCACTCTAGGATGAACTGGACATATGGAGAGGACGATGCATTTGAAGGAAGGGCCTAGTTCATTTGCCACTTGACTCCCATTGTAGAATTGGACCGAAAATGCTGTGAGTTGTTTCAACAATCTCCATACTTGATGCAGGAAAGTTAAATGCCGACACATGGGGTTGCCCAACAGAATCCACGAAGAAGAAAAAATGGCTAAGTATCAAAGAGCTCGAGAGGTTCTATAAAATGGCCCGAGAATGAATCAAATGAAGACATGTGGAGACCTATAATTTGTCGTCGAAATCTCGCAACAGAGTTTGGAATCAAGTTGTTCATTTTAATCCTTGATAGAATTATCTCAACAACGAATCAGGTGTTGACACATGGCACATGAAAAGTGGGCACCGGTATTGTGTATCAGGGGGTATCAATAGTGGTTCCCAAGAGAAGTGTCAATGAATTCGGTCCAACATCTAGTTGGACATTGACATGTGGAAGCTGGATTTTAGATAGTGCCAGTTGATCGACAGAGTTTGATATCAACGATTTTGTTTAGAGGCTCGATTGAGATCCCCAAAATTGTGACACATGGAAATGCCCAATGGTCTTCATAGATGATGAATCGAGGGTACAAATAAGATGTTCATAAGGAATCCCTAACTAGGCAACCCTATCGTGGGGACATGTGGCAGCACCCAATGATCATCGAAGCTCATGAATTAGTAGTGAAAACAAGGTATTTTTAAGGGAGTGCCAATGAGAATCCATGCCATGGAAACAAGTGGAATCCTTTGAGTGGTCGTCACAGATCATAAATTGGTGTTGAAAACAAGGTTCTCCTAAGGGAGACTCGATGAGAATCCTGATGGTGGTGACAAGTGTCGACTTCTGAGTGGTCAATGGAGTCCATATATTGGGGGTGGAAATAGGGAGCCTCAATGGGAAACCCCACCATGGTGACAAGTGGAATCATTCAATTTGTCGTCAAAGTGCTGAAATGAGGGGTGGAAAAAAATGCTTCTAAGGAACCTCATCTAAGGATCCTCATGGTGGTGACATGTGGCAGAGCCCAACAGTCGTTGGAGTTCCAAATAAGAGTTGCAAACAAGGTTTTCATAAGGAAGGATCACTGGAAAATTCATTTTGCTAACAAGTGGTAGCCTCTGATTGGTCGTCGGAGTGCCATATAAGAGGAGAATAAAATAATTTTTGAGGGAAGGAATGATAGAAAGAATCAAACATCCATTCCTAATGTGACACGTTGCATGGAAATGTCAAAATGTGGAGAGCAATAACCTGTTGCAATGTGACATGTAGCACGATTTTGGAGCTTGGTATCAATGTGTGAAATAGGTGAACTAAATGAAAAGGAGATGGGAAGAATCTGCAAGCTAATCATAGAATGACACATGGAATGATTCTGGAGTTTTGGATTAGAATTCAGTTTAAGGGAACAATTTTTGAAACATGATGGAGAATCTTGACATTGAATCAGCGATGACACGTGGAAGCAGTATAATGATTGTACGAGAACCGATATCATGTTTTCTTGAAGGAGTTTAGAAGAAGGTATAATGGGCCTAGTCCAAAATACAATCACAATCATTAGATTATAAGATGACAGATGAAATGAATGACCCGAATCAAATCAACGCTCTTCTAGTGGGAAATTTAATTCGTTCATGCTAACAAAAGATGCACATAAGCAAAGTGGAATTGTCTTCCCATGAATGATCAAGATCGATAAAAAATCTCATTAGTGGATGATCTTAGTTGTTTCCGCTATTAGAATCTACATGCCAAGAAAAAGAGAAGGGCCCTCCGTGGTTACTCAAGATCTATCGTGCATCTTTCAAGTAGACAATTTGAGTTGTTTTCCCTAATCAAAGATGCAAACTAAGAAAACAGTGAGGGACCCCATGAATGCTCAAGATAGATCGAGCATTTTTTAACTGATGATTTGAGTCATTTGCTTTAATCAAAGGTGCAAAAAAAAGGTGGGGGTTTCCTACATACACTCAAGATATGTTGGGAACCTTTTAGGTACAATATAAAGGCTATTCACCCTAGTGAGTTGCATGACAAGTAAAAAGGGTGGACCCTCCACCAATGGTCATGATTATCGAAGTACAATCACGTCAAGAAATATAGGCCATCCATGCTCATGTAAACCTTGGTAAATGTAATGAAGGAGAGCGGTGCCCCGCCATTTGAGATTAAATTGCCTAAAATTACATGGAATAATCCACATCATTCATACCGACTGTTATTTGACACTGTAAATGATGGAGAATTCTCGAGGAAGTTCAGATTTAGTCAAAGAAGTGAAAGGGGGAAATGAATAAATCACTAAGGGATGTCCATAATACATAAATTAAAAGATTACGTGGAAAAGAAGGAGCATGTCATAAATATTTAGTGTGCGATCACAAACATCCGATGAAATAAAAAAAATGATCATAACCATTGGATCAAAAGGTGATAGAGACATCCAATAAAGTAGTAAATTTGATAAAAGTAGGTTTTAAAAACAGAGCAAGGCCTCCCAAAGGGGTTGGACCTATTTGTGAAGAGTGAGGAGTTTTTCACAAGTGGGAGATGTTCAATTCCAATGAAGGGCTAACCTAGAGCCATGGGGGCAGCTTGAGGTAGTTGTTGAATGTGGGGTTCCACCCAAAAAGATTGTTTTAAATGATCTTGTGACCCATGGACACATAAGTGGATAAAATCACACCTCCATGTATTCCTAACATTAATCCCACATGGTGTAGAATATATGGTAAATGGGTGTACTGTTAAGGTCACCGGTTCGAAACTCCGTGGGTACTAGCTTACAAAAAAAACAAAGAAGGTCGAAAGAAGACCGAATCAAAACCTCTCATCACGCATGTACAATTATAATATAGGATTGTATCCTCCATGATTATGCATGATATTGATTTAGATTGATATATGTGGTCAACAACCTATTCCATTATCTCAAAATAATATTCCATTTTCGCAAATTTCTTATAATTTTCTACGGTTTTTTCAGGTCCCAAACTTCCAAGTTCGTTTTGAGGACCTAAATGATATTTTTTGGCGATTAAGGGGGCTAATGTTTTCAAATGACATCCATTTCCCCCCAATTGAAAGTTGTAAATATTAGATAAACCTTTCCAATAGGCTATCAAGTGTTCAAAACTAAGATCGTATGCAAAAGTTATGACCCCAGGAATTTGGTTATTCAACTAACCACCTTGGGGCCGCAAACTTTATGACAATTCATCTCCTAGGGTTATGTTTGGGATTTCTAACTCTCAAATGATTTATTATAAAAGTCCCTTCGAACTCCTTTTATATTTAGCTTGTCATAAATGAGCATAGTTGCCACATCTCTTCTCAGAGATATGGATACCACCATTCTAGCTGCTTTTGTTTTACATTTTTTTTTCATTCATTTAATAGAGTCTAAGTTTACTGTATCACTATGTTTATTGCCATATATATGTGTGTGAATATATATGCTCTTTCATTTCATTCTCACATAAATCTGGATTAGATATGAAAATTTCACCACACACTCGTTCATATGTGCCAACTAGTGGGAGGTTTCAGCCATGATGGTACATCTATAAAGGCAACAACAAAAGATGAAACACAAGAGGTTCAATAATACATCCAAAAGGATAACAAAATTTATGAGATAGAGGTATGTAGGGATCTATAACATTAGTTCCTTTCTTCTGCTTTCCCTCATTCTTCACTGTAATGAAATCAGAAAGACTCCTCTCATAGAGAAAGACAATAGGCTCAGGGATGAGACGAATGAGTCCCCCCTTGATATGTATTAGGGTTGTTAATGGGATTGTAGTTAAATTAAAGTTAGGACTGAGGTGAGTATCCATTGGTATTTAAGGAGATTTTGTCCGCTGCTGTTTATTTTGAATGAGATTATAGTTAAATTGGAGCCAGAAATAAGGAAATATTCCACATGGTTTTGAGGAGATTCTATCTCATGTCCCTGTTTATGATGAGACCGCTATTACATTGAAAATAAGACCGAGGTGGTTTTCCACTAGTATTTGTGGAAATAGTGTCTCAAATGAGACAATTTATTGAATTGAAATCAGGATCGAGGCAATTTTCCAGTAGGTTTTAAGGAAGTAACATCTTATATGTGTGGTTGCTTTTTCTCTCTATTGTTGATTGCTATTTATTTCACTACTTGAATACGTGAATATACAATTATTGTGCTTGCATAATTTCTCCTATTGTTTAAGAGAAACAAGCTATGATCAAGGCGTCCCTACTATTTGGTCTCGTTTAATTTGTGCTTCCCTAAGATATTTTGTTCCTCCCCACTAAAAATAATGTTAAACCCCCCCAAAGCAGTTAGAAATAACTTCATGCACTGTCGGTTTTAGAATCAAATTCAATCAATGAAAGCATATCTAAATCCATAAAGCACCTAAGGGTGACAGACTAAGGAACTCTACCTCCCACACATAGGGTACCCTCCCTTGGCCCAAGGACTAGCTCGATGGCCTAATGTAATGTCCCCATTTTAATTTCCATAGGTTCGAGGGAAAGATAATTAAGTTGGGAACTAATGGCCTAAAGTAACTTGTAAACTTCATGGGAAATTATTGAAGGGGGTGATGTGGGCCATAATCTTGGTAATAATAATGGCCATAAATTCATAAATAAGGTGGCATTGGACACATTGGACAAGGATGATGTATTAGTGGAGGAATGAATCCAAATATGTGGTGTAACTCCCATCAAAGGTTGAAGTAATCATCTCTTGAAGGAATATAAAGGGTTGTAACTCCTTAGGCTAAAAATAACAAATCTATGACATCTATGACAAGCTCTGCCACCTACAACAACATTTATGACAATTTATGACAAGTGCATTTCTAAATTTATCCAAGGAGGGCACATGAGGGAAGAGTGGACCCACAAGGTACTGTAACTCCCCCAAATCAAGCTAAGAATCTCCTAATTCGAATTCTAAGGAAGGATAAGGTCCAATTGAGCCAAAATAATGTTAGAAAAGAAGTTAAAGTGTTCAAAGAATCATTTTCTTATGAAAATAGTATTTATCAATATTTTATTGATATTCTTAAGAGAGGAAACTCTAGAAGGATGGGAAAGATAAATGGAGAGTTATAAACTAAGGGTGAGGACTCATGTGTGGGATCTTTTGACACTTTCAATTTTGATTGTAAATCTCTTGCAGCTTTCAAGCTTGGGAAATGTTGCCCTTACATTTTTTAACTAGTTTCGATGGTGAAAGATTCCATGCTACCTAGTATAGAGGATGATATCATCCAGATCTATTCATTTGGCCTTCATTATAGAGGTCAAGAGGGATCATTCATATTTCTCTACTAAGCTTCATTGATTAGATGTATGTGTGAGTTGGTTGCAGATCTAAAAAATTCATTAGTATTATGTTATTTCTATTGCATTATTTTTCCATGTTTTCAGGTATTGTGTTGGTTATTGTTTAAGGAGGGCGCAACATAGTGATCCCATTTCTAATACAAAACATATCTATCAGGATAGATATCATGTATATCTAATGTGGGCACAAATTAGGTGGGTGGGGTGGGGGGAAAATGTATCATTTGGCACCATCTTCTATTGATTTAGAGCTTGGACTAGTGCAGATGGTCCATGAACGGATTTCTGTAATATCTCGTGTGTTAAGCCCTAGACATATGCAATTTGTAATTGTTTATTATTGTGGCACAGGGTGCCAGAAAAAGGGTCTTTAAGGACCTAGAGACATTATTATTATTTTGTAAATAATTAATTAATGAAAACAACTAGCACATCGGGTACCACTAAAAGAGTATGGGAGGCCTAGATCCATAATGTGAGGGGGAATGGGGACATTCCTAGAACTTTAGAAATTGTTTGGTTGATCTTGGTCCATATTGATTCCTTGATGGATTTATTGCTTGATGATCACCCAAATATTGTACAATGAACCCAAAATTTATTATTATTTTAGCCTATGTTGGTATTATTGAGCCTATTTCATGATTTAATGGGCCTCTTGGTGTTTGGGTGGGTGCCACTTGTTGATTGACCCCCTTTGGTGGTTTTTTAACTCCTTTGTGGAGGTTACACTTGGTTTTGTAAATCCAATTTGCACAAGTGCTCCCTCACTGACTATTTTTATCCTTAACACCTCAAAAGTTGTGTAATAAATTACGTAACTCCTTGTGTAAATATTTGTGTAAATCCTTGTGTAACTCTTGTGTAAACCCTTGTGTAACCCCACTTTTCTATTTTGGGAAGATGGCTTGGCTTATGTGACACCTCACCTCACTCATTTCGATTTCTCTTCATGGATGATGTGTCCACACATGAATTTGAGTTGGGTGGAGTGGTTTGGAGTCATTCACCTTGAAATTCAAATTGCTTGGGTTGGATTAGATTTAAGCTCTTGTGGTTGAATTACCCCCCCCTTGGATTGACTCAAGTTGTCTTAACTTGGTTTGGTTGACCACATATTGTGTTAGAATTACCTTCTTTGTTCTATAAATACATGTTTCATATCCTTGGCTAGGGTTTTTTTTAATGGTTGTTGATTATGGTTGTTCATACCTTTGATGTTCCTCTGTTTCCACTACTTGGATTTGTCTTGGACCTTCACATAAATCCTGATGGTGCATGGCGATATCTCGATGGCCAAGGGGGGGTCTGGATTACCATTGCACCTGGTAGTGGGGTAGAAGAGGAACTATGTGGTGAGGAATATAGTTTTGGATTCTCAAGCTGATACTAGAGTTATTATTTGGTGCACCTATATTGTGTATATGTGGCCTTACCTTGGGGGTGTCCTATCAAAGTGAGATCTGCCTTGGTAGTGCCAAATCCTGGTTGGAATGTGGTCTGGATGATGCCAATTTTTTTTGTTTTTTTGTTGGAAAAGTGGTGGAACCCCCCTAACTAGCAGGGTTTCCATTGGCTAAGAAACCACGAACCAGGGGTATCTAAGCCGTCAAAATCTCACAGGGATCGCACCAACCCTTAGCATGGTTGGATTTTTTGGTATCCAACGGGATTAGAACCGAAGACCTTTCAGCTTAGGGGGCATCTTAACCATACCCCGCCACCAACTGTTCTATATCTCACAGATGTCTCGATGATGCCAGTTGCACATTGATAAGATAAGTGATTTATCTCATGTTTATTTAATTTACCTGGCAATGATATGATTTATTTATGGATTCACGTGAAATTTTTGATGAAACACATGAGTTATTTGTGGAATAAATTTCTCATAGAATTCAATCGATTTATGCAAGTAAATTTTGTGAAGGAATTGGAAACTAGTTTTTAGGATTTTGTGTAGAAATTGTTTGAGGAAAAAATTATTTGGTACCTCTGCTACAGAACTGACATTTCTGTCCATTTTCATTATATATTGTATATTTTGATGGTACAGTGTCGTTGGAATTTTTTAAGACACTTTCTTTGATTAGTTTATTTGGCATAGTTTGGAGAATTATCACATGAAGTGTTTGTAAAAATACCTGAGTGTTAATTTTATGCTTATGTATGATAACTAATATTTAAATATGTGTTATAATATGATGATAAATCTTCTTGGTAGTTTTGGGGAAATGTCTACTGGAATTCTAGATCAATTTCCAATTTCTAGCTCCTTCAATGGAATTGTCAAGACTAGATTTGTGACTTTGCATACAAAGTGTTTGAAAAAATGTTAGAATTAGATATACCTATATTATGAATGATAAAACATGTTATTTAGATTTGTATCTGCATTTTAATTATTCTATGATATGTGGATCTAATTATTCTAGTGATTCCTAAAATTACTAGTCAATTCAGATGAGTAGAATTAACTTGTTTTTTGGATTGTTTAATGGACTGTATATGGGTGGAAAGCTACAGGAATATGACTGTAAGTGATCCATGATATTATTTCCATGAGCTACAATAGTCATATATTTATGTTTATTTGGCATTTGGAAAGTTCAATTGGAAACTAGGTACATTGCAGTGAAATTAGCAAATAGTTTTTGGATTCGAATCTCTGTTTTTGGTAGAAGATGAATTTACAACCATATGCTCTATTATTGGTGCTTTACTTGTGCTATAGAATGATATTTTATAGATATGTACCTTCACCTCTGCATGCCTCATAACTCGGTACGAGGGGTTTTATTGAATTCATGACAATGTTTATTAACTACTTGTACTCATTGAACTTGAAATATCCTTTGTTTATGTACTCGGATCAGATCTGCAAAAGCAATTTATTTTATTGTACATGCATGCTTAAATAAGTGTATAATGGTTGTAGGTTTAATTTTTGGTTCATTGGCATGGTTGGGTGTCACATTTGTGCAAGACTAGTTGTTGATATTGAACAACTAGTTAACTAGTTCTTGTGGAATTGTTTTCATAATTACGATATTTAATTAATTGGAAAATGGTAATTAGCCCTATTTTAGATGTTATTAGATGTTAATTAACCATTGGAATTGATAAACAATGGTTCAGTGATAAACACACAAAATTATAACAAGTACCATCAATTGTGCGCTAATTGTGTTAAGTATCGTAATTGGAACACTAATTACTAGTTAATCATGATTAAGAGTAAAAGGCCTTTAGAGGTGGAATTTATGTTTGAATTGGATTGGATTGGATACATGATGTTTCTATAAGGTGTTAGTAATCCTTTCCAGCTCTTGGATCATACGTTTGAATAATTATTGAATTTATTTGTAATTAAAGGGACTTTGTCATGAAACAAATATTGAAAAATGGATTTTAATATTTGTTTGACTTATCCATTGTGCTAAAATTATCTAAGTAGCCTTATAGAGCTAATGATATGTCCCTCACACTCATTGATATACCCACGGGACATTACAAGTGGTATCAGAGCTTAGGTTCCAACACTGCGACTGTTGGGCCTCCTACAAACTTTAATATATTTTGGAGTTTTATAAATGTGCTTGGTGAAAGAGTTTAACCTCCATTATGCTAAGAACAATCAACCTTACTTCCAATATTAGTTCGTTGTACGCTTAAAATTAATCACTATTGCATATTTGTTGTTCAATAGATTGATTGGTAAGTACTATGTGGTGCATATCTAATAATTGAGTGACTTGATTGGTTGATGCTTGTCCTTTGCCTCTTTTACTTTCATTGAATTGTTAATATTAAAATGATTCTTGTAGTATGACTTATTTACTGGTACACTATGATTATTAATTGATAAGTAAATAACTCTCATTGTGATAGTATGTACTATGTCCTAGTATTAGTTTAATGCTAAGTAATTAAGATGATATAGTTCTATCAAATATTAATATGATTTATTAAGTGGCATTTATACCCTATATGGATTTTGTATTCTCTATGGATGGTATGCTTTTATAGTCTTATTTATGCCACTTGGATGGTGCTGGTTACATGAGTGAGTAACTTCCTGGCTATTTTAGGAATGAGACACTTGTCTAAATGGTGTTTCCAATTCTCCTTTTTATTTATGCATGTAGTATGTTTTTATACTAATTATTAATTATTACTATCCTAACTTAATCAATTAGTGGTGGAATTGCCACTTGGAGGTAAGCATATCTATGGGCTATTTTTGTATTCTATTATTTATTTGTTTGATTTTGGGGTTAGTGGTGGCATTATTACTAACCTAGATACCTTACTAATTTATTTATTGAGTGGAGAAAATGAGCCACTCTTCCCTAATGGTTCATATTCTCTTTTATTTTATTTATTTTTCTTATGGAAATGTAACTTCTTATCTATTTTGGAGTAGAATGAGTCACTTGTCTCTGATGGTTCATATTCTCTTTTATTTTACTTAATTTAATTTTTTTTTTTTGGTAACTAGAGGAATCGACAACTAGGGACGGGCTGGTACTCGCGTGACACGGGGTCCAGGGATCCAATCCCCCTACCACTATACCCCTAGGTGCATCCACAGGGCCCGAACCATGGCGCACGAGTAAATTTGGGGGGATTTGAACACGAGACCTTCCATTTACAACCAATTTCAACAATTCCACTTTACCACTTGCTCTGCCCCCCACAGGCTTTATTTATCTTACTTATGGAGATGTAACTCTTAGTCTATTTTTGGAGAAAATGAGCCACTTGTCTTTAATGACTCATATTCTCTTAATATTGTTTTATTTTATTTTAATTTGGGTATAAGTAGTATTGTAGTGTAAGATAATATATATAACATCAACATAAATATGTATAATATGTATAGTTGTTAAAATTATATATATGAATAGATGCATTATTATATATATGAATGCTTCTAGGTTTGTATATACTATAATATGTATTTTATTATATATAATAGTTATTAGTATTACATGTATGTAATATTGTGAATATATAAAGAGGTGAACATATGTAATGACGTAAGTGTAAAATTTGGAGGTGTTTGGAAGCGTTTGAGTGTTTGGAGGAGATTGGAGGTATTTGGAATTGTTTGGAAGTGTTTGGAAGTATTTGACAATATTTGAAAGTGCTTGGAAGTATTTCAGAGTTTGGAAATATTATGAAGTATAGTGTGATAACGAGTGTTATGTTAATATACATGCTATAATACGTATCTAATATAATAGTATTGGGTTATGCAATTATTGCTATAATTGTATTGTTATTATGGTATAACATAATAATTCTATGAATATATTAAATATGGAATATATATGTTATATGACTAATATGTTGTGTATATGATTAATAATAATATTATATATCATTTAAGAATTATAATATGAATGCAAACAAAACAGGCTGATGTATATAATACATAGTAATCGTAAATATGGTATATGGTATGAGTGTATGATAATGTGTTGTATAGCTAGTAATTATTTTATTGTAGAACATTAGAAGAGTTTAGTGGTAGGATGTTTGGTTGTTTGAGGTGACTATGTATTTACTTTGATTGATAAGTAGCGCACCACTTATAAATAATTAGTAATGTAATGTATTATTATATATATCCTCATGTGCTAATAATTCTATATAATATTATGATAAATAATAACTATTCGATATGATTTCTATAGTTGATGTATGTTGTTTGATATTATTGGTTGCTATTGGATATTATTGCTTAACATTGGATGATTAATGGTTGATACCTGTATGACATTGTCATCACTGTATGTATGACTATTATTGGTTGTCCTTGGTTGTTATGGTTTTTGCGTGTATGATTAATACATTTTCGTTGATGTATTTTGGATGATGTATTCTTATCGATGGATTATGATCATTGTATTCTGTTTGATGAATCATGGTTGATGTATTTTGATTGTGTATTTTGATTAATGTATTCCAATTGATGTATGGTGGTTGATGTATTCTAATTGATGTATTATGATAATTGTCTTTTGCTTGATGAATCTTGGTTAATGTATTCTAATTGTGTACTATAATTGATGTATTATGATTAATGTATTCTAATTGATATATAATGGTTGATGTATTATGGTTGATGTTTTTTGATTGATGTACTATGATTGATGCATGTATGATTAGTTGGTGCATGTGTTGTTTTCCTTTGTTGATATTACATGGTCGATATATGATTGATATAGTTTGAGATATTATGAATTGATGATCGATGTTTGTATGGATGATGTATACATGAGGGTCAATGTATGATTTATATTAGTTGATGAATAATGGATTTTTGAATGATCTCTAAGAAGAATTATGCTTTATGTTGAGATGAAAAGTAATATGTTGTTATGGGCCTTTTTGGTTGTTAGATAGATTCTAATTGTTACATATAACTTCGCTTTGCTTGTTACATTAAAATGCAAAAGTATTTAGGTGATCTTTTGTAACACCCCGGTTTTGACCTTGTTTGCATTAAATGTATATGATGTAAATATTGTAATTGATCATGGTGTGGAGCTAAAGGAAAAAGCCCCACCATTTATTTATTGTTTTATGTTTCGGCGATTACAATTGGTGCCGATGGTATTTTGTGTTAGCCGACACATTATAATTTTGGACATCATGTGAATATGCAATTTAATTAAATACCCACAACCATCTATGTCAATGAAACCTTAAAAGAGATGGGGGCATGAATTCCTAAGGATAACGGGGGAAAATATTCAAACCTTTGGGCCAATGGGGAAAAGCCAAATGTCAAAGGAAGAACCCATCAAACTGTCAACTACTCATTTTGTCATTTGTGCCCAATCATATAATTATGCAAGAAATTTGTTGGGTTAGTTATTTCATGAGAATGGGCAAGGTATGGGACTCAAAAATTTGAATTTGGGGAAGCACCCATTTTTGGGAAAACGTTTTTTGACTTTTGGGGCAAGTTAACACCCAAAAATGCATGCCCATTTGCTGGCTCACCCAACTCCTCCATTTCCTCACACAGGGGAAGCTTGGAGAGCTATTTTTTTTCCAAGTTTTTGGTTTGCTGTGTTTTTCCCTTCACATTGGGGGGTCCTGGGCGTTTTTCTCACCCATCATTCATCCACGTTGGGGTGCTCTCAAGCAACTGGGAGCTTTTTGTGTGTGGATTTCATGTTTTTGTCTACTCTATGTGTTTTCCCTCACGTGGGCAACCGTTTTCTTCATTTTCCTCAGGCTCAGAAATCTTTTTTGTAATGATCAATGGTTGGGTTTCCTCCCCCACGGTTTTGCTACATTTCCTCATTTTTTTCCAAGATGGAAATTGTTTTTGATAATGCCCCGTGAATTGGAGAAGAGACCACAATTTATGGGTGTTTGTTGAGTCTGTTTTTCCCATGTGAATTCCATAAACATTTCTAGATTACAAATTGCTTTTAGGGGGATGTTTTTACCCATCTTGATAATTCATTTTGTTGCCCAAACTGTTTTTCCTCAAACCCATAAATTGTATTGTGTGGTGGGTGCATCCTTTGTTTTGGTCTGAACTGGTTTGGAGTGGAATTGGGTCTGAATTGGCTTGATAAACCTAGTGCAGGAAGGAACCTCACAGAAATATCTAGAGGGGCTAGTTTTCTTCTTTGCACATCCTGAAGAGCACTAGAAGGGAAGGCATAGCCCGAGGGGCTATGTAGCAGAGAAGGGGATAAACCAAAATTTAGTATTGGCTTGGATGAATTTTGTTATGTCTTTGGCTATGTGTGAGTCTGTCGTAGTTCCCTTATTCCCAGTGGGAATCATGCCCAACTCGGGGGTGGCAGTGTTGCTGAGAGATTGATGAGCACAATGGCCTATGGCTGGGTGGAATGTTGCAACAACGTAGCTAGTTGCGGGGAAAGCTTCTTTTAAGATAAGTATTTATTGTGTGTAATATCTGCAACTTTATTTTGTTAAATGAATTATGTGAACAAGATGCATGCTTGAATGGAAATGTAAATGCTTCCGCTGTATATTGCATTATGAATTCCTGTGTATGTTTTTATTTCCAATGCATTTTATATTACGTTATGGGGCTTAGTTTTCCCGGATTGATAGCAGGATAGTCGTGTCCTCTCTATGGTAGAAGGGTGGGGGCATGATAGTGTGGTATCAGATCTATGTTGTAGCATTGGGCCTCAATGGGCCATGAAGAGAAACTGCCAAAGGAAGAATTAACCATTGTGGCCAGCAGAAGAAAAGAAGCAGACAGAAAAATTTTAAATTTTTTTCTAAGTGTTGGAGTGTTGACTGTGTCGGCTAAGTTGGCTAAGTCGAGTTGATGAAGGGAAATAAAGAAGAAAATTCTGAAAAATTCTAAGTGTTTTGAAATTTTGCACATCGGATCAGTTGGCCAAGTTTCCGTTGGCTTGAAATGCTGAGTTGAGCCGATGGCATCAGCATGAAATGCTGAGTTGAGCCGACGAGAAGAAGAAGAATAAAAAATTCAAAAAATTTCTAAGTGTTGAAAAATAGGGCTAACTTGGTAAGGTTTGCTGATACGTCGACTGAGTTTGGTAAGTTTCGTCGACACACATCGGGAGAATTTGGCGAGTTGAGTCGATGATAGAAGGAAAAAAGGAAGAAACGTTTTTTCGTAATTTTTCTAAGTATGGACATGTCTGAAAAAACTTTGGGAATTTTTTCGATGCATGTTGAATGCACTCAGTGAGTTTCACTGATACGTATCGGGAAAAAAAGGTGAGTTTCGTCGATGTACATCGGGCAAAAAAGTTGAGTTTTGCCAATGCCGAGGAAAGAAAGAAAAATTTCTCAAAATTTTTCTAAGTGTCGAAAATCCCATATCGGCAAGAAATGACGAGTTTTTTCGATACATGTCAGGTGAACTCGGTAATTTTTTTTGATACGTCAGATAAGTTTGATGAGTTTTTCGATCGAAAAAAAGGGCAAGTTTGTCGATATGTCGGAAGCAAAGCCAAAGTTTTTCTGATTGGAAGGAAATGATGAGTTTTGCCGACACGTATGAAGGAAAAGGTGAGTTGAGCCGACATGTCGGAAAAATTTGGTGAGTTCGTCGATCGGGTGGAAAAGCTGAGTTCGGCCGAAATAGAGAATTTTAGCAGGTTTTTCAGTGGGATTGCAGGGGCTAGAAAGATGAAAAATGGCAATGAAGTTATGCGCTAGATTGTGCGAAATCAAAAGATTTACAAAAAAAAACAACGAGGGCGCTTCCCTCGACCCGCCCTGCAATGACACAGGGAATCCACAAGAGGAAATCCCCCTTAACCCCCGTCATCCCCCTGAGACAGTTGTGTTGTGAAAAGAAAAGTCTATTTTTGACAAATTTGTCAATATATGAATTTTCCAAATGCAAGTAAGTGATGTATAAATTCTTGTGAATGTTATGCATCTAACAATTGTGTTCGTTAACATATTTTGTAGAATCATGATCACCTTCAAAGGAAACATTACAGATAGTGCATTTCGATAAAGTTGGTTTGGCTTAGCCATGAGAACCTACGACATGTATGATGATGTACAAAACCCGAATGAGTATGAGGAAGATGTTATTGTAGAAAACATCCAAGTTGGGAATTCTGAGACAGAGTCTAATGGGAGAAGATTTCAAGATACTCCCCCATATTTTGTAGCCACGATGAGAAGCCTAAGGGTGGAGATGCAAAGTTAAAGGAAAGATAATGAAAGATTGGTTAAGGCTCGGGAGGAGCATAATTAGTTGAATGCAGCCATGCTGCAAAGTTTGACAGAAATCCAGAGGCAGATGAAATCTGGAGACCGGACAGTAAGACCATAAGGGAGTAAAAGCACTGCTAGAAGAGGAAAGAGATCTCCTAGGGGATCATCTGACTCCGAAGGATCCACTGGTGGTTCAAGTTCTTCTTCTCACAACAATAAGAAAAAGAGGTGCTACCAGAACTACTCACATGATGAATTTAAGAAGGCAAGGTTGCCTACCTTAAATGGTGAGATAAATAATGGTCAAGAAGCTGAAGCTTGGTTTCTTGGGATGAGAAAATATTTTCAAGTCCAAGACTACTCTGGAAATATGAAGGCTAGGGTAGCCATCTTCAATTTGACTAGAAGAGCATCCATATGGTGGGAACACTTCAGGAAAGTAAAGAAGATCAATGAAAGGAAGATTGCAGGGAAGCAGTTCCAGAAGTATTTCAAGCAGAAGTACCTTTATGATAGGTACTATGATGATAATATTAAAGAGTTTCATGAGCTGAGATTGGGACAGCAGACCATGGAAGAGTATGCAAACAATTTCTTGGAGCTGTTGAGGTATGTCAGGTACATCAAAGATGAAAAAGTGAAAATACATCATTTCCTGAGTGGATTGCCTCAGTATTACAAAGGTAGAATTGAGTTTTATGAACCTAGAACTCTGGAAGAAGCAATAAGGAAAGCTAAGTATTGCTATGAACAAATCAAAGGCAAACCTTATTATCATAACACATGGAAGGACAAAAATAATCAGAATTCCGACCAAAGGAAGAAAGGTTTCAAACCTTCTAACTTCAGGAATCAGCAGAAGCAGCCATCCCAAGTTGAGAAGAAGCCAACCAAAGTGGTGGGAGAAAATCCGAGAGATCCACAACAGAACAAGGACCTTATCTAATGTTGGAAATGTGGAGGACCCCACATGCGCCGGAATTGTCCACTTGAGGATGGGAATGCAAGGCCATATTACAACATTCAAGAAGCAGAAACAGTGGGTCAAGTAGCAAGGGTCATCCCTAAGATTTATGTAGCGATAGAGGACCGCCAGGCATATCACCAGTCAACTATGGTTGAAGTTGTAGGTAATAATGTTGAACAATATGTCTCTATTTTGATTGACCCTGGTTCTACTCACAGTTACATTACTCCTAGAGTAGTGGAGATTTGTGCTTTTAAGAAAGTAAATCATAGCAAATCTTCGTTAGTTCAGCTAGCCACTGGAACTAAGAGAAATGTTAGTGAAGTGGTAGAGAAATGTCCATTGGTTATGAATGGATTGGTCACTTGTGCAGGTCTGAATGTTCTACCAATAGGTTCATATGAAGTTCTCATTGGAATGGATTGGTTAGAAGCTCACAGGGTAAAGATTGACTATTATAATAATACTTTTGAATGCATGGATGAAGAAGGGAACACAAGAGTTGTAAGAGAAATTCCAAAGGTGATTTCTGTGAGGCAGATTTTAGCAATGCAGTTGAAGAAGTTCTATAGGAAAGGTTGCTAGCTGTATGCAACTCATTTTGGAGGCAACAGAGAATGATACTCCTAGGTTGGAGGACTTTCATGTGTTGCAAGAATTCAGGGATGTGTTTCCTAATGAGATTTCGGGGCTTCCTCCAAAGAGAGACATTTATTTCACAATTGAACTTGTGCCAGGAGCAGCAACAGTGTCTAAGACACCCTACAGGATGAGTACACTAGAAATGCTAGAACTGAAGATGCAACTGCAAGAGTTGTTGGAGAAGAAGTACATCTAGCCGAGTTTGTTTCCTCGGGGAGCATCAGTTTTGTTTGTGAAGAAGAAAGATGGTACACTCAGGTTGTGTATTGATGACAGAAAGCTGAACAAAATCATTGTGAAGAATAAATACCCTTTTCATAGACCTCTTTGATCAAATGAGAGGAGCAAAGGTATTTTCCAAGATTGACTTAAGATCTGGTTACCATCAGGTGAGAATCAAGGATGAAGACATTCATAAGACAAACTTTAGAACAAGGTATGGACATTATGAGTTTGTAGTGGTACCATTTGGTTTCACAAATGCACCAGCTATATTTATGTGCCTTATGAATAGTGTCTTCAGCAAGTACTTGGACAAGTTTGTTCTTGTTTTCCTGGATGGAATTCTTATTTATTCTAAGAATGATGAAGAGCATGATGAACATCTGAGATTGAAGTTGCTATTGCTCAAGGAGCATAAGCTATATGCCAAGTTGAGCAAATGTGACTTGTATAAAGATAGGATTCATTATTTGGGTCACATCATCTCAGATGAGGGAATATCTGTAGACCCTGAGAAGATTGAGGTCATTATGAATTGGCCTACTCCAAGAAATGTGACAGATGTAAGATATTTTATGGGACATTGAAGGAGTCTCCAAGGTTGCACATCCAATCACTTCTTTGCAAAAGAAGGGAATAAAGTTTGAATGGACACCAAGGTGTGAAGAAAGCTTCCAATAGTTGAAGAATCTTCTCACAAGTGCACCAGTCTTGAAGATTGCGAAACCATAAATTTTTTGTTGTTGTGTGTACCAATGCATGCGGTCAAGGGCTTGGAGGAGTCCTTATGCAAGACAACCATGTGATATGTTATGAGTCAACAAAGCTGAAGGAGCATGAGAAGAACTATGCCACTCATGATCTAGAACTTGCAGCTATAGTACATGATCTCAATATGTGGAGGCATTTCTTGATGGGCAGAAGATTTGAGCTAAGGACAAACCATTGTGGTCTGAAGTATTTGTTTGATCAGCCCACATTAAATTCTAGGCAAGCTAGATGGCTGTATTTTTTATGTGAGTTTGATTTTGAAATCAAACACATAAAAGGAAAAGAGAATAAGGTAGCTGATGCACTCAGCAGGAAGGTGCAGGAAATGTATGTGGCATCTCTTAGTATTTTCCAATCAGATTTGAGATAGCAGATTGTTAATCATATTGCTGAAGATGAAATGTATGTGCAGGTAAAAGACAAATTACAACAACAAAGTCTTGAGAAGAGGTATGAGGGATATTAATTGGAAGAGGATGGAATTATTACCTATAAGAACATAATTTACATTCCAAATGTAGCAGATTTGAGGAGGGTTATTATGGATGAGATCCATCAAGCTCCATATTCTGGTCACCCAAGATATCAGAAGACAATTGCTACAGCCAAAAAGCAGTATTTTTGGCCAGGAATGAAAAAGGACATGGCTGAATATATTTCAAGGTGTATAAAATGTCAACAAGTGAAGGTTGAGAATCAACACCCAACAGGTTTGTTGCAGCCTTTTCTAGTTCCAGAATGGAAATGGGAAGTTATTTCCATGGATTTTATTACATGATTTCCAATGATTCCATCATGGTTGTGGTGGACAAGTTGACAAAGGGAACACATTTCATACTGGTTAAGTCCACACATAAGACTGATGACGTTGCAAAAATATTCATGAAGGATATTTTCAAATTGCAATTTTCAAATTGCATGGATTGCCTAAGGCAATAGTCTCTGATAGAGATGTCAAGTTCACTTCCAATTTCTGGAAGGGTTTGTTTGTAGATTTGGGTACAAAGCTGAACTTCAACACTACCTACCATCCTCAAACTGATGGTCAAACAAAGAGAGTGAATCAAGTGGTTGAAGAGATGCTTCACATGTATGTGATGGACAAACCAACCAAGTGGGAAGATTATTTACACTTGGTATAATTTGCATATAACAATGGACATCAAGCATCCTTGAGGATGAGTCCATATGAAGCTTTGTATGGCAGAAGGTGTAGGACACCAGTGACATGGGATAATCCAATGAACATGATTGTGGTTGGGCCAGGATTGCTCAAGGAGATGGAGCAAGAGGTAGTAAATATTAGGAAGAACTTGAAAGCAACCCAAGATAGATAGAAAAGCTATGCAGATAAGCATAGGGTGATCAGGGATTTCAGTGTTGGGGATCATGATTACCTTAGAGTGAGGGAAAGGAATATCTCCTTGAAGCTTGGAAGTTGTGCCAAATTGTCAGTTAGATCCTGTGGGTCGTTTGAAGTTCTTGAAAGAATAGATCCAGTTGCATATAGATTTGCATTGCCTTCTTGCACTAGAGCTCATAATGTTTTTCATGTTTCTTTGCTTAAGAAATATGTACATGATCCTAACCATGTGATAAATCGGGATGTGTTTCAGGTGGAAATCGAGGGAGAGTTCCAAATCGAGCCAATGCGCATCCTAGACAGGAAGGTCACAATGCTCCGGAACATAGCCATAGGGCAGGTGAAGGTGCAATGGGAGCACTACAGTCCTGAAGAGGCTACATGGGAGTTGGAGGATGCCATGCAATTGGCACATCCATTTTTGTTCAATTCTGCAGAGCACGGCCGTGTCAGTGTAGCATTTTTGTTCAATTTTGTAAATCATTGAGGACCATGCCGTTGAAGGGGGAGGGGAATGTAACACCCCGGTTTTGACCCCATTTGAATTAAATGTATATGATGTAAATATTGTAATTAATCACGGTGTGGATTTAAAGGAAAAATCCCCACCATCGATTTATCATTTTATGTTTCAGCGATTAAAATCGATGCCGATGGTATTTTGTGCTAGCCAACACATTATAATTTCGGACATCATGTGAATGCAATTTATTTAAATACCCACAACCAACTATGTCAATGCAACCTTAAAAGCGACGGGAGCATGATTTCCTAAGGATAAGGGGGGGAAAAATTCAAACCTTTGGGCCAATGGGGAAAAGCCAAATGTCAAAGGGAGAACCCATCAAACTGTCAACTACCCATTTTTTCTTTTGTGCCCAATCATTTAATTATGTCAGAAATTGGTTGTGTTAGTTATTGCATAAGAATGGGCAAGGTATGGGAGTAAAAAATTCGAATTTGGGGAAGCACCCATTTTTGGGAAAACATTTTTTGACTTTTGGGGAAATTTAACACCCAAAAATGCATGCCCATTTGGTGGTTCACCCACATCTTGCATTTCCTCACACAGGGAAGCTTGGAGAGCTATTTTTTTCCACGTTTTTGGTCTGCTGTGTTTTTTCCTTCACGTTGGTGGATCCTGGGCATTTTTCTCACCCATCATTCATCCATGTTGGGGATCTCTCAAGCAGTTGGGAGATTTCTGTGTGTGGCATTCACGTTTTTGTCTGCTATGTGTGTTTTCCCTCACGTGGAAAGCCGTTTTCTTCATTTTCCTCAAGTTGAGAAATCGTTTTTGTAATGATCAGTGGTTGGGTTTCCTCCCCCACTATTCTGCTGCATTTCCTCATAGTTTTCCAAGTTGGAAATCGTTTTTGGTAATGCCCAATGAATTTGATAAGAGACCATGATTGCTGGGTGTTTGATGAGTTTGTTTTTCCCACATGAAGGCCATCAACATCTCTGGAAATTGAATTGCTTTTAGGGGGATGTTTTTACCCATCTTGACAATTCATTTTGTTGCCCAAACTGTTTTTCCTAAAACCCAGAAAATGTATTGTGTGGTGGGTGCATCCTTTGTTTTGGTGTGAACTAGTTTGGAGTTGAATTGGGTCTGAACTAGCTTTATAAACCTAGTGTAGGAAGGAACCTCACAAATAGATCTAGAGGGGTTGGTTTTCTTCTTTGCACATCTTGAAGAGCACTGGAAGGGAAGACATAGCCCGAGGGATTGTGTAGCAGATAGGGGGATGCTTCCTTGTGTTGGATTTGTAGACATTTTATAAGTCAACCTAGATCTGGTGTAGGTGTCCATAGCCATGTGGTTGGGCTCACTAGCTTAGCAGTTCAAGCTTTCTAGCTGCTTAGCAGCCTGATAAACCCAAATTTAGTTTTAGCTTGGGTGAATTTGTTATGTCTTTGGCTATGTGTGAGTCTGCCATAGTTCCCTTATTCCAGGTGGGAATCATGCCCAGCTCGGTGGTGGCAGTCGTGATGAGAAATTGATGAGCACACTGGCCTATGGTTGGGTGGAACGTTGCAACAACGTAGCTGGTTGTGGGGCAAGCTTCTTTCAAGATAAGTATTTATTGTGTGTAATATCTGCAAAAAATTATTTTGTTAAATGAATTATGTGAACAAGATGCATGCTTGAATGGAAATGTAAATGCTTCTGCTGTATATTGCATTATGAATTCCTATGTATGTTTTTATTTCCAATGCATTTTATATTACGTTATGGGGCTTAGTTTTCCTGGATTGACAACAATATAGTCACGTCATCTCTCTAGTAGAGGGGTGGAACATGACATCTTTGAAAATATTCATCCTTGTGATCTTCATTAGAAAAGTATCTTGTGTCATTATTGAAAGATATACTAGTAATAACTTGTTGGTATTTCATATATAGCTGTTGAAAAGTACATACTAATCATGTAACTGATTAAGTATGATACATGTGCCTTTATTGAAGATGAACTTCATGTATCCTTATATATCCAATACTAATTGTGTAGAATGTGGTACCGATATCTTTATTATGAAATTATCTATGGATCTTTTTGACATAAAATATATCCTTGTGATCTTTGTTGAAAGTACATTGTTAGGGTATCCTTGTAGTATATCAAATACCTTTGTTGAAATGCATCTTTGTAAAATATCATAGTGATAGTTCACACATCTTGTTGGAAAATATCTTGGTGACACTTCATGAATCCTTGAAGGAAAATTATTTGAGTGATAAATCATGCAAAAACATCTTGGTAATGCATATCATGTGATTGAATTACATGAACACATTTCATGTATATTATATGCATTTCATATTATTGAAATTGATTATAATAAGATTTAGTTAGTTGCATTTCAAGTATTTTGTTGAAGAAGTATCTATATCTCGAGTATCTTGCATATACTAAAGTATTTCATGTAATTAATTAGAAATTTATTTTTTTAAAGTTGTATTTTAGGAATCTTGTTGAACTGTATATATGTTTACTGCTAACCATGTGTCTGTTGGGAATGTGAAAATGCATTCTTGTTAAAGAAGCATCTTTATTTCAGGTATCTTTATTAAAGAATATGGTTGAGATGTTGGGACTGAGTTCCTAGATTCCCTCAGAGAGCAGTTTAGTATCCATTTCCAGAGAGGTATTTTGGTGGATTGTCACCATTTTGCTTTCGTAATATCACTCTACTAGTCTAGGTTCTCGTACATGAAGCCTGGAAATGGGACAGTGACCCCATAGGCAATGGAGATACATTAAAGTAGTAGTGGGAAGCATTGATGTTCTCAGAATAGGTAGTTATGAGAGTTTCTAAACTGATTGTGCTCTTCTTATGGGAGGAACATCGTCTCGTTGAAGCTAGTTTCCCAAATTTGAGATAAGTATTCTCTCATGTTTTATTCATGTTGTTGTATTCTGTATAGGTTCCATGGCAACTAATTCATGCTATCTTTATGTTCATTGTCTAGTTGTTAAATTATACTCTTATATCATGTATCATATATTTTTATACCCGAGGTTAATCATATGGTTGATTGAAATATTATTTTCAAGTGATTATATCTCTGTTGATATTTGAAGACCCTATAATGGGGAATGAAGATTCACCCTTAGTGCTAGTCTTGGTTCTCTCACAGGAAGCCAAGAAATGGGATGGTGATATCTTGAGGAATGAGTTATGTGAAGGGAGTCACATCCCATAGGCAGTTGAGACAGACATGAAAGTAGTAATGGGAAGTATTGTGGTTTTTGGGAAGAGGATTTTTGAGAAAGACTACTCGAAAACTGAAGGTAGTGATCATTTTGAAAGTTGTAAAAGCATGTATGTATAATGCATGGATTAAGGGGGAGGGGATGTAATATCCCGTGTGTTAAGCCCTATACCTATGTAATTTGTAATTGTTTATTATTGTGGCATAGGGTGCCAGAAAAAGGGTCTTTAAGGACCTAGAGACACTATTATTATTTTGTAAATAATTAATTAATGAAAACAACTGACACTGCATCGGGGACCACTAAAAGAGTATGGGAGGCCTAGATCCATAATGTGAGGGGCAATGGGGACATTCCTAGCACTTTAGAACTTGTTTGGTTGATCTTGATCCATATTTATTCTGTGATGGATTTATTGGTTGATGATCACCCAAACATTGTACAACAAACCCAATTTTTATTATTATTTTAGCCTATGTAGGTATTATTGAGCCTAATTCATGATTTATTGGCACTCCTTGGTATTTGGGTGGGTTCCACTTGTTGATTGATCCTCTTTAGTGGTTTTGTAACTCCTTTGTGGATGTTATACTTGGTTTTGTAACTCCCATTTGCACAAGTGTTCCCTCACTAGCTATTTTTAGCCTTAACACCTCAAAAGTTGTGTAAATAATTATGTAACTCCTTATGTAAATACTCGTGTAACTCTTGTGTAAATCCTTGTGTGACCCCCCTTTTCTATTTTGGGAAGATTCCTTTGCTTATGTGACACCTCACCTCACTCATTTTGATTCCTCTTCATGGATGATGTGTCCACACATGAATTTGAGTTGGGTGGAGTGGCTTGGAGTCATTCTCCTTAAATTCAAATTGCTTGGGTTGGATTAGAGTTAACCTCTTATGTTTGAATTACCCCCATTGGATTGAATCAAGTTGGATTACCTTGTTTTGGTTGACCCCATATTGAGTTAGAATTACCTTCTTTGTTCTATAAACACATGTTTCATATACTTGGTTAGGGGGTTGTTTTTAATGGTTCTTTTGGATGGTTGTTGATTATGGTTGTTCATACCTTTGACGTTCCTATGTTTCCACTACTTGGCTTTGTCCTGGACCTTCACATAAACTGTGATGGTGAATGGCGATATCTTGATGGACTAGGGGGGTCTGGATTACCATTGCACCTGGTAGTGGGGTGGAAGAGGAAGTATGTGGTGAGGAATAGAGTTTTGGATTCTCAAGTGATACTTGAGTTATTATTTAGTGAACCTATATTGTGTATCTGTGGCCTCATCTTGGGGGTGTCCTGTCAAAGTGAGATTTGGCTTGGCAGGGCCGAAGACTGGGTGGAATGTGGTCCGGATGATGCCAGTTGCGCATTGATAAGATACGTGATTGATCTCATGTTTATTTAATTTACTTGGATATGATATAATTTATTTATGGATTCACACGAAATGTTTGATGAAACATATGAGTTATTTGTGGAATAAATTTCTCATAGAATTCAATCGATTTATGCAAGTAAATTTTGTGAAGGAATTGGAAACTAGTTTTTGGGATTTTGTGCACAAATTGTTTGAGGAAATAATTATTTGGTACCTCTTCTACAGAACTGATATTTCTGCCCATGTTCATTATATATTGTGTATTTTTATGGTACAATGTCCTTGGAATGGTTTAAGACACTTCCCTTTGATGCTTCTACCATATATTCAAAAACTAGTTCTTCAATAGGACTCTTTGACATAGTTTGGAGAATTATCACATGAAGTGTTTGTAAAAATTACTGACTGTTACTTTTATGCTTATGTATGATAAATAATATTTAAATATGTGTGAGAATGCGAGGATAAACATTCTTGGTAGTTTTGGGGAAATGTCTACCAAAATTCTAGATAAATTTCCAATTTCTAGCTCCTTTAATGGAATTGTCTTGAGTAGATTTGTGACTTTGCATACAAAGTGTTTGAAAAAATGTTAAAATCAGATATACATCTATTATCACTGAAAAAACATGTTATTTAGAGTTGTAATTGCATTTGAATTATTCTATGAGTTGTGGATTTAATTATTCTAGTGATTCCTAGAATTACTAGTCAATTGAGATGAGTAGAATTACTAGTCAATTCAGATAAGTAGAATTAACTTAGACATGTATTTATCTCTTTATTTTGCATTTGGAAACTAGGTACATTGGAGTTAAAATGACAAATAATTTTTGGATTCGAATATGGTTTTGGTAAAAGATGAATGTACAACCATATGCTCCGTTATTGGTGCTTTACTTGTGCTGTAGAATGCTATTTTCCAGATCTATACGTTCACCTATGTGTACCTCAGAACTTGGTACGCATGGTTTTATTGAATTCTCGACAGTGTTTATTAACTAGTTATACTCATTGAACTTGAAATATCCTTCGTTTATGTACTCAGATTGGATCTACAAAAGTAATTTATTTTGTTGTACATGCATGATTAAAATGTGTTTAATGGCTGTAGGTTCACTTTTTAGTTCATTGGCATGGTTGGGTGTGGAATTTGAGCAAGACTAGTTGTTAGTATTGAACAATTAGTTAACTAGTTCTTGTGGAATCATTTTCATAATTACTATGTTTAATTAATTGAAAAATGGTAATTAGCTCTGACTTACATGTTATTAGATGTTAATTAGCCATTGGATTTGATAAATAGTGGTTAAGTGATAAACACATGAAATTATAATAAGTACCATCAATTGTGCGCTAATTGTCAATAAGTATCATAATTGGAACACTAATTACTAGTTAATCATGATTAAGACTAAGTGGCCTTTAGAAGTGGAATTTATGTATGAACTTGATTGGAATGGATAGCTGATGTTGCTATGAATAATTATTGAATTAATTTTAATTTATTTGTAATTAAAGGGACTTTGTCATGAAACAAATATTGAAAAATGAATTTTAATATTTGTTTAACTAATCCATTGTGCTAAAATTATCTAATTACCCTTATATAGCTAATGATATGTCCCCTAGACCCATTGATATCTCCATGGGACATTACAAGGTTTTAACATTGCGACTCTTGGGCCTCGTACATAGTTAATATCTATTGGAGTTTTATAAATATGCTTGTTAAAATGAATTTAACCTCCCTTATGTTAAAAGAAGAACAATAATCCTTACTTCAAATATTAGTTCGTTGTATGTCTTAAAATTAATTAATATTTCATATTTGTTGTTCAATAGATTGATTGGTAAGTACTATGTGGTGTATATCTAATAATTGAGTGACTTGATTGGTTGATGCTTGTGCTTTGCCTCTTTTACTTCTCATTGAATTGTTAATATTAAAATGATTATTGTAGTATGACTTATTTACTGGTACACTATGATTATTAATTGATAAGTAAATAATTGTTATTGTAATAGTATGTACTATGTCCCAGTATTAGTTTAATGCTAAGTTATTAATATGATATAGTTCTATTAAATATTAATATGATTTACTAAGTGGCATTTATACTCTATATGGATTTTGTATTCTCTATGGATGGTATGCTTTTATAGTCTTATTTATGCCACTTGGATGGTGCTGGTTACATAGATGAGTAACTTCCTGGCTATTTTAGGAATATGAGACTTGTCTAAATGGCGTTTGCAATTCTCCTTTTCTTTTTATGCATGTAGTATGTTTTTATACTAATTATTAATTATTACTATCCTAGCTTATCTAATTAGTTAGTGGTGGAATTGCCACTTGGATTAAGCATAGTTATGAGCTATTTTTGTATTCTATTATTTATTTGATTTATTTTGGTGTTAGTGGTGGCATTATTATTAACCTAGATACCTTACTAATTTATTTATTGAGTGGAGAAAATGAGCCACTGGTCCCTAGTGGTTCATATTCTCTTTTATTTTATTTATTTTTCTTTTGGAGATGTAACTCCTTATCTAGTTTGGAGGAGAATGAGCCACTTGTCTCTCATGGTTCATATTCTCTTTTATTTTATTTTATTTTACTTATGGGGATGTAACTCTTAGTCTCTTTTGGAGAAAATGTGTCATTTGTCTTTAATGACTCATATTCTCTTAATATTATTTATTTTATTTTATTTTGGGTATAAGTAAGTAGTATTGTAGTGTAAGATAATAAATATTATATATATATATATATATATATGACATCGACATAAATATGTATAATATGATATGTGTGATATGTATAGTAGTTAAAATTATATATAAGAATAGATGCATTATTATATATATGAATTCTTGTATGTTTGTATATACTATAATATGTATTTTATTATATATAATAGTTATTAGTATTACATGTATGTAATATTGCGAATATACTATATGTATAGAGGTGAACGTATGTAATGATGTAAGTGTAAACTTTGGAGGTGTTTGGAAGCGTTTGAGTGTTTGGAGGTATTTGGAGGTATTTGGAAGTGTTTGGAAGTATTTGAGAATATTTGAAAGTGCTTGGAAGTATTTCAGAGTTTGAAAATATTGTGAAGTATAGTGTGATCAAGAGTGTTATGTTAGTATATATGTTATCATATGTATCTAATATAATAATACCGGGTTATGCAATTATTGCTATAATTGTATTGATATTATGGGATAACATAATAATTCTATGAATATATCAAATATGAAATATATAGGTTATATGACTAATATGTTGTGTATATGATTAATAATAATATTATATATCATTGAAGCATTATAATATGTATGTAAAAAAATGGGGGTATGTATATAATACATAGTAATAGTAAATATGGTATATGGTATGAGTGTATGATAATGGGTTGTATAACTAGTAATTATTTTATTTTACAATATTAGAAGAGTTTGGTGGTAGGATGTTTGGTTGTTTGAGGTGACTATGTATTTACTTTGATTCATAAGTAGTGCACTAGGTGTAAACCAACATAGATCCATCTAAAAGGGGATCTACCAAGCACCGAGAGGGATCAAATCTCTCAAGGTGCAAATCCTTTTTTAGAGTGGAAGTGTGTAATTTAATTTTTATGGTTTTAGTTTATCTAATTTATGTTGTTTTATATATATGCACTTCTAAATAATTTAAATATAATTTAAGCTGACAACTTATTTTTAATAATATTTTATTATTTTTATAAAAGACACGTGTCAATTCTATGATGAGCATGGAAGGAGTTACACATCTATCCCCTACCGGGCTGTAGGATGCACCTTTTCCGTGCAATGAGCACGGAAGGAGTTACACATCTCTCCTCTACGGGGTTGTAGAATGCACCTCTTCGGTGCAATGACTATGTCATAGTGGAGATGGATTGCTAATCAAGAAAATGGCCATGATGACATCTCAAGAAAGATAGTTTCACTGCAACAAACAAGATGTATAATTGTATCTTTAGTGAAATTATTTGTTGTTATTGTGGGGATTGATAAGCATTAAGATAAACATGAACATTACTTCTTATTGGAAAATAGATGCTTTAATATAGGTAGAAAATATTTTGAATTTTTAATCATTAACATATGAAGAAATGAATGGTAATGTCTTATATGTGTAACATAATTACAATTACAAGTTGTATAGCATGATAAGCATTTCACCAATCGATCCATTCCTTGGATTTTTCTCTTAGGGTCTATTATCCATTATAAGTCCTATTATTGATGTAACAATAGGAAAGGAGGTTGTTACACATGGATAGACAATATGGCTGATAGACTAGACCAAAAAAGTTTAGCATAAGCACAAGGCTAACATGATATAAAATTCACATAAAAGATATAGTTTAAGTATACCTTCAGCAAAGTGAAGGATGGAAAGAGCAAAGTGCACAGACATGACTCTTATACCATCATCATTGAATATATTGTAGAGAATACATTCAAATTATATAGTTAGTGACATGGATGGACATATTTATAGTTTTCATTATAGATCACTTAAGTTCAACATGATAATGAAAAAGAATATGCCAATCTTATATCAATAGAAATGGATATATTTCTACATTACAAAGAGTGGACAAACAAATAGGGAATTTTGAAACTTCATAATATGGCATTAAATGACCATTACTCCCGGCTATGGAGTGGTACACCTTGGACTATAATGAAAGGAAAGTGGTTTGATCCCAAAAAGAATTAGAAATAAATTTTAACTAAATTCATTTTTTTTGGACTAGTCACACACAATAGATGTTTAACTTAGAGGATTGTGTTTTTGGCACACACTTTTGGCTGCAAATACAAAAGGTGTGTTGGCATAGATAGACAACTAAACAAACTTTTACTAGGTAAGCTCAATAGTCATAATGCATCATTGTTTTCTTTTTGTTTACACTACTTTGTTTAATTCATCAAAGTTATTAGTATGGATGCATTATTCCTATAAAGGACTCAAGTTTGGATTACTAATAAAAAAAACTTAAAAAACATGTAAGTTATTAATAAGAAGGCACTTTAAAATAAAAAAATACAAAAAATAATTACAAATAAATTGAATTGCAAAGAATATAAATAATTGAATCATTATAAATATCTTATAAATCATAATTAACAAATTCAATTAAAATGAAAAGTTACATATAAATTTTAAAAGGTTATAAAAATATATATTTTTATGAATCATAATTAATAAGTTCAAACTTAATAAGGATGTATATCTATGAACTCTTTTTATCTCTATATATGAATCATAATTAACAAGTTCAAATATAAAGATAATATATCTATGAAGTCTCTATTCTATTTATAAGTAAATATAATGATAATATATCTATGAAGTCTTTATTCTATTTATAAGTAAATATAATGATAATATATCTATGAAGTCTCTATTCTATCTATAAGTAAAATCCATAATTGCAATTTTAGTCGATGTATAATAAAAACATGTGTAAACTTTAGTAGTTGTATACTTTAAACCATGGACTTGGTAGTTATCATAGTTGATTTTAGTTGATGTATAATAAAAACATGTGTAAACTTTAGTAGTTGTATACTTTAAACCATGGACTTGGTAGTTATCATAGTTGATGGCCTATTTGGTAGTAATTGTTTCTTAATGCTTGAAATTACATTTATATATCAATTAAAAGTTGTTTGGCTAGGTGAGACTATTTTTCATGGTATGAAGGATTAGCTTGTTTGATTGTAATTACAATTATACTTATCGGTAGTAATGGTTTCTTAAGGCTTGGAATTACATTTATATATTATTTAAAAGTTGATTAGGTAGGTGAGAATATTTATCCATGTAGGAAAATTAACTTGTTTGATATTACATTTATATATCATTTAAAAGTTGATTGGGTAGGTGAGAATATTTATCCATGTAGGAAAATTAACTTGTTTGATTGTAATTTTAATATAGTTAAAGGTTTTTTTTAATAGACATGCTCGATTATTTCTATGGTTACTGCAGGGAGAGATAAGACTATTTCACACTATAAAAACTTATGATAGTGAAAGATTATGACCAGCCAAACAACCAGCTAGCGAGAGTAGCAGTACGAGACCAGGTTCAGTCTCAGTATCAGTGACAACAGCTAGCCCTTTTCCTTTACCCTTTTATTTGGTTGGATAAGTTTCACCTTAACCTTATATTTCTTGTTAACAGCTTAAACCTGCCCAAAGATTGTTTGGATGGTTGAAACCTTTTTACATTGTTAACTTATTGGGTAGGTGAGATTATTTCACATTGTTAACTGTTTGTTTGAATAGATAAAACCATTTCGTAATGTTAGAGAAAAATATAATAAAATTGTTTGAATAAGTGAGAATATTTTATATTATTTATTTATTTAAAAGGTATAGTCTAAAAATTCGATGATTTGAGTGAGAATAAAAAGATTTTGTATACACTATTTTGAAAAAGTTTATTAGACGACTCTTTATTTAAATATATAAAACGATTTCACATTATTAACTTGTTTATTGTTCAAGTAAATAAAACTACATTATTAACTTGTTTATTGTTTGAGTAAACTAGTTTATTGTTCAAGTAAATAAAACTACATTATTAACTTGTTTATTGTTTGAGTAAACTAGTTTATTGTTCAAGTAAATAAAACTATTTGATTTCATTTGAACAAGGTTTTGGTGGAGCATTAGGCGTTTTCACATTTTCTCCTAGGGTTGAGAGTCTCAACCTAAACCATGCTATGGCGGTTAGGGCTCATCCCCTAGCCACCTCCCTTCTCCTTCTTTGAGCCTGGTGGCCTTGGCAGCTCGTTTGTAGGCCTCTGCGTGATGACCGTTTCTTGGACTGTCTCCTTTCGGTCCATATGCGATAGTGGCGGGCTTGTCCTCACGGTTCATCTGCGGTGGCGGTTAGTTTGGGGAGACTCGTTCCCTTGTTGGCTCTTGTTCTTTTTTTTGTTGTTCTGGCGTTTGCAGCTCTCGCGGTGGTGGTGACGGGGAGGAAGCTCTTTTGTCATTGTAGCTGTGGTGGGAGACTGAAGTGATGGTGGGGATGACACTTGGCTATGGCCATGGTGCGGACTAGTGGCTATGCCATGCTTTCGGTGCGCTCTGGACTAGTGCCTTGACGGTCCCGATCTTTCTCTGTCGTCTCCTCTGTCGGGTTTACCCACATGTTGATGTGGCTTGTGGCTTCTAGTTCTTCAACATTGCTGGCGACGAAAAACTGGAGACATGGTGAAGTATGATGGAAAAGGATCTTGTGCAGCTATGTGGTTACTTTGTCGATGGACGAGTATCAGTGGTATAGCTTGTTTCGGGTTCTCTTTGTCCTTTTTTCTGTTACTTTGCTCTCTTTAGCAGCATTTGGGTGTTTTATGTACATTTTTTGTAAGCTCTGTTAAGGGTGTTATTTGCTGAAGTTTTTGTCTTCTAGCAGTAAGTTCTGGTGCTTTGCACTTGTAGTAAGGCAGTCACGGTGTATGGTCTTTTCTTTAAGGTTGTATGGTTCTAGCTCGGTTTGTGGCTTTTTTCCTTGGTGGGGAGCCCGATTCTGGATGCTCAGTCTGTTGAGCAATGTTTGTGTGTTTTGGCTAGATATAATATTTAGTATCATAGAATGTATTTCATTACGTTTGATTCTAATGAATATCAAGGAACTGCTATTTTTCCTCTGGAAAAAAGTAAATAAAATTATTATCACCTATAAACAAAATTTAAGTTGTTTGAACTAATAACTCTATTTTACATTGAAAAAAATTACTAACACCCTTTATATATCCATTCCATATAAATTATTGTTTTAAAATTATAAATAAAACAAGAGCCACGAGGCAGCAATGTCCCCGACATTGCCTCTTCTTGTAGCAACAAGAGGGAATTTGTGGAAGGAAGAGGCTAGGAAAATATGGATGCAAATGCATGATTGTTATGAGTTTCAACTAGGACCAACATTGATTCTAATGGATTCATGAGTTTTCTATTGTGTCATTAAAGTCAATTGGAAGTTTTAGTGATTTTGATAGAACACTGACCAATTTATGAAGGATGAACTATTATATAATCACAAGTATGTATGTTGTTGGAGTTAGGTGTAAGTCATAGATGCTTTTGATAGAACAACAAGTCACCTATAAAAATTTGATTTGTCCATATACATAGGTAAGCGATTGAGGACAGAAGCAAGTGATATGTGATTTTGATGGAATAATTGGCCACCTATCAAGGCTTAAATCCTCTAAATACATGAGTATGTTATTGGGGCCAGAGAAAATCCTTCTGGGTTTGATGAAATAATAAGCTAATAATTTCTGAAAAGAAACATGTTATTGTGACCAACCCAAATCTTAGGTGAAAACACTAATAAGTAATCAACTGTAAGTGCAAATTATAGGTGATTTTGACAAATTGACATAACAACTATTGAAAGTCATATGATTTTTATGGAACAACAGACCACATTCCCTCTAAAGGCATAAGTAAGTTGTTGTGGAAAAATGTAAGCAAGTTAATTTTGTTGGTACAATAAACCATCGATCAATGTTTGATTCCTCTAAGACATGAGTGATGGCAAGTAAGTAAAAGTCTTTAATAATTTTGACATAGGAACAAATCACTTATGCATATTCCATTCCTCTATAAAAGATGATTAAAAGAAAAAAGCAATTTCTAAATAAAGCTATCTAAACAATTGTTAAAATTCAATTCCTATAACAATATGAATAAATAATTACAACATTTAACAATTCCTATAACAACATGAATAAATAATGATAAGATTTAATGAAGGAGCAAGAAAATGTATTGGTGGCGGTTGCAAGAGATTTGTGCTCCTTCCTCCCAACACCCATGCACCCATGAAAGAATTTAAGATCATTTGAGAGACCGCTAATGATGTGGTCTTGAGTGGGTATTGAATACAGTGTCGAATTTTTTTTAATAGAAGTTGTTACGAATCAAAGTTAAAAGACAACATCATAAATCATAAATTGTACATTTAGTAAATGTCGATTCTATTTTTGTTTATTTGAGGATGAAAAACCCTACAATCTATTTCGAGGATGTCAGAACCCTTTTCAGAGCCATTCAGGCCACACCGCAGGGTAGACAACTATAGACATGCCTCGAACTTGGAGCCTGTTCTAGTGTGGACTAAACAACATATATGGACATGGGGATTTGATGGAAATCGTTGTTGTGAACAACAAATGCTTTACAAATTTCTTTTGGGGCGTTCTAGTTTGGGAAAGTAGAATGGTATTATGATACCAACCAACCACAAGATATGATAATGGTTTTGGCACACTGCCGAGAAGCAGAAACGAGGTCATTCCCGAATACCGTGCATATTTCTTTGTCCCAACAAAATAAAAATTAAAAAAAATGATTGAACATAGTAAAAAACATGGGAAATCGACGAAAACCCCTCACAGCATGGAATATGCCAAACACAAATGTCATGAACAACAACCTTGTTCTTTCCAACGAAACCAATATCAAATGGATTTGAACTCTGAATTCCATTCGAATGTGATTGCCGCTCGTTAGGGTGGATATGGCTCTATCAATGCTAAAGGGAATATAACTTATAATTTAACATGGACACTAACAAATCTATTCATTGTGGAGGATAGTAAATGAAAATCGTTGTGAAGGACAGTAAATGAAAAAAATGGGAGGGTGAAAAAAATAAATGTTGAAGGACCTACGCATACCCTATCCCTGCAATTGCTCTTCGATGACAAATTTAATTGTAATAAGTAAATTAGAATAGAATTCCTCATGGAGGGAGAAATCCCCATCCCACCAAAACATTTAAACAGATAGAAATTATGGGAGCCTCGAACCCCATGGCCTAAATTAAGCGTAGCCAGAATTTGGTGAAACTGAAACTGCCACAGTAAACCATTTTTGAATTCTTGAATGCAACATTATAAACGTTTCCAAACGAGTTCATCAATGTAGAAAGCATAAAACTATGACAAAACCAAGCAAAATATCTATCTATGTATGCAATATGAGTTTAGTTGAAACAATTACGTAGAAGCCAAGCTACAAGAAATGCGATGTGCACCTTTTTATAGAAGGAGACGACTACACAAAAGCAGCAACAAAATATTTTTCTACTACAATAGCACATGAGGACCACCCAGAAAGACAAGAACAAACTTTTTCAATTCGCCTCCAACTACAACCTGATGCAGCAGAGAAGACTAGTGCAACGAGAAGAAATCACAAATTTTTTAACCAAACAGAGAACGAGGAACAGAGGCTGGAACAAGCAAAATGGAATGAGAGGAACAATCGACAGAAGCTGAATAAATTCGAGCCTGAAAATATGAATTTGGAGAAGCAATATTTTTTAGAGGCAGGTATAGTGCATAAACCAATAGCTGAAGTAGACCCCATCACCTCACCGAATACAATGAGGACACCGCCACATTCCTAACTCCCAAAAATACGCTGACCAAGCCTACTTAAGTTGCATCCAACATTTATGGCAACTAGACGAGCCAATATTCCCTGTATACAACAACCAGACATCAGCTGGACTCACACAGAAGAAACTAGCCCAAACGAGAGAGCGTGAAGTTTCGTTTGAACTGAAGCATGAAATTTCTTGAAGCAACTATCTCATCCTCGAGTTAATAGAACAAGGACGCTACTAGGCCGTGAAGGGGCGTGACACACTGATCAAGGGTGACGCCACCATGTATGCACCCAATCAAATGTATTCCACCATATTATGTACATCCCCACAATAAAAACACATAGAGTAGAAGTAAACCTGCTTCATGTTATGTACATCCCCACAATAAAAACATGCAGAGTACCAGTAAACCTGCTATATGTTAACCTGCAGAGTACCAGTAAACCTGCTATATGTTAACATGCAGAGTACCAGTAAACCTGCTATATGTACATCCCCACAATAAACACACGCAGAGTACCAGTAAACCTGCTTACATCACCTCCGCGACCAAAGATGGAGGGAGCAGGATAAGCGTTCACCAAATCGCCCCCGACTCTCCTGAATCCGGCAGATAAATTTTGGTGAAAATCATACTTTCCAGGATTTCAATCGTAATTTTAATCATCTGGGTAGTTTTAAAATGCCCGATTTAGTGAAGGAAGTGCTAATAAGATTAGTAGAATTCCAAAATAACGAAATAAACAATTTCACAGCAAACATTTGACTGATTTTAATAAAAAATCGGCCGGAAAAACGGGGCGATTTGGTGAACGCTTATCCCACGCGACGATGGAGGGCTGTATTCCAAGGCTAACGCCATTCATCTAACAACCAATCAAATATTTTTAAAATTAATAAATTAATTATTTTTAAAATTTTTTCAAAGCTAAACATTAGTTTTTAAAAAAAAATTGAGGTTTAGTACAATCAAAATAATATAGTTGAGTTATTTATATATATCCCCCGTCGAGGACATAATAATTTTAGCATTGCATTTGAATAATGAATGCAAAGGACTCGTGATATTCCAAGAAGGTTAAGCTCCAAAGGATTTTGCTTTTTTCATTTAATTGCATGGCCACCACATTAATGAAAACCTTGATGAGGTCTTATAAGATTGGTCACGTGTAGTTGAAGTTGGCCAACTAGTTTGGGCGGTACAAAAGTTTGGTTTCACTTTCAATCTTAAATAGGTGATTAATGCTTTAGTTTTTTTTATATCATTCTCTATCTTAAATAGTGTTAATTGTGTAGAGTACATTGGAGAAGGTATATTTATATTGCCTTAGCTTTTTTATGCAGAATTATTGTAATACATTGGAGAATGTATAGATATATTGCCTTAGCGTTTTTATGCATAATTATTGTAGTACATAGGAGAATGTATAGATATATTGCTTTAGATTTTTATGTCATTATGTATCGTTAATTACATTGTAGTATATTGAAGACCTGGCTGATGTTACTTTAAATAATGTTAATTGTGTATGTAGTACATTGAAAAGTTGATATTGCTTTAGCTTTTCTATCATTAAACATTGTCACTTGTTGTTATATTATTATTATTGTTGTTGTTGATCTTACACAAGAATTTTATATCAATATCTTTTGTTTTATTGCTACGAGAGGCGCTTTACAGCCCAATATGAGGGAGATCTTGTAATGTTATGTAACGTTACTAACAAAATAATAAAAATAATTTTTTTAATTATCGGCCAAAATAAATGTCAATGGAAATAAGCTAATATGAGGGAGATGTTGTAATGTTCCTACCTAAGAAAACAATAAAAAATAAAAAATTTAATTATCCGCAAAAAATATGTTGTAATGTTCCTACCTAACAAAAAAAATATGAATTATCCTCATTTTTTTTTTGACCTTGCATGCAGTTTTAAAACCATGTACAAAGCCTCCTAAACAACCCATGGTTTTATTGGACATGGTTTATGAGGGTCTTGCACATGGTTTTAAAACCATGTGCAAGACCTCCTAAACAACCCATGGTTTTATTGTAATGGTTTAGGAGGGCCTTGCAAATGGTTTTAAGACCATGTGCAAGGCCTCCTAAACAACCCATGGTTTTAGGAAGGCCTTGCACATGGTTTTAAAACCATGTCTGCGACATATGTTGTAATGTTCGTTACTAAAAAAATAAAAAAATAATAATAAATATTATATGTCGGCCATAAATAATATTAAATACTAATAATACAAATATTATATGTCGACCTTAAATATAAATATGTGTCTTTTGGTTTGAATCAAATCAATGACTATATATAGGACACACCAAAGCTGATAGATCCTCGAGTGCAATACTTAAGAAGAAGTCTGCACCTCGAGAGATTTGATCCATCTCGGTGCTTGATAGAGCCTAGGATCTGGATCTATGCTCGTTTATACAAAGGATAAGAGATTTAGAATGGAAACGTCACGACTTTTAATTTTAATTTTGTGTAGTTTGACATGTTGGGTATAAAATTTATTATTATTTTATTAAAGCGTCACGTACAAATGTGACAACATATCCCACATACTGGCCTGGAGAGCGGCTCTCGGCATAATAATTAGTAATGTAAAGTATTATTATATATCACTATATATATCCTCATGTGCTAATAATTCTATGTAATATTATGATAAATAATAACTATTCGATATGATTTCTATAGTTGATGTATGTTGTTTGATATTAATTGTTTCTATTGGATGTTACTACTTAACATCGGATGATTAATCGTTGATACATGTATGTCATTGCCATCATTGTATGTATGACTATTATTGGTTGTCCTTGGTTGTTATGGTTGTTGTGTGTATGATTGATAAATTTTTGTTGATGTATTCTGGATGATGTATTCTTATCGATGTATTATGATCATCGTCTTATGCTTGATGAATCTTGGTTGATGTATTTTGATTATGCATTTTCATGAATGTATTCCAATTGATGTATGGTGGTTGATGTATTCTGATTGATGTATTATGATAATTGTCTTTTGCTTGATGAATCTTGGTGAATGTATTTCGATTGTGTATTATAATTGATGTATTCTGATTAATGTATTCTAATCGATGTATGATGGTTGATGTGTTTTGATTGATGTACTATGATTGATGCACGTATGGTTAGTTGATGCATGTATGGTTGTGCTTGGTTGATATTACATGATCAATATATGATTGATATAGGTTGAGATATTATGAATTGATGATCAATGTCTGTATGGATTATGTCTGTATGAGGGTCATTTTATGATTGATATTGGTTGATGAATAATGGCTTTTTGAATGATCTCTAAGAAGAATTATGCTTTATGTTGAGATGAAAAGTAATATGTTGTTATGGCCCTTTTTGGTTCTTAGATAGATTACAATTGTTGCATATAACTTCGCTTTGCTTGTTACATTAAAATGCAAAAGTATTTAGGTGATCTTTGAAAATATTCATCCTTGTAATCTTCATTAGAAAAGTATCTTGTGTCATTATTGAAAGGTATATAGGAAATAAATTGGTGGTATGCCATATATCGTTGTTGAAAAGTAAGTGACTAATCGTGTAACTGATTAAGTATGATAGTTGTGCCTTTATTGAAGATG
Organism: Pseudotsuga menziesii; assembly: GCA_001517045.1. Lineage (NCBI taxonomy): Eukaryota > Viridiplantae > Streptophyta > Pinopsida > Pinales > Pinaceae > Pseudotsuga > Pseudotsuga menziesii. The sequence continues at coordinate 2,684 of LPNX011000628.1, read as the reverse complement.
AACTTCATGTATCCTTATATATTCAATACTAATTGTGTAGAATGTGGTACTAGTATCTTTATTATGAACCTATCCATGGATCTTGTTGAAAGAAAATATATCCTTGTGATCTTTGTTGAAAGTATCTTGCTAGGGTATCCTTGTCATATATCAAATAACTTTATTGAAATGAGTATTTGTAAAATATCATAGTGATAGTTCATGCATCTTGTTGGAAAAATATCTTGGTGACATTTCATGCATTCTTGTAGGAAAATTATTTGAGTGATAAATCATGCAAAAGCATCTTGGTAATGCATATCATGTGATTGAATTATATGAACACATTTCATATATTAGCTGCATTTCATATTATGGAAATTGATTAGAATAAGATTCAATTAGATGCATTTCAAGTATTTTGTCGAAGAAGTATCTATATCTCGAGTACGTTGCATATACTGAAGTATTTCATGTAATTAATTAGAAATTTATTTTTTGAAAGATGTATTTTAAGAATCTTGTTGAACAATATATATGTTTATTGCTAACCATGTGTCTGTTGGGAATGTGAAAAGGAATTCTTGTTAAAGAAGCATCTCTATTTCACGTATCTTTGTTGAAGAATATGGTTTAGATGTTGGGATTGAGTTCCTGGATTCCCTCAGAGAGCAGTCTAATATCCATTTCCAGAGAGGTAGTATGGTGGATTGTAACCCCTTTTCTTCCGTCATATCAATCTACTAGTCTAGGTTCTCACAAAGGGGTGATTCCATGAAGATGGGTAACACTTTTTGGCCAAATTTGGCGATGAAAACCTGATTTTTTACTCATGTGCTAGATAGAAGCCCTCAAAACGCATATATGCCATGTGAATTTTGACTTGCAGTAAAAAAACAAATTGTAGAATATTATGTTGGCTTCATAGTGATATTTTTTTAAAAATATTCCGATGTCATTTAATGTGTGAATTTTTGCATTTAATGAACTGTGTGACCTTAAAATTTGAAGAAGTTAATAAGTGGCTCGTGTCCACGTAGAGTAATTCAATATTGCATTAATAATTTAAAAATAAATAAATATATGAGCATGATCTACATAAAATGCAGTGTGATGTGCATGTTTTTTTGTTAATTTTTTTCGCATTATACAAGTATTTATTATTTTTCGAAAGTGACCACATTCGATTTCAGCATCGTTTTAAACACATATTTGTCCACGTAAAGGAATTTTTTCTATTTTTTCAAAAATTGAAAAACCAAAGATACCCTTTTGAAGAGGACATGTCGATATGTGATGTGTGCATTTTAAAGAATTTTTTGGCTGTGTACTTTTAACTCTGCGGATTTTTCTTTGAGCTGCTTTGAAGTTGCAGTGTGGTTTTCTAAGTATAAGTTTTAGAAGTAAATAAAAAATAAATATCATATGAATGCCAAGATGTGTGTATGATACCTCAATGGATAGAAGATTCGTTGGTGAATTTATCGGTATCAACTCCGCTCAGTTATGTGCTAGGAATGGCAGGGTTTACACCTCTGCAAGGCACAAGAAATTTTCCATTTGTTTGAATGAGGGCTAAGTCTGTTTTTTTAAGCCCTCGACCAAGGTATTAACCTCGACCGAGGTATTTAAATACCTCGGTCGAGGTATTAACAAGACCTCGACCAAGGGTTTGTAAATCCCTCGACCGAGGTATTAGCTCGGTCGAGGTCTAGTCAGTCTTAAGGGTTATAAAAATGGGTCTTGGAGTATTAGATATGATTGATCAAATGGGTCTCGAAGTATTTGTAGAAATAGGTCTTGGAGCCTTAGGAGTCATAGATATGATTGATCAAGTCTATGACTCCTATAAATCCTCGACCCGTATCTACAGATCTACACATGTTGTTACATGTTTCTTCTTCAAGGTATGGGTGAATAATGTTTTTTCAATACTTTATTTATAATGGGCATTTATTTATTTGTTTGAAGCAATTATAAATAACAAATAATTGTTTGAGATATTTACAAATGAAATATTTACATAATTTTGCATGATTATGTATTTATTTGATAATGTGAAAAAATAAAACGTGGAATTCTACTATTTATAAAATAAATGTTTTATGAATATGTTATTTATAGTGCAAATCCTTTTTTGTCATGATTGAATTGGTTATCATGGTTGACCTCGATGGTACGATTGATTGGAGTGCACTCATGTGTTGATGAGAGAGTATTTTCATGTATATTAGGTACTTTGAGTGTTCCATAATTATTAATTCATTTATTTAAGAAAACATTTCACACTTAATATAAATCAAACAATGTCATCCACTCTTCATAAATGATTCAAGATCACTAGAGTTTTCATTATTTGTTTTTGGATTAATTAAAATTTCATAACATCATACTCCAATGGATCTTACAATTTGATGACCATAAGTAGTTTTACTTGTACCATTTTCATATCGTACAAAAAATATATTTTCTTGAAGGAGAGTAAAATTGTGTTTATAATCTATTGTGATCATACACTGATTAAATGTTGTTCTTTCATGGTTCCAATCTCCTTCTTATATAGATCAGAATTCTAGCAATTATTTATTTTTGAATATGTTGATTTAGGTAGTCATCCCACTATAGGTGAACATATACACATTATGGTTATTATCTTCCACTTAAGTTTGTACTCCATTTGATATAAGTTTCATATAAATGCATTA
>LPNX011000616.1:25302-40986 GCA_001517045.1 Pseudotsuga menziesii | reverse complement strand
ATTATAGTGGATGGATTTGATGCTTCTATCTGATCTAGCCTCCTTTCCTTTTGTACAAAAAAGTGTTAATAACTTCTCAAATGTAAGTTGTTGGTTCTCCCGAAGTAGATGTAAGGACTCAACAAATGAATCAAAGGACAGCGGAAAACTTCGCATCAAAAAAGAAACCATATCCTCATCATCCAAGGGCTTCTTAATAGCAAAAAATTGATCATTAAGATCCTTCAAGTGCAAGAAATATTTAGAGATTGGTCCTCCTTCCTGTAACTTGGTGGAAACGTTAAAACAAAAGATTTTTAAAATACAATGACCACCCAACTTATGATACTTGATACTTATTTTGGAGATTTGTCCACAGTATAGGTGCTACAATGGAATTTCTTACTTCTGGAACTAGTGTAACTGCCACTGACAGTTTGAGAAGCATAAGTGCTTCTTTATGTCTTTTATCATAGTTTTTGGGATAATTTGTTGGTCTGTATTCTTTACCTGAGATCATAGTGGGAAAAATCGCATTTTTTCTTGGCTGTCAATTTTTAGGCCCAAAAAAATCTTGATTTTTCAAAAAATCGGACATCGGGAAAATCAGGGGAAAAAAAAATCAGGAAAATCGACAAAAATCGGTAAAAAAGGGAAAATCGGGGAAAAAACCGGCAAAAATTTGAGAAAATCGGGAAAAACGGGAAAATTTGGCAAATAGGGGAAAATCGGTAAGCTAATTTTGACCCTATTGAAGTACAAAATTTGCATTTTTTAATGCTTGTCGCGGTTTGCTGATTTTTTCACCGATGTTGCCGAGAAGATGTTTTCTAGACCCTCGCTGATTTTTTGTTGATGCCGATTTTTTCCACTATGCCTAAGATGGTTTGTTCAAGATCTCTAAATTCAATAATGGTTAGTATATTATGACTCCATAAACTGTAATTCTTCACACTTCGGAAAGAGTAAATGATGCTAACTAGCCATTACTAACACAAATCAAAGAGTGAAGACTACAATTTAGCACAGGCTTACTACCATTGAGAGTACTCCATCCAATCAGTTTAGTAAACCTCCTTCGTGTCGATAGTAGCTTTGAATTTCCACGCAGTGGCTGGGCAATACTTCCACTCTCCAATTCGCAGCATGTCATCATTCCTTCAAACAGTAGTTTCATGGTCAATACCAAGGTGGTGGCTGATCCTCGATGAGCTTACTTTTATCATGCGGATACACCACAAGATCACAGTTGTTTTGCCCAATGAAAACTCCTCAATTTAGCAGCATATCAGGTCGTAACAGGTCTGAATGTCTACTTTCCTATATCGATATTACAGTAAGCAGATTTTGTAAAGTTCAAAGTCTACCATCAATAGTAGAAATTCCAGAAAAATGCAGAACATGGTCAAGATTTACCCATGCTTTCATATCTTTTAATATGCACCATGAGAGTCATACACCAGTTGCATACATGCAATAATATTTAACCACGATTCCAGTGACTACAGGTGCCATGATCTCTTGGAAGATCATGTAAATTGCATCACAGAGATGTAATCACATATAGAGACCATAAAAAAGGAAATAAAATTAATTTGATCTAAGAATGACTTTGACAGGGTAGACAGGTCTCGTTACAGTACTAAGGGATTTTGAGAAAACACATCTCACCATAGCCTGGCTTCTCGAGTTTATTTCTACATTGTCACTGAAGACAGACATAAAAGAAAGAAAGCCAAGAAATAGTACAGGTTCAACATCAAATTTTGTAAAAGGTACAAGGTTATGAGGGCAAGATGGCATTGTGAAAGGAAGGAAAACCAGATGGCATTGAATCTGCTAGGTGGTATTGTACAACAAGTTTAATATTTCTAGAATTAAATGGTGTTTTTGGGACAAATTATAATAAGCTAGGAAATATGAACGCCCTCTAGAAGGTCTATGTTGCTTTGTGACACGTACCTGCGATTTTGAAGTTAGTGTTTTTTGTTAGAGATGATCCTCTAGGAATAGAATGGTTTTCAGAACAGAAGTATTTACTGAAACTTGATTAGCAAGTGATTGTGTGTGCGACATAAGTTGTTTTTACTCTAAGGAATTTCAAAATAGTCAAATTTAGAGTGTGTTGTTGTTATCTAAATTGTTACATCAGTAAGGTTGTCAATCACCAAGTCTTAGCAATAAGTAGTAAAATCATATGCCCTTAAGCCCAACATGACCATGGAAAACAATGCTCAAGAGATATAGCACAATGAGCTATTCAAACAAATAAATCATGCAAATGCCAGCCTCGACCAAGGACAACCAACAGATAACCAACAATTCCACCTAATGTGCATTAACAGCTCATAGTCTGGAATCTGAGCCATGCAAAGGGTCGAGGGCTTAAAAAGCAACATCAAACCCTGCAAACAGACTGGCCAAATAACAACTTGGCCTCATACATTAGTGACCGAACAAGTGACACCCCGCCCCCTGGATTGAACTATAGGAGAGCTATCCTTAAAGATTAAAGATAAGGATACCTAGGTGATAGTGGGTAGCTTATCTAAAGTCACCTTTGAGTTTCGATGTGTATGGTTGGGACTTTGACATTGAATGAGAACCTAGGAGATAACACCTCGGAGACCTACACTCAAAGATATTCAAGTACCTAAATGAATTGCAACCCTGGAGCACTTAAGAAAATTGTCCATTGTCACCACAACTCTTCCACTCACCTTAACCTGGTTCTTTTGAAGCACATGGAGGGATACCCTAGAAAAGAAGTTTATGATATTCTTTAAAAATAGAAGGATGATGGATTACCAAGACTATTGCCTATCCAATTGGGCAATAGAGTCAAGATCAAAGAGCAAGAGAATTTAAATATTATGTAAAATACGTATTCAAGCCAATCACTGATGCACCATATTTAGTCCAAAATAGAAATTTAGATTATGCAAGAATAAGTGAGAAACCTTATACAAGATGCACCATCACAACCATGAAATTACAGCCAAGCAATAGCATGCTACCATGAACAATAAAGGAATAGTCACATGAAACCATAAATGAAGTAAACAAAGTAGGACAACATTCTTATTGAACGATACATCATAAATTCATGTATCATTAAAAGATCAAGATAGCCAAAAGATGTCTGAATGAATCTCCACAGTGAATAATCTTCTTTAGTTAAAACAACCCTCAATCATGGAATGAACAGCCCTAACCAAAAAATTACAATAGCAAACCCCTTCAATTATCCAAGGTTGCTTCAAGTACTAGGGAGGGTTTCATCTCAACCCTAAAGTCCTCGTATTGGAGCAAGACGACCCTTCTTCAAAGATTATTTTCAAAAGCAAAAGCAATGAAAATCCTTGCAATAACCTGAGTCATCCATGAAATAGAAAAAGAGAGATGGAGAAACTCACATTGAACTCGTCCCTTAACTTCTTCCTCCCAAAATATCTTCAACTAAGCTTGAAGGGGAAGTCCCAGACTTCCAACCATGCATTTTTTGCCATCAATCTCTTCGTATTTATACAATTTTTCCTTGAATGAGCTACATAATTAGGGCACTTCTCATGAAGGCCCTTTAGGGTTTGATAACCAACTCAAGAGCCATAGGCAGTTTATTAGGCTAGGGTGCACCTCCCAAAGCCTCTAAACAGCCCCAATTCACCCCTTTTCTTTATCAAAGTGCTCCATTGATGATTCTATTCTTTCATTGTGATTCTTTTTTTCTTTATTGGGTCAGAACTGACCTGTTCATAACTTCAAATTATATTTAATTATTGACTCGTTACTAGGGTTTACCTTCTTTATAACTTAAAGTTATGTTTATAAATTTACTATCTTTTATTTGGAGCCCTTCCTACTTGGGCCGACCTCATCATGATCAAATACAACATCGAAATTTATCCTTCCAAGTGAGTTTGGCCTTCTCTTTACTAAAGCACTCCTCCAATAATTGATTTACTGCCTCATTTTGTAGCCACAATGCCAATGAAGCATGTCTAATGTCCCCGATGGATATTATTTGACCATAGACACACTTTCTAGTGCCACATGGCACCATTCCAAGCAAGGACGTTCTTCCTCTTTTCTTGCCACATATCATATTCTCCTCCAATGTGGGATGTTTTGCTCTTTTTGCCTTTGAGTGCATAGAATGGATTTATAATGCCATACAGCATCTCATCATCCAAAGAGTGCCTCCAAATATGTAGGAAAGGCTTCAAACGTGCCCTCACCTGGACAAGGTGAAATATACCTCTTAAATTTCTATCAACCTGTAAATGCTCCTGCACACTAAGGGTCCTCTATTGTGCTCAGTGAGAAAGGAAAACCCATGAAGATGCAAAATGGAGCATGCATTATTTGGAAGGGTTAGTAGATTAATTCAGTGAACACAATGCTTAGCATATGAGGCGACACACTTTATAACTATGTTGGGAACACTTCAGTTCACCAATGTACGTAACACAAATGCACATATTTACAATGGACACTACTGCCACGAACATGACATGTACGCTAATCGCCACATAATTATTACATGACTTGTTAATTACATCATCACTCTTATTATATATACATACTACATTATTCATCGACATGACCATTTTGGATCTAACAAGCTTCATAAATGCAAAGGGAGCTTGAAACAGATAAAAGAAAAAAGCCACATTAAAATCCAAAAAAACTGAAAACTTGTGAGAACATCTGCACCATACATGAGACAAACTATAAGATTATTGCACCTTGATAACCTACAACTTGTTGTTTCTACTGCACTCACATGCTGCGGGGATTGAATCTGCACAACCAACCATTTTAATAACATACCTACAATATATAAATTCAGCAGTTTAGACAGAAAACTCTCAGATATGTTCCAGGCAATTTTCTGAACAAAACAAATGCAATTCTTGAAATATAAGAAAATAGATCCCATCTACAAACTTTCCCAGGTGAATGAGTCTTAAACAGCCTGCATCATAGTTTTCAAAGCTTAAATGGTATTTAGTCACAATATCAGCTTGACAAACTAATTTAGAATAGGCAACACATCTGTTTTTCATACAACAATCTATGCTTTACCCATTTTCCTTACTTCCTAGCTCATCCAACATACCCAAACTTATGAAGATAAACACAATCCAATATCAATTACCTTGCTAGTCTTTGATGCCAGTAAATTTACATTTTTCCAGAAATACATATTCCCATGTAAGAAGGTTCACCTAAGCGATTTCTATTAAAAAAATTACTTGGCCCAAACAGCAACAAGGAAATTCAAATGGCTTCTAAGATGGAAGCAAATAATAGCTTTAATTCACTCACCTTTTGGAGCTCATCCAATGTAACCTCTCATGCTGGTATAGGAAATACTTTTGTTGGAAATACTCCTATTAGTATAGACAGTAGCATCCAACTCTTACCAAAGAAGACACAGAAATCTAAAATTGGACATCATTTTCAGTAAGAACATGCACTTACCAGCAGCTCTAAGGCTAGCAGCAATTGCTTGAAGACGATCTGGCCTTTCTGGGTGAGGATGAGATTTCATCTAAGCCTGTTTCAATAGCCAATAAAACTGCTCAGATATGAATGTTCCTTCAGCCCAGTAGGAAAAAGGGTTTTCCTAACTAGTATGTTAAGTACATACTTCACATAAAGAGTGAAAGAAATATTAAGATGCTGCATGTCTCTTCAAATAAAATTAGCTCCAACACAACCCGATTGCCTCGGAAACATCAAATACTTTTCTCAGAAAACCAAGTTCATTATTTCAAATAGTAAATCTAGTATAGGTATTCGCTAGGTTGCTTCTTAGATATTGATTCTTGCTAACCCCACATAAAAGAAATTTAGCTGTAGACATGTAAAATTAAAGGGTAGTCTAAACAATCGACAATTTTGACCAGTTTTGCCTGAAATGCGGTTGGAGTTGTTGGAATCGTAGATATAAGCTGTTGATATTCCACAATCCCAGTGCATGAGGTGTGTTCAAGGGTGCTGAATCCATTTCTGAAATCAAAAAAGGAATTTAAAAAATGAAAAAGTACGATCTGGCCAAAGATTATATACTGGATTCCATCAATGATTGCTAGAAAAGTCAAAATCGTCGATTGTTTAGACTAATAAAATTATGAGTGAATGCAATAACAAATTGGTACATGTGCTTTTATACAGGGATCAAGAATGAAGTGCTGGTCTTAATTTCATATAGAAGGTTATATATTCATGCAGCCCTTCATTGATGAAGGGCTTTCAAAAATCTCACATTTCAAATGACAGTAATAAATTAATTGTACATTTCATTTACTTGATGATGACAAAAATTAAAAACAAAAAATTAAATTGCAAAATGAGAATTGTCATTTTAATGGGATTTGTAAAATTGCACAAGTGAATGTATATCCCTGCCTACATTGTGTTCAATCTATTTGATTGGGGAATAAGTCTACAATTGCTCAGACGCTTTAAGGTTTATAATAAAAAAGGAACTCAGACAGAGGGTCAAGCCAGATAGTACAATCTATGGGTATAAATTTGGAAGTATGGATTGAGGACAAGAAAAGGTGCTCACTTAAGAGACCATTCTTGATGGCGTTGAAGGAATTCAAAACAAGAGGCAGCCTATGCTAGAACTCTGAAGCTTCAGTCATAAAATAAAATCTATAGGGGAAGCAGAAGCAACCAAAGCTGAATGTTTTGAGATTACTGAGAAATTGATAAACTATCAAAAAGATGCAGACCTGAAGAATAAACAATGGAGGTTTTTGCACAGTCATCATCTGAAAGTTTCACATGGCCATTTCATAGAATTATCCTCTGACAAATATAAAACTAAAGTCTTCAAAAAGTAATAGGTTTTCAACTAATTAACTTGTGCTTGAATGCATGCACATCTTCGCCTTACAGTAACAGGAAAGGAAAATTTATATAAAATTACCTTGGTTGCCGGAGTTAGCCAATGAATCTAAAGAGTTCTTCCTCAGCCGTTCATTGTGTCCCGCCAACCTTCTCCTGCAACTTCTCTTTGCGTCGTCAAATTCTGCTATGCCATGGAATCTAGATAGGCACCACAACACCTAATTATTCATGTGTATTATCAAATTATATACTTAATATGTATGGATCCATGTTGACCTACTCAGAAAAAAAAAATAGTGAGGTGCAACTGTCTCCTAGTTAGTTACCTGCTACACTGCTGACACAAGCGTTGCTCGGTACCAAGAACAATGACTTCGGGGGCTTTGGAATGCATTTCACAGACTTTATGTCTCTTGTGATATTCTTTTGCATTGGCCAACACTACGTTGCATCCTTCCACTTGACAACGGGGAGGTTGCGCGGTCGAAGCCGTGAAATCCCTCGGCTTCTTATAAACGCAATCGCCAGCGCTATCAATACCAGTGACTAGATTAATTACCTTAGCCGGATTCGCAGCGTCTCCAAAATGTTGTTTCTTTCCTAGCTTAAGGCACGTTAAGGAATCCCCTTGAACATCCTTGATGACATTAATGTTATCTCTCATGCGATCCTCGTTAGCACTCTGATAATTGTCATTCCTCCTGAGTCCCATCCAAGCCAACTACCACCATATTTCTCTGACCAGAATGGCTATACTCGGAACCCCCAAGAAAATTACCACCATTTGCAACCCCTTATACAAGCCAAACCTTCAATAATCCATTGCCTTCGCTTTTCATAGAACCCTCAACCAAAGGATTCTGATGAATCTTGACATCCAGAGGAAACTGTGCCTTATAATTTCCTGAAAAACTCCCGTCGTTGATGACTTCAGTAAAATTACTAGCAACCATGAGAGGCTCAGACAGGGGCAAGGACTCATGAACCATGTTCGTCCCACAGAATAACTCCTTCCCAATATTATAACCCTCTTCTGAACAAACCCATTCAGCCATGGGTAATCTCTCATACCTATCCCCGGTCGTACTGTAAATCCTTGTGCAACCTTCCCAGTCCCAAGGACTCTTTAAATGCCAATCCTGCATCTTAGAGGGCCAGCAATGATCATGGCTGCTGCTGCTATTGTTACCACCATGATTTTCCATGGAATTTGAGTCCATATTCTTAAAAATGACTTCTTCTTCACAAGACCAAAACTAATCCAAGGAAAAATACAGATACACTTTAGGCTCTTTTCACATGATGAATATTACCAAATCCAGCGATCCCATATTTGCTTCGATTTCCAAATATGGGATGATTAAAAGACTAACCTTGTTGTCTGAACAAAAATTCCATAACTTCCATAAGAGCAATACTCCCCAGAGCCTTGTCCAACAGATCCGCATTAGAGAGCCCCTGAATCAAACTGATGTAGGTAAAAACATCTGGGGCCATCCCCTTCTCAACCATGAGAATCTGCATTTTCATGGAAAAATCAAACTCGCCCATTTTACAGAGCCCATCAATCAAAGAAATGTAGCCATTGATAAAGAAGCCACTGAAATCATCTCGTCCAGCCTCCAGGGATTCAATTGACAATTCCCCGCCCAATTTCATTGGATCTTCTCATTTAATATGATATGAAATCGCTGGAGGCTGGTACAGGTACAGATCGAAATCACAAAAATTGTTGATGGGCAATTTTTATCTTAGCTCTTCTAATGTAATTTTAATTTAAAATCTCCATTTTTTATTAAAATGACAAAAATTAAAAACTCCATTTTAAATGACGTGCAAATTTTAAATTCCCCTTCACTGACGGCGTGGGAGCCCTTTGACGGGCATCGACGGCTTGAATTTTGATCCTTGCTTTTATACTGTTACCCTGTTAGGAAAAATTATTATTGGAAAACCCTTTTAATTACCAAATGCTATTTGTTTAGAAATTTAGATTGAAATTTGTATCTCCCTGCAATAAATCACAACTGAATTTGATAAGCAAATGGTTGAAAAATTGTAGGCTAAAATAATTGTGGTTGAGGAAAGGCCAAGGCATAATTTACTAGGTTAACAAAATGCATAGAGCTTCCATATGAAGGAAACAAAAGTTGGAAATGATACTAAAAATTGCCAACGTCAAAAACATATGGGTTACTTAGAATTAAAGAAAGACATACTCATCATATAATAACTAGTTGACATAGATCATATAATAGTATAATACAAAGTGAGGATAGCTGACACCAAAAATAATAACTACATAAAAATTCACTTCACTTCCCACTATAGGTCATAGCTAAGGGAATAAATACCTTTTAGTTGAGTTAACCTAGCACATTATACAAGAGTTCTCGAGACAAGTTAGATCCAGTGTCCGGATGCCAGCTTACGGACTTTAGTGCTGTGTAGTCTAAAGCTATCAGCACACTATATTAATGATTGGAAAAAATAATCCACATAGGAACTCAATAGAAACTCAGCTTTTCCACTGGCAGGATGGAAAATGGCACTTATTGAGGATTAGTGAACCTGAAAATATCTCAGTACTGCACATATGTCTCTGGCAAAGAAAAATCTAACCATCACAAATTTAGGTAAACAATTATATACAAACAACAATCTGAAAATAGCTGCTGCAAACTAAGAAACAGGGCATCCCCTGGCACCTGTGTCCATTTCCCACATGTCAAACACCTGACATGCTAGGACACACATCAGACATGAGACACATGTCAAATTCATGTCTGACTCATGCGACTCATGCCCTTGTGTGTCACTAGGTGTTGGACACACAGGACCAAACAGAGTCAGCGAGATTAATATTCCCCTCTTTTTTTAACTCTCAGCCACATGAAAATGCTCTAACAATGTGCATGCGAAGGGACAAAAAGATTTGAATGGATTCCATAAGATTTCAAGGAATTCTAACTTGCTAGATTTGTTATTTCTCCAACAATAGTATTCTTCTTCATTCATACCATAGAAAACATGGCTCAATCATCAAGGGCTGCTTGTAAAAGTCAAAGGAAAGAGAAAAATATCAGTGTTGGTAATATTGCCCCCTCCTCCTCCAAGTCCATCTGTTGCTATTATTGCTCCATCCGTTGTTAGTAGAGTCGCCAATGCTGCAAATAACCCTGCTATAGCAAGACACCAAGCTCAAGAAAAAGTGAGGTACAGATAACACTCCCTACCATTTCTTGAGCCAAAAAAATGTTAGTCATTCCAAAAGCGAGACTGATCTAAAAATGGTCATGAGCCAAAAGGGGTGGGCCATAGACTCTACATGACAATGGTGTGGGGCATTATTCACTTGCTCCTGATGATGTGGTGGAGAATAAGGGTTTGTACAGCCTCAGTCAAAGTTTGTTAGTTTTTCTAATCTAATTAACTTGATTAGGATCTTTATCTGAAAGAATAACAAGCACAGCAAGATACGCAAGATAAAGCAGATACATAAGACACAGATTTTCACCGAGGAAACCATAAAGGAGAAAACCCCGCAAACTTCCTGAGAATAGTTCCGTCACTAAGAAAATATCACAAGATGGAAAAACCCAATAAGAATTATTCTGCAGCTCTCTCTCTCTCTCTCTCTCCTCTTTGTCTTTCTCTCTCACTTGAGTGACTGTGAGTGTGTATAAATGAGGGAGGGCGCCTCCCTATTTATACCCTTGAAATGACTAACCTCCCAACTTGATTGAACCGGCCTCTAACCCTAATAAGGCCAACTTCTCCTAGAGAGACTCCAAAAGTGCATTACATAATATTATACTGGGGACTATTGCCCCGACTTACAATGGAGGTTGTACCTCAAGGACCATGTAAAATAATGACATCCTGAAAGGAGGGAAACACATCTCCGATGTGGGTACAACAACATACAATGATAATATACATCATAATATCTTCGGAAGTTACAAATACAACAACACTCCCTCTTAATATCCAGGAATGTATTCTCTCTCTCGCCACAGTCATCAACATATTTGGTCAAGGCATCATCAAGGAGTCATCATCAGAGATGTTGCCATAATCCTCATATTGTTGACCAATGAGTAGTACTATCTGCCATAATCCACAGCCCTTACATCTACACCATGGGAGGACACACCTACCACCATGTGAGAATGGCTCTCGTGAATCTGTGTCTTCCGGACCCATCACCTCCCCTTGGGAGGAACCTCAATTGTACCTTTCAGGTACCTCAATATATGCTTTGCAGCAACCAGGTGAACTTGTCTTGGATCCATCAGGAACTGGCTCAAGGTGTTCACAGTAAAGCATATGTCTTGTCTCGTGCTCGTCAAGTACATCAATGATCCAATCATCTGATGATATATCATGGCATCAAGATGCATTAGGATTTGAACTCGCTAAATTTTACCATGTGAGAAGATCAGCCAAAATTGATTGGCAGATTGGCAGCTGGCTGTCCAGATTCCAACCAAGCTCTTGAGTTGAAAAACTCAGATCTAGTGGTAATCAAAACTCCAATGATTAAAGAAGAGTCTGGATGGAAAGAGATCATCAATCACCATGGAAAACTTAGAACCTTGTGAATTGATTGAAGAACCCATTGATTGATAAACTTGACAAGAACTTAGGAAAAATAAAGCCAATGGTATATCAAGAAAAATATTCCCCTAATTATAGACAATGGACAGCAGCACCAACTTACAGTATACGACCATAAATAAGCCAGGGAGGAATGAAATGGGTGGCACAATGGACTTAGAAATCATTCTTAACATCCTCATTTACTCTGTTTTGGCTCTGAATCTCTGTTTGGGCTCAATTCTCTCTAAAAAGTAGAATGGATGACCAGCCACTCCAAAAGATAAGAGTATGCCCAAATTAGAAACCAATGTCAAGCGTATCCAAAAAGTCACCATGCTTGATGTTGGAGTTACACCAAACAGGGTTAGACAGGGTGCCTAGATCTGTACCATTGGAAGCCCATCAATGGTACAAGAAAACAACCAGCCTGACTGAGAGCACCAGAAAGGAAAAAAGAAGCAAATCAGAGTGGAAGGATGCAAACAACTCCTAGGCAAGAAGAAATATTTACTTGCAGTGCCTGAGTAAGAGAAGGATGTTCACTCAGCACTAGCTGGAATTAATTCAAATGGAAAAGGAGAGAACAACTGGATTTGGGAGAAATGAGGAAGATTATAGAATTATGGGGAAAGGAAATAATGCTGAAGGAGGCCTGTGTTAAAGAGGAAAGAGTATAAATTGTTGCTGATGTCATGTCAACTCAGGCCCAAGTGCAGCTTTCAATGGACTTCCTCCAGGCATCGGTGGAGAAGGTTGAACTAGATAATTTTATGTGGATGAAGCAGTGGAAATAATTATTTAAGAAGCGTCCTCACTTGGATATGCATCCTACATCCACCCCTGGAGAATATGATAGTCCCTCCGATCACAATACCAAAGGAAATTCAAAGGACAGACAAGTCCTCGTTTCCTTCTCTTGTCGTTTGGTCAGTAGTCTTTCTTGTTATTATGAGAAATAAATGTTTGAACTCTAGATCTATATCAATTTCAATCTTGGATATTCAGTCTCCCATTTCTAATGGAAGGGAACTGGGACAAATCTTATTTTTCTTGCAAAAATTAAAAAAGGAACATGCAGAGGAGACTGGACTTGCACGCACAGCACATCATAAAGAGCAGACAAATGCAAAATCCAAAGGATAATATGAACAAAAAAGGGATATCATAGTATGTATGAGTGGGGAAGAATATGCAATCACCCACAGCTCTAGTTTATCATCAACGAAAAACTCAGCTGATGGTGTGTGATACGGTCCATGCAAATCAATGGTAAAACTAGAAAGGTGTCTTCCATGTTGCAGTGAAGTCTCAACATATTCAAGGGATGTTTTCTTTGGTCTCATTTCAGGCTCAATAGGAGAAACGATTCCTTGTTATGTTGTATTATCCCATTTGACAAAGCATTTTGGAACCAAATCCTACGTGGGAAAACTGCTTACGAGTAGCCAACAGTGCATGGGAGGAAGTGGTATCAAGTTAAGATTGAATATTCTTTTGCACGGTGTCAAGTATCTCTTCCTTCTTCCTTAATTATATCATAAATCCTTGACAGAGAAAATCTGTTTTTATATCAGTCTCCTTAATATGTATAGTCCAATGAGCCTCAATGACT
The DNA here is from genome assembly GCA_001517045.1 of Pseudotsuga menziesii. Lineage (NCBI taxonomy): Eukaryota > Viridiplantae > Streptophyta > Pinopsida > Pinales > Pinaceae > Pseudotsuga > Pseudotsuga menziesii. Next base: position 27,926 of record LPNX011000616.1, on the reverse strand, counting down.
CTGAGCCATTATAGAGTAACACCATCGACTACCAAAATCATGATCCGGATTCCAAACTAGACAAAAATCATCAGTCATATGGAGAAGGCACATGGCATAGCACTGGAGCACATCTGACACCAACTCCATCAAATTAAGTCATCCTGATCTGTTAGTTGAACGATGCTAGAAGTGTATCTGATGCAAACATACATCACTCTCCTTTGTGGAACTACTGTTTGTGATAAAAATCACAAGTGCAAGAATCATTTGTTCACCCCTACAAAATATGGGGTAACAAAGCCAACCTAGTGAATAAGGATTAATTGTGTGGGCCCATAAATCCTCTTGGGGAAAGTAGTACTCTTATTTCTGTTTCACATAAAGTGATCATTTTCTTTATTTTTTTCTTTATTCACATAATTAGCCTATGGGCACCTTTACATATTGTGCTCTCTTTTATTCTTTGTTTTTATGGTTGTGATCTTCTCTCTCTAGGATACTCATGGTTCAGCACTAACACACTTGTTATGGGTTTTATGCTGCGTTTCCTTAGTGCTATTTCCTCTTTTGTTTATTACAGTATTTAGGGTTCAATCCTTCTCTCTTTTAAATCTCAACATATAGTTCAATGCTTGTATGTTTGTTTGGCTCATCCATTAATCATACTCTGTAGATACACATGAGCTAAACATATCAGAAAACTGTCTCAAGGCTGCCTTCAAGTGGGATTTTATCCTAGCTTTTCAACCTCAATTCTATCAATTGCACAAGAGGATTTGTGGTTACCAGAATGAAGCATAGGGAATGCCATATAGTATACGTTTAAACTTTAAGGTCCATTTTCTGTTTTAAACTACTCATATCTAATATCCAAGATTCCCTGTTACAAATCTTGTACAGGTAACTTGGCTTTGAGTCATTCTGACCTTGTGGTCTCAGTAATTCCTGCATCTTACTATTGTTTGCCTTCTCTGTATTTTTGGTTACCCTTGGTACCTGCACTTTTTGTGTTAAAAAATATCTTGGTTCGCTTAGCCTCAAGCATATAAAAGGGTAGGAAATGTAATTACAGTGGAGAAATATATATAGTTGTGAAGTGTAGGTAAGATCACAGAATATGTGCCTAATAATGCTATCACATTGTTGTTTCCTTTCTGAGTGTATAGGGCTGTGTTGGAACACTAATTGAATAACATTTGTTGATTTCCCTTGGTTTTGCTTGTGACAGTTACGTAGGGATCAAGAATTTGGTTTTTGGTGGAAAGCATTGGGGAAAGTGGAAGGAAGGCTCAAATTCTGTCGAAGCAGGAAAAATACCACTCACTTAATACCATGTACTTGAGAACCAAAGACCAAATACTGAATAAAAATCACTCTTTTTAAAACCAGACATCATCCACCCCAGTGGGAGAGAGCCACAATGGCCAATTGCAAAAGGGTCTGGAGCAATCACAAAAAACCCAGGCTGACCACTAATTTTCAACCAAATGTTTGGTCTCCTCTGTCAACTGAACACAAAAAGGAAGCTGTGGTATAAAATTATGGCCATTAATTCCTCCCAGGCTCAAGTTGCAGACTAACTAAAGCCACATTCATTCATCTCCACCATTGTACCCTCCTTTAATTCTCGCATCAGTGAGTTGAAGAAGGAAACAAAGGAGGGATGTTTCTAGGTTTGCAGACTCAGTCCTGGGTTAGCAGTATGCACAGAGAAAGTAGTTTATGAAGCCTACAGTTATTGCACTCAATATGCAATTGGCAGTAGTCATAAGATTTGTGAGATTTCATAGTTAATAGGGATAGCCTCCACGTCTGTTCACTTAGGGCGTACCCTGGGTAGAATTCCATTACTTACCACCCTAGTGAACACTTATGGGTTTTCCTAGGCCAAAAAACATCAGTTGTAGTCACTAAACATGTTCACCTGTGTCTTTGGGTAAAGGAAGATGGGACAAGGAATCTTGTCTCTGCACCTGCAAAATTTCAAGTTTGCGAGTTCCATGCTTGGTGTATGTTCAACATTCTAGGTACATGAGTCTTGCATTTGAGGGTAAAGCCTTCTCAAATCCTTGGTTGCAGAGAATTTAGTTTTCTTTTGGTGTACAGGGATAGAGTGAGTGTCTTTAAGAGGAATTAAAATCCATTTTTGCTGAGCAATATGGACATTCATAATTCCCTCTCTTTTCAGATAGACATACAAGAAATTCACATGTTTTTATGACACCAAGAGGATCTTATAAATGGGAACAGAACCTCAATTTTCTCCATCAACCAAATCCCATGAATTAGAACAACAGAAGGTCTCATAGAATCCAGTCATAATGGATATCTTGGTTCAATAGAAGAGGCAAACTTAGGACTTAGAGGAGGAATGTGCAACATTGAAAGCCATGGTCATAACACTTAGTAACGGTTCTTTCTCCTTAGCTCCAAATGTGAATATTTCAGTGGGCTCTTTCCCTGCGGATTTCAAGGAAGACAAAAATAGTTTATCAGCTACAGGACGACATGAAAGTAGACAAGCATGAATCTGATCCCTCCAATCATACCTGGGATGATGCCATGAGCATATATGCTTTCTTAACTTTGTAATCGTCAATGTACTGTAAATTTGTCTTATTTCTAGGAGTCCTTTTTAGAGA
>LPNX011000583.1:534638-599105 GCA_001517045.1 Pseudotsuga menziesii | reverse complement strand
AATTAAGCTAGTGGGTGAATAATTAATCAAATAATGATTAATTATTTTATCCTAAGTTGTGAGTGGGTTTAATATATTCCAACACCCCCTATAAGTATGACTTTATGATGGTATGACAAAAAATATAGATGCATATAGATGCATATAGGGCCCAGCAACAAGGCTATGGTCACTCTTTTACAATTATTATGTCCAGAAAAGTGAGGAAAGAGGCAAAACCACATGGGAAAAATCCTCCCTCAAGATAGGACAAGGCACAAAATTTGAATAATATGTCTTCAACATATCTTCATCTTCACTTTAATGAGTTGACTGAACTGATTTTGGATGAAGGACTTGCTGAAGAAATCATGAACTCCATGATCATGCGCTAGAGTGTAGAACCTGCAAGAAGGAAGAGGAGAGACTCCTTGTATCTCATCAATTGATGAAGTAGGAGCATTATCTGAATGCTTCTTTCTACTGTCAAACTCTGATCTGCAAACATAATCTCAAATGGAAAAGAGATATGTGCATACTCCTTTCCAAAGAGTACAAAAAATAAGGCAATTTATTTCACACCCAATTCCCTGAATAGCTGCAAAATTGTGATGTGGATCACATGTCAATCTTCCATTCTGATGTAGAACCTGTATAGATCTGATATGAGGCTGATAAAACTCTCATATATCAGAAATAATATCATATGGAACAGCAAGGAAAAAGGCTTCAATGGCTCCATGAGGATATAGGGCTAGACTAGGAAAATTATGAGCAACTGGGGAAAACTGATAGGCGTAAAAATCTGAATGATGGATGCGCATAATATCTGAACCATAATTGTTTAGAATAGATCCAAACATGTTTAATATCAGTCCATATATGACTAAGTTCATGGATAACCAGCCACTGAAAGTTAGGAAAGACTTCAAATCATGTAAGATAAATATCACTGCATAAGAGACCAATGAGGAATCAACTAGTGAGCTTGGGATTTGTATAGTCTTTGGATTATTCAGAGGTATGGTAGATGGTATGGATGGTGGTATTATATGTGTATCAAACTGAAAATATTATTCTAAATCATAATCCAAAGGATCACATATAAGCATATCAATAGACTCATGGGAATACACTGGTAATGAATCCTCTGTATGAAAGGAGGAAAGAATGAGATGTTCACAATCTTCAAGAAGGATCTGAGTATTGATTCCAATAACAAAGGAGGATATGCTGAAGCACATGAGATCAAGTCAGGTAAGTGGTATGACACAAATAAGGCTTGATGTGGCTAAGCAAACATCCTGGAAGTCACTGGGTTGCACACCATCAATGAGAGAGGTATGCAAGAGGTGTGAAGAATCTAGCACATAGATCTCAGAATCTAAGATAGGAGATTGAGAGAACAATGAATGGGTTATAGGATCATAATAAACATCAGCAGCAGCTCCATATGTTACTTCTTTTTCATCAATGGNCTCAATGCACCAATGGAGACATCAAAGAGACATTGCCTCTTCAAGTATGCACTCATCTTTGTCTTCCAATCAGCATAGTTGAAAGGAGATAGTAGAGGAAATTTTGAATCCATATTGAATTTGTTGATATGCTCTAAGAGATACTCTCTGCAGCCTGCAAAACAAACTAGGAGAAAATCTTGTAAGCTAAACAAGCTCTTCTTCAGAGAGGGATAGGAGACTGGAAGCGCTCCTCAACTCTGTAGAACTTGATCAACCTTGTAGCTCTGATACCATGTAGAAATAATAGATCAATGCTATGTGCAATGATGCTAAGAAGAAGAACAGGAAATAGATCTTGCTACTAAGAATTCTTACAAGCATACACAGGAAAACTAGAGAGAAGAAAAGAGACTAAATCACATGAATGAAGAGATGAATATTGGTGTGTATCCTTCCATTGAATAATTATGAATAATAGTGTACATAAATAGTACATCCCTCATAGGAAAGTCGAATTGTATGGAAACAACTCATAAAGCTCAACAAGGCTGACTTACCAAAATATAGCAAACCCCCATATGTGGATAAAGCACTTGCTAAATCTATCAAGGAGCTCACGAGTTGGAAAAAGCATGAGTGATTTGTAAAGGAGATGGAAATAACATGCTAATCCTAGAAAATGGAGAAAAACTAATGGAGGATGGGTTGGAAACAAAAGCTCCCAGTTTCCTAGTTGACTAGCTTTTATCTTATCCATAGAAAAGCAGGAAAAAGCAGAAAAAATAGAATCTACTGTAAAGTCCTATATACTAATTCTGGATCAACCCAGAATCAGAAATAAATCATTCCTAGGATATAGATGGCATGTATTGACTTTAAGGTGCAAGTGGATGCCAACTAATTAAGCTAGTGGGTGAATAATTAATCAAATAATGATTAATTATTTTATCCTAAGTTGTGAGTGGGTTTAATATATTCCAATAAATGTTCATTTTTTAGAACCCTCTGAGTTCGAAAATATTGCCTCGGAGGTGTCAGCGTGGAAGAAGTTCTTGAACAGTCAAACAGGGCCCTCCTCATAGGTGCTCTATTTGTTTGTTCTATTGTAATATATTGTAAATTCTATAAGCACTTAATGCAAGAAAAGTGTGAGAGGTGAAGCATTGGGGAATCCCAAGAGTCATTTGTGGGTATCCCAACATTTTTGGTTTTTGTATATATATAGAAGAATTAGATAGGAGAAGGGATTTTTCCCGGAAAGACTTGTGAACTACTTGTTGTAAGAGCAACTAATTTGTTTTGCAATAATAAAATTACAATTTTGCTTGTTGGAGAAAGTGTTGTGTGGAATATTCAAATGTGATGAAATGAACAATGTTGAAGGGGAACTATTTCATTTTCAGTTGTGTTTCATTAACTGTGAAAGCGTTCTAAATTTCTGAACCTATGTTCTTATTTGAATGTTCTCTGGTTTATTATGTGATAATGTCCATTATGAGTAGTGAATGTTTTAACAGATGACGAGCTATCTTGTTGTGCATATATTTCTTCATGTTTATATGTTTTGATTCTAATAACAGCTATCTATGATTTATCTTAACATATGAACAGGGTTACATTACTCATGAATTGATGATCTTGCTCCCTAGGGATAGCTTAGTTAATGTTGTTTTTTTTAGTTGTGTGTGATTTAGATGCGAGCGAGTCTAAGATGAGAGGTAAGAACCTGCACATCACATTGTGACCACTCCTTGCATTCTTCATCAATTTGCATCTTAGATGGGCACTTCCACATCATACTTAAAGTCAAAATACAAAAAATATATATGGTGGACTAGGCCGCAACCGGTAAAACCCTTTGTTTTTGTTACTTGACCTACGGTAGCCAGACCGCAAACCAGACGAATTCCCTACACCAAACAGTCATGGGATAGTTGGGAATGTTGACTGGGGAGAATCCCTTACTGTTGTTTCCTATGAATTTCCAGGCCTCAACACCTTAATAGCCAACTGGCCACCGATTTCTTGGAATTCGTCAAGATGCACGTGACGCTTTTGTTGGTGTTCTTGTGCATAGGAAGCTCGCTGCTATAGATCCTTCAGTTTTGTGTCTCGGGTGATCTACACCATTAGTAGTGTGGCCTTCAGTGATGTCTTCAGGGTTGTCAGTTGTCCTTCTTCCTCTTGCACCTACGCAGTCAGCTGATCAAGTTTCTCATCCTGGACAATCCTTTGCCAAAACGGCATGGTTTCCTCCATAATAGTTTTGGCCTCTTGCTCCATGGTGCCAAACTGAGTGGCAATTTCTTTAATGGAGGTCTTGTGTTCTACAACCTTCTCTGGTGGTGTTGTGAGTTGAACTAAGGCATTGAGAATTAGGTTAGTGTCCTAAAGTTGAACCAGAGTTTGCCCCAATCGCTTGGCCTTTTCAACTCGGGTGAGACCTGCTGTGTTGTCAAAAATATTCTGGAAAGCATCAAAAATAGCCTACTCAGCTTCACTGCACCAGGCACACAGCTACGCCTGTTCAAAAATCAGGCTATCTTGCACCTTCTTGAGGTCAGTAATATCTTCAACAGCCTTCCGTTGTAACTCAACTTGTGTCACCTTCAAATGGTTGATTTCTCATAACTTTTCCTCTATAAACTGCACGTGGACCTAGTGCAGCTCCTGTGCTTCCTTTTGCAGCTTCTCAGCGGTATTTCAAGACTGGACATAGCCCTCAGTCAAATATTTTTGTCATGAAGCCAATTCCAGTGCAGTGCCATGCTGTAATTCAACCAACACTATAGTGGAAATTTTGTTCAAATCCAAAGTCACGCTCTGGACTGGGTGTAGCTGCTGGTGAACTTATTCATTGTCGTCATTGATTGCAGTTGGGGGAACTTGCACATTCTTAGCCCGATGCTCAGTACCGATCAATGGGATGTCCTACAGTAGAGGTCTTGTCGATGTTTGTTTGGAAATAATATTAAAATAGACTCTAGTCTATCTCTTACCACCCCAAATTCTTCATGGTTTGATTTGTGGATCATCATAGTTGTAGCCATAGATGAATCAGTGACGACTTTGATAAGCCTTTGTAGTTGGTCTTCCATCCCTAACCTGGTACCACTACTCGCCTCATACTCCTGACGCCATTTGGTGTGAGTCTCCTCCCGCATACGTTGTGCTACATCTTTAGGATCCGTCGATGACTCATTGTCGAAGTTATGGGTGCTCAGTTTATGTGGGGTATATTCTTCAGGGACATCCAGGGGCGGCTCCTTAGATAACTCCTCCTGACTCACCAGGATGCATTAGTCCCCTAGATAGTCTTGTACAATAGCATCCAAATCTTCCATGGTGACTTTATAAGGCAATGGTAGCAACTTTCAATCAAGGTCCTGCTTGGCCTTAATATGAATAGAGTGGGGTCCAATACCAAACCGAAGGATCCGTTGATACTTGGCCACAGCATAGGGAGAAACTCTAGGAACGGCAATGGTGGAAGCCTGCAGCACTTCCCAATAGACCCAGAAATGAATGGCATAGTTCACTTATCGACAGGGCTCTTTGACCCACCATAGGTTCTGATAGCAGGCACCATGGCAAACCTTGACTGCCTCAACCACCATTGGTTGGTAATCTTCAAATTCCATCCAAGCAACAAGAGCGATAAGAATCAAGAGCCAACTATAGGAAAATGGTCACCCGGTCTTAGCAAAAAACACATCTTCAAGCAACTGATTTAACAAAAATAGAGCCCAATTCATTTGCACCACCTCAACACATTTTTGGGCACAGGAGACAACACCCGAATTGCATTGGATTGGTCGATTGCTGTGAACAACCTTGTTGGCTAGAATTCTTGCGCCAATACGCATTGCCTGTGAGTTAATGTTGTCAATGTGATAAGCACGACCATCCTGTTGTAAACCAAAGTGCTCCTTCAGCTTCTTGGCAAGTTTCTTGTCTGTATCTCTCTCGTGAATATACCGCACCGGGTCCTCCCCAGCCTTCAGGAAACCAGTAATGCTTGCAATAAAGTCGACTATGACAGGGATCAACATAGTCATCCAAATTGTCCCTCCATGGAAACACACCAACAGTTGCTTCACACATTCATGGGCTTCATTCAAGTGACTGAAATAGGGCATATTGATGAGCTCCAACAACCCCTAACCCACTGGCCCATGGTTTTGGAATTTGCTGAATGGGGGCACCAAGCGTCATGGGGATGGATTCATATGGCTCATCCTAGACATATTTAAGTAATAGTAGGTCATGATCCTCGAACTTGAGCCTGATCAATGCAGGGATGATATTGACCGAGCACGTCATCCCTTCCGGCAGCGCTGGTAACTTGGACGGGTACTTCTAATTCTTTGACAGTTGTCATGGCTTGGCTCCTGGACATGTAGGATAAATGTATCCCAAAATATCATGAACCGAGACACCTCAAGGTGTTGGAGACTCAACAGCTCTTGAGCTCGACAGCCCAATCTATGCAGTTCCTTCTCCCCACATTCTCATAGACGTGTGAGTTTACCTCTTTTCGGGTGGCGTAGGACTAGGTCTCTGATTCTGTCACTTTCACTTAGGAATGGATGACAAACCCACTAGCATACTCATGATTTCTTCTTCCACAATCGTGGGTCGAATGGGGGACTCATACTCACTCGAAATTTCTATAGCGTCAAGGCCGCTCAACATCCCTTACCCCTCAAAACCTGAAAATACACTCAATATCTCTAATTGCACTTCACTCAACACTCTGCATAGAATTCACCCTCTACTTCTACTCATGCAACTAAAGAATGCCATCCTACACATCCCACGTGGTGTTTTATAGACACTTCCAATCCAAATTCATCATTGCCAAATATAACTTCATCATTATTGCTAAATCAGATATTAATGATGCCAAATCCATTGTTGATCTTATTCTTTTAACGATCGGATCACCCATTAATGCAGGTCGCTTCAACAAGCATCGCTAGCCAACTGGTTTAACTACATGCATTTATTACTTGATTTGACCACCCCATAGCCCTGCAACTGTCGCAAATGGTCAATTGATTACCGCTAACAATTTTAACCTTGCACGGCCTCTTCCCTGAGGCACGCCTTGCTGTGCTGAACTAAAATCTTCATCTCTTTTTTTTTGTAACACCTCAAGTGGTGCGCATCGCCAACCGCGTTCTATAGGGCTTCAAGCAACTCCTGTTAATGAGCTTCGGAAACATTGCACCATCTAATTGTTGTAACTAAACTGTACCGCCAGATGTAATGGACCGAATAAGATAGGGACCTAACCAATGCATTTGTAACTTACCTGGATGCTTGATGAACTTACTGTCGTATAACAACACCAAATCTCCTATTGCAAACTATTTTTGCTTAATATGGTGATCATGCCATGCCTTCTGTCGATCCTTCGCAACTTGTTGCTGGAAGCCTGCGATGAAACGATCTTCCTCAAGCTGAATCAATTACGCAGTGTGTTCTTCTAATGCCTCTACATCATCCATGCCCATCGTTGCAGCAATGCAAAAGATGGGAACAATATACTCCATAGGAATGATTGCCTCTTGCCCATAAACCAATTTAAATGGCGTCTAACCTGTTAGCCATTTGCAAGTAGTGTGATAGGCCCATAGAACTGCATGAATTTTTAAATCCCAGTCATCACAGTTATCGTTACATACCTTGTTCAGCAATGTCTCCAAAATTTTGTTGAAAGCCTCAACAGCACCATTTTCATGTGGGTGGTATAGTGTACTCCTCTTATGTTGTATCTAGAGCTCCTCAGTTAGCAATTTTACTGTCTGGTTGACAAAGTGACTGCCCTGGTCACTCATTGAGATTCTAGGACACCCAAATCACGTCACAATGTTCTCAAAAATAAACCATGCTGATGTCGCAGTGGTACAATCAGCGACTGGTGCAACTTCTGCCCACCGAGTTAGGTAGTCAGTTGCAATAATAATATAGCGCGCGCCAGTGTGCTTACCTAGCAGATTGATAGGACCCACAAAGTATACAAACCATTTATAAAATGGTTGTAGAGTCACCTGTGGCACCAATGGCATCTTATCCCTCCGCGATGGTTTACCAACCCGTTGGCAGATATCATAGCTCCTTGCATATTTTGTGGCATCATTATGCAACGTGGGCTACAATAGCCTAGTATGCAACACTTCTCATGCTAGCGTGGCCTCCATAGTGACCTCCTGTGATTCCTGCATGTGCTTCTTCTAGAATGGGACCCTGTTCATGCGGTAAGACACACCATCGCAAAATTTCATCCAGTCCAAGTTTATATAATTGTCTAGCAATTGGTTTAAAATCAGAGGCTTTCACGACCAGCTGCTTCTTTTGGCTAGTCGACATGTCTACTGGGGAGACACCAGTAAACAAAAACTGAATAATTTGTGCATAGTGATCATCTACGACGTTAACCCAGAACAATTGCGCATCTGGAAAGCCATCATCAATATCGGTTGGTTCTTCACCATTCACAACACATGATAGATGATCCGAGCTAGCATTCAACCGTCTCAGACTTACCACTATTTCAAAATCAAACTCTTGGAACAAAACAAACCACCTACAGATTCTCCCCCCCAACACAGGATTATTGACTAGGTATTGTAAAGCAGAATGATCAATGAACATATTGAAATGTCCTCCCAACAAATAGTGCCTAAACTTTTGTAGAGCATAAACCATCGCCAATCCTTCCCTTTCGGTCGTGGTATAATTTCATTCAGTAAATGATAACTTTCTACTGGCATATGCTATTGGATGATCCAAGTCGCCTTCACCTGGCTACATAAGAACAACCCCCAGTGCAGTAGAAGAAGCATCAACATGCACATGGAATGCTTTATTCCAATCAGGAAAAACCAGTATTGGTGCAGAGGCCATCTTGGCCTTCAGGGTGTCGAAGCTTCCTTGACATTCCGGAGTCCAATCAAACACAACTTATTTTTTTAACAGCTTTTCCATGGGAGCAGTAATCATAGTGTATCCTCAAATAAACTTTCGATAGTAACCCGTATGTCCCAGTGTTGCACAGAGAATATATACATTTGTCGAAGGTGGTAAATTGAGGATCGGTGCAATCTTCACTGGATCGACCAACAGACCTTCTTTGCATACGATGTGCCCAAGTAGCATTCCAAGGGGTGCACAAAAAATACATTTTTTTGAATTCAATGCAATATGATGATGTTTACACCATTCCAGCATCAATCACAGATTGTCTAAATGGTCTCTAATCAGGCCATAGATGGTCCATTCATCCATATATACCTGCAGGAATTTTTGAATAACATATTTAAATACAGCGACAACTATGTGGGAGAATACATTGGGTGCATTATTCAGCCCAAATGGCATGCTGGTATATTGGAAACATCCCCACTCAGTGACAAATGTCGTCTTATGGTAATCCTCCTTCACAATTCGGATCTGGTGGTATCCTGAAAAGCCATCTGTGAAGGAATATATCTCCTGGCCACCTACACCTTATAATACTTCGTTTGTAAAAGGGGACGAGAATGGATTGTGTACACATGCATCATTCAACTCTCTCAGATCGACACAAATGCGGATTTCACCTATATTCTTTTCTTGGACCACCATCGGGCTTATCCACTCTGATTCTTCTACAGGTTCGATGATCCCAGCATCGAGCATCCTATCGATCTCATATTTCATGCGATCCTTGTATCGCCAGTTCAGTCTATACAGCCTCTGGCATACTGGTTTTTCATTTGGTTTGAGTGGAATCTTCATTTCCCCTAAGTCTTCGAGTATCCCCTTCATCTCTGAAAATCATGTTGGGAAAAGGTCCTGGAATTCATGCAGTAGATCTATGATTTTGGCCATCGTCTCTTCAACCCAATAGTCTCCAACATTAGCAAACTTCATATTCTCTGCCAACCCAATGTTAAATTTTCAGATCCTCAGCGGCTGATTCATCGAGTCAGTCGGTACATCGGGAGATATGACACCACAGCTTCCTTCGGACTCTAGAATATTAACATTCTGCATCTTGTCATCATCTTCAATTTACCTGGACAAGTTGTAGCACTTCATCATGGATTGGATGGAGCAATTTGCGTGTGGATAAATTGGGTATGTAACAGGGATGAATTTTAGTACTATGTCACAGATAATTTGTAAAGCATTAAATACCTTGGGGTTGGCATCCCGGAAGCTAAACGTTTGCACAAAGCAAACTAACAACTCCTCCCAAGTGGTAATGGTTCTACACAATTCTGCTGCCACATACTAGGATCTCGACATCTCTTCGAGAGTATGAACAAAAGCATGAACCCACTCATCTCTGGGTCGCGATGTCCATAAAGTCTGACACTCGATCAAATGACTTGTGGGGTCATTTCATCCATCATATCTCCTGGGATGATAGACCTCTACATCACCAAAGTGAACCATCATCAATCCGCGGCACTGCTCCCAGTCACGGATCGTCTGTTTGTGTGTCTCCCACCATCAAGTCGGAGTAGTCTTCAGTGCTACGTCAAGAGCCAGTATCCTTTGTGGTTCAAACACTTTCTCTTCAAATACCTGAAAGAACTATGATAGCCTCGGTAGTCCTTCATAAATGGGAAACTCGATGGTCTCAGTCACAACATGTCAAAGATACTGTGTAATCAACCCACATTTTCTAAATGATATTTCATGCAATCGATTTTGCCAATTTTCTAGAGCATCTTCAAAATCATAGGACGTGAAAATTGCGCTTTGCCATCCAAGTTCACAATCAACGGTAGGATGGATATAGTCCTCGAAGATGTTATAAGCATGATCCCAACTTCTCCCAACTTCATCCTTTACAAGTTTGATATATCGCCGTCCTTCTTGAGGGTCCATAGGAGCAATGACCCTAACATCCTGGTTTTCAAATGTCATAACACCTTTTTTGAAGTTGATAACTGCCATACTATCATTAGCCCATCCAATTCCTAGAAGCACGTGTTTTCATACCTTCAATGTTGACAACCAAGTTTGAAACACGACCAATGGGCTGAACCTTCACCTGTTTTTCTAAACGTAGTTGTACCAGTGACCATCCCAATGTTGGATTTCCCATCAATTTCTAGGTTTGCTTCATTGAAATTTTTACATCTGATCCAAGGTCCAGAATGACCGAGTCTACCTCATAATCTCCAATCTAGATATTCATCCTCATCTCCTTGCATGTCTTCATTTTTTGCGAGGAATTCACGGCAGAATCCTTCACTGTCTTATTCGGGTGGTGCAATAATGTCTCAAGCTCAACAAGGGCGTCCGAATCCTTTGCCAACGATAGACAACTCTCAAAAAACTTGTGCAAGGTACTATGCTGCCACAATGGTCCTACTTCTACGGAGGGTTCAAAAGCAGAAGGCATGTCAATAATTGGTAACTTACTCGAATTTCTCCCAATCGCCTACTTTGCTTCAAATAAAGTGTATTTCTCGGTCACAACATCAAATGCTACTTTTTTCTTGCCAGCAATCCGAACTAGTTGTTGTGGTCCATCATCACTAGTTGTTGCACCAACGCGAATGGCAATCCCGGCATTAACATCCTTAATCCTTGGTTCATCGTGAATTGTCGTAACTGTCGGTCCTTGATTCAAGTTCTGGGCTTGAGTTCCCAGCAGGATCTGATTCATCGATTGATTCATCAGTATAGTTTGAGCCTAGGATGGGTTCTAAGTCTGAGTCTGATTCTACGGTGGGATCTGACCCTGCATCAATGGCTAATTTTGTACCTGGAACATAGGTTGATTCTAATTTTGTGTGTTCTACATCTGAGGAATGTTGCCATCCTACCATTTTGCAATCAACTGGGGACAACTTTCAACATTATGATCATCGGTTGCATAGTATGTACACTGCACATGAGGACATTCTCTCTTATAGTGCCCAAATACCCCACGAGTATAACACTGAATGGATTCCCGACCTCATCCTCCTCCTCAACCAAAGCCTCCTCTGTGGCCCCTAAATATCCATGGGTCCCTCCCTGTTGAGACTGCAGTTGAGCCATCTGCTGCTGTGGTTGCTAGTGAATGTAGTACACATCCTGAACATATTGTGGCTAATTATACTATGGTCGCGGTGCCTGGTTATACTGTGGTTGTACCACCATTTGTGGTTGTGGTGCGAACTACGGCTGTGCTATAAACTGTGGCTGAGGATGCACGGAGACAAACTGCATCGGAGGTGGTGGTGAATATGGCACTTGTGTTGCTGGTTGTACTACTTGCGGTTGTGCTTGCATTGTCTGGGGGTCCTCCACTTTCACAAAGTATGAATCATACGTCCTTTCCTATAGAAAATCATAGGCACGGCACTTTTTGTCATCATGTCCAACTAACTATCAAAATGTACAGTACAAATTTTTTGCTTTGGTAACCATCTTCTGCATGTAATCATAGTTCTCATGTCGATGCCCATAGATCGGACAGATGTGACACCATGGTGCACCAGCACAACTCAACGGATTGGGGGCTCCTGACAGCAAATAATTTCGAAACGTTGGGCAGGTATCCTTGGTATGTCCACATGCATGTCAACAGGTGCACCACAGATCACCGTGATCTTCCTTGGCCTTTTTGATGTCTTGCAATTGCAGTGTAAAATTGGCCAACTGCGCCTAAATCTGATTCATTCCAATGGCGGTTTCCCCTACTAGTGATGCCTCTAATTTCATCACAGTCTCCAGATCCTTGCTCTGTGTCACAATATTTTGCTGCATTAATGGTTTTCAGATATGAGGGACAAGCGCCATGATAAACCATTCTTTATGTTGAATGTCACTCATCTGAAAACTTACCTGAGACATCAATATCTTAAATCGTCGATCAAAATCCCAAATCGTTTCATTGGGGAATTGTTTGATCTCTTTTAATTCAGTAATGTACTGAGCTTCGGATTTCGGCTTCTTAAATTCCTCAAATAGATCTGTTCTGATCTCATCCAATGTTTTTGTAGTACCTCCCTAAGGCACCTGTGTGAATCTCATAAACCATTCCAATGCGCGGCCCCTTAGAGCAGTGGATAGCTAACATTTATTGACATCATCATTGATAGTTTGTCGAGCAGTCTAGATCACTTCACATAAGAACCAGTACTGCTCTGGATCATCATTGCCATTTCCATGGAATAGTGGCAAATTCATCTCATTTCCCGCCATTCTGGACCTTCTTCCTCCTGCCGGTGCTCTATTACTAGACCGTTGCTGACACGTCGGGAAAATCAACATAGAATGTACGTTTCTTCCTTGTGGTGGAGTAGTGCACAGAGGAGTAGACACATTACTGCTAGGGTTTGATCCTATTGTTCTTCCGAGCGTAGCCTGGGCCTGTATGTGGTTATCGTCACAAAAAGGTCTCTTCATCCCATGTGGTTGTTCTTCACGGTATCACACTTTGAATTCAGCAGGACCTTCTCCCGTCCTCTGCCTCTTTTCTTGAAACCTTGCTCCTCCCCTCATACAACCACTTATTTCTTTTGTGACCTTTACATTCTCATTAGAACTCATGCCCATCTACCCCTTACTTCCTTATGTATTTCCCCCCTTTCTGTCGGAGTGCCTACATCCCCCGCACACCAGAGTTCCACTACTCTTGGTCCATATTTAGGATACCCTTTTCACATACTAGTTGCTTAATCGACAGTTGTAGCGACAACAAGAATCTTCCACGTGGTCCACTGAAAAACTCCCTTTCCGCTTCACTAAAATATTTATTGGTATCAATGACAAACTCAGTGATATATCCTTCTAAGATAATATCCAACCATACCTTGCCTTCCCGCGATGCCTTGTTGTTGGTTTCTTGCAACTCCTAGATCAATTCTAGGGTCCAGGACGCTGGCTCTCCTCCTTGAAAGTTTTTCTTCTGCTTAGCAAACTTTGCCAACCATTCATGCAAGAGTACAGGGAATTCACAAAATAACCATTCATGGGGACTGTCATGCATATATCTATCCAACCATTGGCTCGTCGACAACTTACGATTCTGGTTTTTGGCTTCAGCAAACTCCCACAACTTCAGATCAAACCATCCCTTGATCTCTGATCAAGTCGGATGCCAGAACATATCCCCCTCTTATTTGCAACTCGGTCCTGGAAACGGAACCATTTGTTGGCGAAACCCACCAAAAAATATTCATCGACAGGGGTTCCCACTCTGTTGACGCCCTATAGCACAACCTCCCTGAGCACCGGCCCAAACAGGTTTTACCCTACCCAGCAACGTTTGTGGAGTAGACAAGGTCTCACCCGAGGCGTTCAAGGGAGAGCTGTTAGAACCAAGTTTCCAACAGTGGGAAAGGATCATATGGGGATTCGATGGACAAACACCATAACTTATGCAATCATCAAATGGTATCACAATATTGTGTTGGAGACATTTACCACCATACACACTCATTGTGGTCAATTTGTCCTAGTTAAACCACTATCCTAAGTTTTATTGACTTAATTCACATCAGAGGAGCACTGTATGACATTAGCATGAGCACACCCATGCCTACCTTCAGTCAAGGAGGCTAACTTAGCCTTCTGCTACATTCGAGGAGGCTAACTTGACACTCTGGGGGTGATCTGAGTGTCATAAATGCACTTTATTAGTAACTAATGGTTACAATCAGTTAAACAGAGTAGTGAAGGCACCTCCCTTCATTAAATTGATTATTTAATGATTATTTAATGAACTGGAGTCAACAGGGGTGCCTCCAACCACTTCTGATGGTCAGTTACACTTCAATTAACCTCATCGGGGTTCATTGGATTCATTGATGAGCTACCACTTGTTGGTTGGCTTGCAGTGACATGTGTATGAGCTACTTTCAATTAAACTCAGTCATTTATTGCACTCTGACTTCAGTTAGGAC
Source organism: Pseudotsuga menziesii (assembly GCA_001517045.1). Classification (NCBI taxonomy): domain Eukaryota; kingdom Viridiplantae; phylum Streptophyta; class Pinopsida; order Pinales; family Pinaceae; genus Pseudotsuga; species Pseudotsuga menziesii. The sequence goes on along the minus strand of LPNX011000583.1, from coordinate 584,764 downwards.
TCAGTTGAGTCAATTAGGGTTTTGATCAGTGATTAACTTGAGTGCTTACTGTGGCTTACATTCAGTTAAGCTAGACTCACTCATTCAATTCGAATGACCTCCTTGGTAATTCGAATTGTCTTGGCATTCATGCATCTAGAATGATCATTTTATTGTATCATCATTCATTCATTTGATTATATAGAGCTGCTACTTCCATTGCAGCACCATTTTGTCAATTTTATGCATATTTGTCTGTATTCTTTGTGAGACTGTGTTTTCAATTCCTAGACCACTGTGACAAATTAATATGGTATTAGAGCTCATGGCGAGACGAAGATCAGATCTCTCAAAAACAAGGTTTTTGACAGATCTTGCATGAAAAATTGAGCAAAAGATCAAAATTCCAGCACTACACCAAATTCCAAATGGTGGTGCTTCAGATGGTAGCCATAAGCGGATCCACTTGAATTAGGCTCTTTTAAGATGTGCATTAACTTGGATTCTATAAGAGATTACCCCTTTCAATTTTTTTTACGGCACAGAGAATCCTTCGGGGCAGGAAGAGGCGGTAGGGATCCACTTGAATTAGGCTCTTTTAAGATGTGCATTAACTTGGATTCTATAAGAGATTACCCCTTTCAATTTTTTTTACGGCACAGAGAATCCTTCGGGGCAGGAAGAGGCGGTAGGGGAGAATTTCGGTTCTATTCTAGCAGAATAAAATAGTTAGTCCTCCTATCTCGCTATTCCATGTCCATTATAGTGGCGTATTCGAGACCGGATCAATTTATTCTGGACCGATGGATAGAAAGGGCCCACCCGAGGTTCAAGGTTAAAATCCAAGGCTTACCACTTAATACCCCAAGTAAGGAAATTGTTGATCAAGCTTGCTTGATTGACTATGCTGGGTGTGATGAAAGCCTAAAATGTCCAGGTTTTCTAACCTTATGGTGCCCCTTTGTTGTGATTTTCAAGTTTTTAACAGGTGAAAGCATTCACTCCAGCAGTTTCAGATGGCTTCTTTTGTAGAAATCTTGACTCCATTCAATTTCCACTGATGGAAAGGAGACATGGAGATCTAGTTACATGCCAGAGGACTCTATAGGGTCACTATGGACACTGAAGAAGAGCCTGCTTCTGTGACAGACAAAGCTAGATTCTTGAACAATAAAGATGAAGCATTCGGATTCTTGTGCCTCTCTGTTTCCCGAGATCTTCTTTTCCATCTCTTGGGATTGAATACTCCAAAGGAAATCTGGGACAAATTGGAAACCATGTATGGAAAGCTTGATGATTTGAGAGTATACCAGCTTGAGAATGAGTTGATGTCTGTCAAGCCTTCCAATTTTGAGACCCTGAATGACTTTTTCACAAAGTTCAAGAACATTTTATTACTGTTGAAGCAATGTAAGGTGGAGAAGGAGGATGATCAACTCATCCTTGCCATACTCTCCAAACTTGGAGCTGATTATTCAATTTTTATCTCTACATTCCATGTGGGGAAGCTCACAACCCCTGGATGGAAGATGCCTTCACACAATGCCTTAATTGAGTCCCTAACAAGTGAACATGATAAGTTTGTCTAGATGGGGATCATCAGATCCTCCCGTGATCAAGCCCTCCATGTCTCAGGGCCCAAATATCTAAAGGGTAAAGGAAAGTAGCAGAAGAACCCAAAAACTAAATTCGAAGCTCCTAAGCCTAAAGTTGAAAACCAGTAGCATGAAGAGTCTTCCGAATCAAAGAAGAACAAAGGAAAAAGGAATCATGGAAAGTAAAAATTCAAGTGTTCATACTATGGGAAGGGATTCCACCCTAAACATGCTTGCATGAAGAAGAAACTTGATGAAGATACCTCTCTCCTTGAGAGAAATCACATCAATCTTCTAAAAAGCTTTCGGAGGAGAGATCAGCAAGTTCAGGAACCACAGCATGAAAGAGTTCATGCCCTCATGGCAAGCACTTCAAAGTCCAAAGCACTCTTGATAGATTCTGGATATTTGAACCACATGATGGCTAAAAGAGACTCCTTCTCATCTTTGGAGACCGGAAAATACATTCCCGTCCACATGGGAGATGAGTCCACCATCATTTCCGAAGGACAAGGTACTACTGATCTTGAGAATGGCTAATTTTCAAATGTTTTGTATGTACCATCTCTGGCATCAAACCTCCTTAGTGTTTATCAAATGACACATACATGAGTGCCCAAGAGATTATCCTTCATCTTGAATTATGTAGAGATCACGAAACTTGCATCCGGGAAACTTGTTACAAAAGGCCTTGCAAATCATCATGCAAAAGCCTCTGAGTTTTCCCATTTTGTGGCGGATGCAAATCCCACCGCACTGCTGACTCATGGAAATGAATTTAGTAGATTGTGGCATGAGAGGTTTGACCATATCAACTTCAAATACTTGCAGCAATTATAGAAAAATTCTATGGTTGAAGGCCTCCTGGTCATCAAGGCAACCACTGAAATTTGCAAAGGTTGTGTTGTTGGAAAGCACCCTGAGCATAAGTTCGATCGGGGGAAGGCAAGCCAAGCATCATGAATCTTGGTACTGATACATTCTGATATCAAGGGTCCCATGCCTATCACATCCATGAATGGATCAAGGTTTCTTCTAACTTTCATTGATGATTTTTCCAGGTACACATGGGTCTTATTTATCAAAAAGAAGTCTGAAGTCTGTGAAAAATTCACTGAACTGAAGGCCTTGATTGAAAATGCATATGGCCAAAATATCAAGATATTCATATATGATAATGGTGGGGATTATGTCAGTAATTATTTGCTGCACATATGTTCCCAAAGTGGTATTCAGGTCCAGCATTCAATTCCCTACACTCCCCAGCAGAACGGTGTAGCGGAGAGGAAGAATCAGTCTCTCAAGTAGATGACCACCTGTATGTTGGAATCAAAGAAGTTGGCTGCAAATTTGTGGGCTGAAGCCATGCATGCTGCAGCATATATTCAGAACAGAGTGCCACACTCATCCATGAAATGGAATACCCCTTTCAATGCAAACTTCAGACACAATTCGGATGTGTCGAATCTGCGGGTGTTTGGGTCCACTGCATGAGCCCGAATTCTACTTGATAAAAGGAGGGATTTGAAACCGCAAAGCATAGAATGTCTATTTATTTGGTATCTTGATGAATAAAAATGTTTCAAGCTACTGTATATCAAAACAAAATAGATCATCATCGAAAGGAGTGTCAAGTTCGATGAGCCTCTTCAGGAGGTAGAACTAGTGAAGGAGAAAACTATTGAATTTCCTTCCTATTCTACTGAATATTTGGATGATGAAATTGGGGGTGATGACCCTGATTTGGATCCTCTGATTTTGGATATCAGTGTACATAAAACATCATATTCTGAATCAGAACCTGAAGTGCAAAATCATCTTCCAACATGGGCCTGACAGACACTCTCCTCCGCAGGAGATAACATTGGAAATCCGGATGATCCAAGGAGAACCCAATCTGATTTCCAAAGAGCAGGCATTGCGCTCTCTTTTCCTAATTATTTTCTATCTGAATCTTGTTATTTGATGATAATTTCAGAACCAAATTCATACTACCATTCTCGAAAGGATCTGACATGGCAAGTTGCCATGGATGAAGAGATGAATTCTCTTAAGAAAAACACTACTTGGGAGCTAGTTTCTCTTCCTCCGGGAAGGAAATTGGTTCAATGCAAGTGGGTGTTTCAGACTAAGGTTGATGCAAATGGAAGCACCTAAAAATATAAGGCAATTTTTGTGGCAAAATTTTTCTCCCAAGTCCAAGGTGTGGACTACCATGAGACTTTTGCACCGGTTGCAAAAATGGACTACATCCGCCTAGTTTTGGAAATTTCAACATCTAAGCACTGGAAAGTGCATCATATGGATGTTAAGTCAAAATTTCCACATGGAAATTTTCATGAGGAGATATACATGAATCATCCTAAGGGATACATCTCTGATCCATCTTTGGTTTGCAAGCTAAAGAAGTCACTATATGGGTTAAAACAGGCCCCAAGAGAGTGGTATTCCAAGATCGATGCCTTTCTTCTCTCGCAAAAATTCCAAAGGTGTAGATCAGATACAAATGTGTATATACAGTAGTATGATGGTCATTTGATTATTATTGTTTTATATATTGATTAATTACTGATCACAAGTAGCACAGTTGCTTCTATTTCAGTCATCAAAACTGCTCTCCACAATGCATTTGAAATGAGTGATTTGGGGCTCTTAAAACAATTTTTGGGGCTCGAAACTGAGAAAAATTCTGATGGGATAATGGTCACTCAGTACAAATACATATCAGACCCATTATTCAATTTTAACATGGCTGAATTTAGGCCTACACCATTCCCTTTCCTTTCAGGGATCAGCCTTGAAGAAGGAAAAAGCACACCTCCCATGGACTGCACTATTTATCGACAGCTGATTAGTAGCTTGTTATACTTGACTCATTCTCAGCCTGATATCTATTATGATATGAATGATATATCAATATACATGCATCATCCCTATGATCTTCATTGGAAGGCATCCAAGAGGATCATCCAGTACATTCAGGGAACCAGGACCTACGGCATTCACTATGCTGCAGACTTCAAGCTAGAGCTGGTTGGATACATAGATTCTGATTGGGTGAGTGATTCTATTGATAAAAAGTAAACTTTTGGATATGTATTCATGTTTGGTGGTGGCCCCATTTTTTGGTCTAGCAAAAAGCAAGCCGCCATAGCATTGTCTTCAGCAAAGGTAGAGTATCGAGGAGCGATGAATGCTTGCATCCAAGCAGTTTGGTTGCAAGGAATTCTTTCAGAGTTTGATATTGGTAGTACTTTGTCCACTATCATATTTTGAGATAGTCAAAGTACTATTAAGATATCCACAAATCCCTTTACTAGGTACAGGACCAAGCATGTAGAGATACACATGCACTATATCAGGGAGCTAGTGCATGACAGGACCATCATTCTGCAATAATGCCCAACTGATGAGTAGATTGCAGACATATTCACCAAGATATTTTTAGAAAATAAGTTCACTTACCTCCATTCACTGTTGGGGGTGATTTCATCAGGGTGATCCAACTACTTTCAGTGTTCAGCTTGAGGGGGGGGTTTCCCACTGGGTTTTCCCTCTTTTCCTCACTTAGTTTGTTTTTTAGCATTGTTTAAGTTTCAGTATTGTATAGGGTGACCTATGGCCTTTGTTTCCAAGGCCCTAGCATTCTTATGCACTTTATGTCTTCTACTCCTTTTGAGTATAGCTTAAGGGGGGGTGTTGGAGACATTTGCCACCATACACACTCATTTTGGTCAATTTGGCCTAGTTAAACCACTATCCTAAGTTTTATTGACTTAATTGACATTAGAGGAGAACTGTATGACATCAGCATGAGCACACCCATGCCTACCTCAGTCAAGGAGGCTAACTTAGCCTTCTCCTACATTCGGGGAGGCTAACTGGAGCACTCTGGGGGTGATCTGAGTGTCATAAAAGCACTTTATTGCTAATTGATGGTTACAATTAGTTAAACTGAGTAATGAAGGTGCCTCCCTTAATTAAGTTGATTATTTAATGAACTGGAGTCAATAGGGGCACCTCCAACCACTTCTGATGGTCAAATACACTTCAGTTAATCTCATCGAGGTTCATTGGAGTCATTGATGCACTACCACTTGTTGGTTGGCTTGCAGTGACATGTTTCTAAGCTAATTTCAGGTAGAAGCAATCATTTATTACACTCTGACTTCAGTTAGGACTCAGTTGAGTCAATTAGGGTTTTGATCAGTGGTTAACTTGAGTGTTTACTGTGTCTTACATTCAGTTAAGCTAGACTCACTCATTGAATTCGAATGAATTCCTTGGGAATTCGAATTGTCTTGGAATTCATGCATCTGGAATGATCATTGTATTGTATCATCATTCATTCATTTGATTATACAGAGCTGCTACTTCCATTGCAGCACCATTTTACCAATTTTATGCATATTTGTCTGTATTCTTTGTGAGACTGTGTTTTTAGTTCCTAGACCACTGTGACAAATTAATATATCGTAGCATTATTCATGGAACATCATTACCCATAGTGCATCAAACAGTTACAGAAACACAGATTGCATCGACATAAAAGCAACAGATCACAGTGATATAGCAGAAAGAGGCTAAATTGCATCTACATTATGCCATTGTAACAAAACGGAGTCGCAGCATCATAACATATCTATAATAATAGACAATATTTGAGCCATACTCATCACATCATATTAACCTTGCACAAATGTACCACATTACACAATTCTTCTCCAAAAACGGAGACTGCATACATCAGGGAAAAACCCGGATAAATCACAGTTAAGACAGAAAATTCTCCATAAATCATATCGCACCAAATATTATCAAATACAATCTCTCCCCCTTTCTCCTCAAAAATAGATCTATAAATAGGCTTACACCTTTACATTGAGGGTCCACTACTAACTGACTTATAACTACTACTGACCTATTGCAACAAAACTGGGTCAAAATATACATAAAATATTCAAAAAGCGGTTATTCTTCCACTCATCATGTTGATCTTCCCTTGCGCAGTACCACGTGAGCTTGCGCAGCTGCCGCAACGCTGCACAACTCACTTACCCCAAAGCCCTTGCCAACAAGAATTGACGGTGTGGAAGAGTTGAAGTGTGGGAACCCCAACTTCGAAAATAAGTTGGAACGAAGATCTGATTTCTGCATTTCGCATTACGGAAAGGGAAGTGCAGAAAGGTGCATGCGGAAGAAGAACTATGGATGCAGAAGCGTAGAAGTTCAAAAATTGGAAAAGTGAGTTTTCTTATTTCCACATTCCACACTGCGGAAATCCTAGTGTGAAGGAGACCATGTGAAAAGGTTGAAATTGCGGAAATTTGGAAGGTGGAACATATAGTTGCGGAAACCCAAAAATTGAAGGATTTGGGTTGCAGAAGAAGGTTTAACACAGCAATTTGGCTATCAAGAAGGGTTTAAAGTCCCTCCATGCTCTAAAGTTCATGTGTCGAATCTCAGAGGTGAAAAAAGTATGCCACCAAGGTTTGCTTAGCATCATTTTCTCCTCAACCCAAGGGACTGATTGGGTAGTATATTAGTCCATGGATCCTTCATGAGGGGAAATGACATATTTACTAGTGATAATCCTTCCCACTGGACCCGATGTCAGTTGTATTGACCTTGTCAATTATGATCAGTATCCTTATCTAGAATATGTGCAATATTTTCCTTTTTCTTTCTTGGAATGGCATATTTCCAATCCACCTCTACAACACTATCATCACCCAGATCCTCCATATGGAAGGTATGTAAATCATAAATATTAAAGACGAGCAATTTTGATATCAACTAGTAAATCGACCTTATAAGCATTTCCATTAATTTTCTTGAGAATCTTGCAAGGACCAATTTTCTTATATTTCAATTTGTGATAGGTTCCTCTAGGAAATCTCTCTTTACATAAATAAACCATCACCAAATCACCTTCATTGAATACTTGATGTCATCAGTGAGCATCTTTTATAAAAAAAATTATGCTCATAAATGGCATGCAAGTTTTGTCTCACTTGTTGCTACAACTATTGAATGTGTTTTGCAAATGCTTCCCCTTCATCATTGATTCTATAGCCAAGTGGTAACTGTACCAAATCTAGGACAACCATAGGTTTTATACCGTAAACAACATGAAATGGAGATTTAGCTATATGTCTATTCACTAAACTATTATAGGTAAATTCTTCTTGAGATAAGGTCGAATCCCATTGCTTGGGATTCTCTCTTACAATGCTCTATAACAGGTTTCCCAAACACCAATTTACTACTTCAATTTTCCCATCTATTTAGGGGGGATAGGCACTACTAAACTGTAATTTAGTCCCCATTTTATTCCATAAAGTCCTCCAAAAATGACCCAAGAACCGAGTATCTTTATCAGAGGTAATAGTTTTTGGAATGCCATGTATTCTAACAATTTCTGGAAAAAAAAACAATTATGCCACACTTGATGCATCACTAGTTTTCTTACAAGCAATGAAATGAGTCATTTTAGAGAACCTATCAACAACCACAAAAATAGATTCATTTCCTCACTGTGTTTCTAGGATCCCCAACACAAATTCCATGCTCATATCTATCCATGGGCCTGTGGGAACTGGTAATGGCATGTACAAACTTGTATTATGTGAGTGTCCTTTAGCCACTTAACAAATTCTACACCATGCCACATACCTAGTTATATCATTTTTCATCTTCGGCAAGTAATACTTATCTTCTATTAAGGATATCATCGTATCCTTTCCAAAATGTCATGCTAAGCTACTATTGTGAAGTTCTCTGATAAAATTTTCCCTCATAGAACTAGTTGGAATGCATAGTTGTTTTCCTTTGAAGAGGTATCCATCTTGCATAAAATATTCACCCTGAATGAAATCCATTTTCTTGGCGACTATTTTCTTCAACTGATCCACAATCACCCAAAAATTGTGATCTAATGCATAGAGATCCTTCAATACAGCAAACCCACTTCCTTGATGTTCCATGGTTGTTAAAATAATAATGTTCTTACTCAAAGCATCTACAACCTAATTTTGCATTCCTAATTTGTGCTTCAAAACAAAGGTGTATCCTTGTAAGAAAGAGACCCATTTTGCATGTCTACAGTTCAATTTCTTTTGGATGTTTACATATTTTAATGCAATGTTATTAGTGAATAACACAAACTATTTCAACATTAAATGTCTCCTCTAATGTCGCAATGCTTGCACAATTGCATAAAATTCTACATCATATGTAAAGTATTTATTGCTTACCTCATTCAAATTTTCGCTAAAAAATGCAATTGGTCTACCTTCTTGGCTAAGTATATCTCCAATGCATACAAGTGAGGCATCACAGTATACCTCAAACACTTTCTCAAATTTTGGTAAGGCTAAAATAGGTGCTTCAGTTACCTTCTTCTTTAAAAAATTAAAACTTCCCTCAGCTTCATTGGTCCACGTTGTGCCTTTGGTGCAATCTGATATGGGTGATAGAATACTGCTAAATAAATTTTCGGTAAAAGGTGGCCATCCCATGAAAAGGTCTCACCTCTATTGTGATCCTAGGACTAGGTTACTCCAGAATTTCTCTGGCCTTTTTTCAATCCATTTTGATTCCTTTTGCTGAGATGAAAAAACCGAAAATACCAAACTTTTTTGCAGGAACCTTGATTTGTTCAGGTTTTCATAAATCTGATGTTTTTTCAATGTATCCAATATTATCTTTAAAATTTGCAAGTGATCTTCTTTGTTGTTACTGAAAAACAAAATTCCATCAAAATAAATTATAACAAACTTACCAATATAAGGGTGAAGCACAATATCCATTAATAGCATGAAGGTAATATGTGCATTGGATAGTCTGAATGGTATCACTGTGTCATGTTCCCTCAAATTGACCATTAAAAGTGTTGACCATGCTAAGTTCCTAGGGGCTCAAGTTGTTATTAATTATTCCTCCTAGGATAAATTTTTACTAAATAATTGTTCTAAGGCATGTATTTAATTTTATTTCAGCAATTTTATTTATTATGCACAATAATGATGTGGAATTAAGGCTGCCATGTCAGGAGGGTGCATTGGGGAAAGCTAGTCAACTTTCCTTGGTAAAAATAAGAAATTCCATGACAAAAGAAAGCAAGAGAATAAAGGGAAGTTTCCTAAAAGCAGAAAAATCAGAAAGAGGTAAAAGCAGGAAAGTTTTTTTAAGGAAAGAAATAGTTTCCTTATGAGCCAGGAAAAGCAGAAAGTTGTCATAACTCAAAAGAGGCATATTTTGAATAAGGGAGGGCGCAGTTTCTAATTTTGAAGGATGATTTGGAATTAGAAACAATTCCACATGGTCCTACTTGCCTAATTTCCCAAAGGGGGCGCTTTTGTGGCTAGGGTTAGGTCACCCATGGGGTTGACTTGCTCTCATATGTCACCATTGGCCTCAACTTACTAAGCAGGTCATCCATAAGTCTATAAAAGATAAATTCAAAACCATTGCTTCAGTTTGGTTGATTATTTGATTGTTGAATGATTATGTGAGCATTAATTCTGAGTGTTGTGCCTCAAACTACTGGGAGATGAGCCCCAGCCTTCCATTCCCCTCTCCTTCCATCCCCTTCTCTTCTATTGCAGGTATGGAGCGTTACATTGAAGACATTGAAGTATGATCAGAGTTATTTTCAGCCTCCAACACGTTCAGGTCGAGATATAGTGAAGCCCATGCTTCACCTATGCTCACAGCCTCTTTTGCTGGTCATGTTCAGGGCCTCCTGCCCCTTTATTTTGAAAGCCTCTTTGTAATGGTCAGTCAATAATGTTATTTCTGTTATGTAATGTCAATATATTCTGAACATTACATTTATCAGGTCGAGATATCTCAGACTCTGAAGGATATTATCTCAGTTCCATTAAAAGACTCTATTTTATTAGTGTATGGGGGAATTGAGTGAATATGTGTGTTGTAAGGAATATTTCATAATGGGGAAAGGATTCAAATAAATATTCATGTTTATAGAGTTCATAATTATCTCTGTTATAAATATAAGGTTTCACAGAATTGAATTTAAGATGATTTATTAGCCTTTTTAAGACCCTAGCTAGATTACTAGTTTTTAATAACTAGTTTTACTGAAATTGATGCAAAATAGGTTCTGTAAACTCAAACTGAGCTCTGTCAGTTCCTGTAGGTCAGTAACAGGCATAAATTCCCATATCAATCTCCAGAACCATTTTTTTTTTGGGTCATACCACCCTTTTGCATCCTCCTCTGTGCAGGGTTCTCCTTGGCCAAAACTGCCAAAAATCCCAAATTCACCCGAAACTTATTAGAAATTTCCAGAACATCAATGAACTATATAAATCATTTATTTATGTTATATTAATTCTGTAATAAACCTCTTAAATTTTCCATAAGCCCCTGGTTGAAACAGACTGAACTACTCTCCTTAGTTGCACTGTTTGGCTGCCCAGAAGCGTGGTAGTACGTTTCCGCAGTGCGGATTCTGAACCCTAAATGGCACCAGATATAAATGTGTTAGGGGATAGGAAATTCAATTTCTTATTTTCTTTGGTTGCTTCCCGCTGCTCACTCCTTTTGTCTGCAAAATTTCCCAGAATAAACCCCTTATTTTCCCAGTCAGAGAAGTCATTGTGTAAACTATTTCAAGTTCAGAAATTTTAATACAATTAACAGAATTGGAGAGTTTTCAGGTCTGTACACTAGACTTGGAACATTACAGTGGTATCAGAGCACTTTCCTTGGCTCATCCTGTGGAAAGTAACTCTCAGGGGAAAAGTAGCTCAGTAATATCTTCAAGTTGCAGTTGTGGAATTAGTTCCATTCATGGGAGATTTAGAATTTGATTTGTATGAAGAAGAGCATTCAAAAATGGATGATCAAGAAGATTTAAGAATTTTGATGCAAATAACGTTGAAAGGGATGAAATATGTATCCCAAAGCATCATTCAGACAAATCAAGAGACTAGAGAATTCCTTGCCAAGCAGTTGGCAAGCAAACATGGAAAAGGGAGTAGGAGTGTCTCTCAGCATGAAGGAAATAAATACAGAGAGTCTATGTTTTCAAAAACATTACCACATGTAGGTTCTTTGAATACCAATAATCCATCAAGAAAGGAACTAAGTTGTTCCACTTCTCAAAGTAAAGGAATAGAAAAGAGGACCAAAAGTGAAGATTTATTAGAGTCATCTGCACATGATTTCTTTGAGAAATTATTTTGGTTTTCCCGAAAGAGAGATCAGCGTATTTGCAGCATCCATGAGGGTGATAAATCACCAAATCCTCCATCAGAAGGAGATGAAGAAGATCCATGCACAACTAAAGATCCAATAGTCCAACATCTAGTTGGTGGTAACGTGGAAGGTGAGATGAATCCAAATTTCTTTGTGGCTGATTTCAAGATAAGTGCAGAAGATATGGGGCAGATTGATGACGGTGAGACATATTTTGGATCTGATCCAAAAGATAAACATGATTCAGATTTACAGTCACCCCTTGAGCCTCACAAGGTAGCACAAAATGAGTACATCTCAGTAGGGTGTGAAGTAGAGAAATGGGTGGGTGAACAAGCCACCATAATTCCACCACATAAGGAGGAGAAAATCACACATGGTGAGTTAGTAAATTCTGATTTTTATGTGACATTGTGTAAGTCTGATATGGCAGCCACTTCCAATGAAGAGTTCAGAATGGTTGAGCCCCCTAGTGACGAGGTTCAAAATTCTGTTGTAAAAAATGAATGCAGTATGAAGGATGAAACTTTGAGAGAATATATTTCTGGCGCACCAAGGATGAATGAGCAGTTAAATTGCAGCCCAAATTATGTTGTTGAGGACTTAGAATATGAATATATTGCAGAAACAACATATGGATCAGATTTTAAAACCTCGAGTGCACTGCATGAAATTGATCCAGAGATGGAAAATGAAGAGGAGGAACATTTACAAGAACCTCATCTTCTTGCAAGGTCATTGAAAATGGATGAACAAAAGATCCAAGAGGCCCTGAAAATTCTCCATGACACTCATGCTTCAGTGTCAAAGATGTGTTGGGAAGCCGCTTTAATGGAAGACCAATCTTCCTTTGAAGCCATGGAGAATATCCAGAAAGCAATGTCCACAATCAAAGGTAATTTCTCACAATTGCTTTCAGATAAAAATGACATGTTTGAGCTTGTTGAGTTATTGCGGGAAGCATCACTGCATAATGAAGAAAGTATTTGCATATATGAAGAAGAGAACTACAAGCTGAAAGGTGAATTGTTGGCCACCCAAGATTCTTTTAGATACACTCAAAGTGCCCTCTTAGAATCACAAATGAAGATAGAACAATTCCAACAAGAGTGGAAAGAATTGACTGAATCCTCAATCTTTCCTGAGAGTCATCCCTTTTGGGTAAATGGCATGGAGGAACCTCATGATTGGGTGGAGCATGAGGAGCATTCTATTTAGTATGTGCTTAAAGATTGTGCAGAACAGTTTTATGAGAACCAAGCACTTGATTTCTTTCCAAGGAAACTTGAGTTGTTCCTTGAAGACAGACACTCTCCCATGGAAGAGTGGGATGAGAGCACCCAATTTGGGCCATCCAATAATGAAAAAGTTGCATCCATAAGTATGATTACTGAAGTTTGCAAACATGCAAAGAAGTTTCACAGTTCCTTCCCACATGTCATAGATTCAGAAACACCAATGGGGAATGAACAGTGGGTGAAGAAATTTTTCTGGTTTGTGTCCCCCATGGGAGAAAGATCCTATTGCAAAAGAGATGGATCATTATAGACCATATAAATCAGCAATAAATATCTCTGATTCATCCACTAGATGGTTGGATAGAGGAATCATAGAAGAGGAAAATAGGGAAGGTAAAGATTTTATGTCTTGTTGCAAGAAATTTGTTTTTAATATTGCTGATTTTTCTATGATTTACAAGCAGCAGAAAGGGCATGTGTGTGCAGCCACTTTTGAAAAGAAGGCATCAAATATACACATACATTCAATGTGTGGGTCAATTGATGGATTTTTGCACCCTTGGATCAATGGCAGAGAGTTGAGCCATTGGATGAAGAGGGGAGCACCTGTTGAGTTCCATAGAGACATATTTGGAATGAAGACCTTGGGAGGGAGATTTATTTTTTTTCTGCAATAATTCTTTTGTTGTGACTGACATTGTCTTGACATGTGAACAGCAACAAAGACTTATTTTGTAGCTAGTATATACCTCCCATATACATGCACATGAGGTGCATTCCGATTTTCATGTGCTTGAGAAGTTTGAGGTCAAGCAATATGAAGATCAAGCACTTGCATGGTTCCTAAGAGATTATGAGTTGCCTCTAGGAAAATGTTGTACAATTTTGGAGGAGGCACATGATCACACTGTCACTCAGAAAACTAATGGGAGAATTTGTGGATCCATTATCTTGATTGATGAGCATTGTAGGGATTTGGCTCACAATTCTTCACCCCACACTTCTATTTCAGTCACATCATGTGGGGATCAAAATTGGGTGAAAGGATTTTTTCTGTTGATGCCACAAGAGGAGCATGATACTTCCACTCTTCCAGTTGAGGCATTGATGTTCAAACCATGTGGTTTGACAAGTAAATTAGTAGTAGCTGAATTATTCCCACCTGAATCATTTAGCATGAAAGTTTGTCTATCCATTGATTGGGTGGCCAGACACATAATTGAGATGTGTGCACTGGAGGGTAAACATCTTGCTTGTATCAATGGAGAGACATTGGACACATCAAAAAAATTGTATAAGAAATGGCATGAGAATGTATGGCTGCTATATGATGCTTTCAGTATACATGGAGGAGCATGGGATAACCTCCTGTGTATTCATAACAACAGTGGCCTAAGTTCCAGTGCTAGCTTACACATGGATTTTCATACTTTAGAGAGGCTCAAGATGATTTGGTCCTGCATTAAGGAATTCCATGTTTGGTGGGAGAGTTTAAAAAATGTTCAGTTTGGCATGGGGAGAGATGAGCTCCCAATATGGTGGTATGATTTTCATAACCTCATTTTCCTCCTCTGTAATGATAAAATTATGCTGTTTTTATTGATCGATGGAAGGAGACAGATAAAACCATGGGATCCAGGCATTTTTAGGAATGACAGAGTTCAAAATGTGGCAAAAAAATTTGGGTCCTTGCAAGTGAGGCAGTGGGATACCAGAATTATGCTCAGTTACTTTAACTGGGTTGGAAATTTTGCTAAAGGAAGTGGTATAAAAAATGGCTATGATCAGAGTGGTGCAGCAAAAACATGGTGGAAAAATTTGCAACACTATGTGGTGCTTCTGCTTGAGGACAAGCAGATTTGGGAGGGGAGGACTGTCATGTTCCCTCAAATTGACCATTAAAAGTGTTGACCATGCTAAGTTCCTAGGGGCTCAAGTTGTTATTAATTATTCCTCCTAGGATAATTTTTTACTAAATAATTGTTCTAAGGCATGTATTTAATTTTATTTCAGCAATTTTATTTATTATGCACAATAATGATGTGGAATTAAGGCTTCCATGTCAGGAGGGTGCATTGGGGAAAGCTAGTCAACTTTACTTGGTAAAAATAAGAAAGTCCATGACAAAAGAAAGCAAGAGAATAAAGGGAAGTTTCCTAAAAGAAGAAAAAGCAGAAAGAGGTAAAAGCAGGAAAGTTTTTTTAAGGAAAGAAATAGTTTCCGTATGAGCCAGGAAAAGCAAAAAGTTGTCATAACTCAAAAGAGGCATCTTTTGACTAAGGGGGGGCGCAGTTTCTAATTGTGAAGGATGATTTGGAATTAGAAACAATTCCACATGGTCCTACTTGCCTAATTTCCCAAAGGGGGCGCTTTTGTGGCTAGGGTTAGGTCACCCATGGGGTTGACTTGCTCTCACAGGTCACCATTGGCCTCAACTTACTAAGCAGGTCATCCATAAGTCTATAAAAGATCAATTCAAAACCATTGCTTCAGTTTGGTTGATTATTTGATTTTTGAATGATTATGTGAGCATTAATTCTGAGTGTTTTGCCTCAGACTACTGGGAGATGAGACCCAGCCTTCCATTCCCCTCTCCTTCCATCCCCTTCTCTTCTATTGCAGGTATGGAGCGCTACATTGCAGCCATTGAAGTATGATCAGAGTTATTTTCAGCCTCCAACACATTCAGGTCGAGATATAGTGAATCACATGCTTCACCTATGCTCACAGTCTCTTTTGCTGGTCATGTTCAGGGCCTCCTGCCCCTTTATTTTGAAAGCCTCTTTGTAATGGTCAGTCAATAATGTTATTTCTGTTATGTACTGTCAATATATTCTGAAAATTAAATTTATCAGGTCGAGATATCTCATACCCTGAAGGATATTATCTTAGTTCCATTAAAAGACTCTATTTTATTAGTGTATGGGGGAATTGAGTGAATATGTTTTTGTTTTTTTTTCCAAAGAAAAAATTCGTAAATATATTATTCACTTTCAGTAGATGGTCCAATAGGTACATTGTACAAAATATCCAACTATGAATTTTTCAAATACATCGATATTTTCCTCAAGAGGAGTACACAATATCATTAACAGGTCCAAAAAAATGATCCAACTATTTAAAGTTGTTATTACATTAGGAAATTGAGTGAATATGTGTGTTGTAAGGAATATTTCATAATGGGGAAGGGATTAAAATAAATATTCATGTTCAGAGAGTTCATAATTATCTCTGTTATAAATCTCAGGTTTCACATAATTGAATTTAAGATGATTTATTAGCCTTTTTAAGACCCTAGCTAGATTACTAGTTTTTAATAACTAGTTTTACTGAAATTGATGCAAAATAGGTTCTGTAAACTCAAACTGAGCTCTGTCAGTTCCTGTAGGTTA
Source organism: Pseudotsuga menziesii (assembly GCA_001517045.1). Lineage (NCBI taxonomy): Eukaryota > Viridiplantae > Streptophyta > Pinopsida > Pinales > Pinaceae > Pseudotsuga > Pseudotsuga menziesii. Next base: position 568,333 of record LPNX011000583.1, on the reverse strand, counting down.
GTAAAACGCCTAAATTCCCATATCAATCTCCAGAACCATTTTTTATTTGGGTCATACCACCCTTTTTCATCCTCCTCTGCGCAGGGTTCTCCTTGGCCAAAACTGCCAAAAATCCCAAATTCACCCGAAACTTATTAGAACTTTCCAAAACATAAATGAACTATATAAATACTTTATTTATGTTATATTAATGTTTGAATAAACCTATTCAAGTTTCCATAAGCCCCTGGTTGAAACAGACCGAACTACTCTCCTTAGTTGCACGGTTTGGCTGCCCAGAAGCATGGTAGTACGTTTCCGCAGTGCGGATTCTGAACCCTAAATGGAACCAGATATAAATGTGTTAGGGGAGAGGAAATTAAATGTCTGATTGTCTTTGGTTGCTTCCCACTGCTCACTCCTTTTTTCTGCAAAATTTCCCAGAATAAACCCCTTATTTTCCCAGTCAGAGAAGTCATTGTGTAAACTATTTCAAGTTCAGAAATTTTAATACAATTAACAGAATTGGAGAGTTTTCAGGTCTATACACTAGACTTGGAACATTACACACTGTCCATTCATATAGTCCATCCCTAGTCTTGAAGGTAATTTTCCATTCATTCCGTTCACTAATTTGGATCTGGTGGTATCCACTTCGCAAATCAATTTTACTAAAATATTTAGTTGTGGCTAGCACATCCATCATGTCTTCCAAGTGGTATTAGGAAACTGATATTTTATGGTAATTTTATTGATTTCTCTTTTATATATGCACATCCTCCACGTATTATCATTTTTTGGAGTCAACAATGCTGGTGCAACAGAGAGACTCATGCTTTCTCTTACCAAACCTTTCTTTATAAGCTTTATTACTTTTTGGTTGAGCTTTGTATGTTGTGTAGGACTCATCCTTTACACTTCCTAATTAGGTAAATATGATAATAGGATTAGATCAATGTGATGGTGAATATGACTCTTTGGTGTAATACCATCAAGTACTAGTTCATCAGGCATAACTTTAACATATTATTATAGTACCTTGGTTACTCCATTAGGTATTGGTATATCTTCCCCGACTCCTTTTTGCACTATTAATGCATAGAAGAGTCTTCTTTTCTTTGTTTCCTTAACAAGATCTCTTTATAATAACATATTCTCATCTTTCCCTTCATCCTTAAGGGGAAATAACATGACCATTGATCCATCCTTCCAAAAGGTGTAGGTATTTTTTCCTCTACAATGACTGAATTTCTGTCATATTTCCAAGGCCTCCCCAATAAAAGTTGACACGCATCAATTGGAATGATATCATTCCATATTGCATATTTATAATTCTTATTGATGGAAAACTTGATCAAACAAATTTTATTAATGGTGACTTCGACATTCCCTTTTTTAATCATGCAATTTGGTAAGGATGGGGATGTGTTTCACAATGTAATGTCAACTTTTATACCATCTATTTGGAAACCATATCTCACAACTTCCACTATCAATAATAACTTGGCATATATTTCCTTCAAAACTGCACTTGGTTTGAGAAATATTTGTCTGAATCCATGAATCTTCATTTCCATTACTTTATCTTTTTCTCTTTTTCAAGAATTACCATTGACCTCTGTATCATGATATTTTCCCCCATATCAAGTGGGAATTTAGATTCATCTCCTTATTCTTTATTCTTAGGTTGGACAAAGTTTAAAATAGGTTGTTTTCCTTGCTTTGGCTCATGCATGGGACAATTTGAGAATTCAAATGCTCGATGACCCTATACACCACACCTATAACAACAATAAGGTATTCCTCTGCCACCATCATAACCTCTACCCCTCTAAAATCCTCTTCCTGGTGTTTGCTTCGAGTTATATTGTTCAGTATCTTCTACTTTCTCACCTCCTTGGGATGATTCACCTCTATCATAATTAAATCCACCCCATGAGGCAGATGATGTGCCCCTCCTTGTTCCTTTATTCCTTTGATAAAATTGTTGTTGTTATTTTTCATCGTCCTTTAAGGCTAATGGGTATGCCTCTTCCATGTTGCAAACCTATGCAAGCTCAAGTCATCATGAATAGAAAAATTCAAACAATCCACATACCTTGAAGCCAATTGCTCATCGATTTCTTGTTGATCCACACAAATGGAAAACTGATAACACTTGTGTGTGTGTTCCTACATGGTGGAAGTTTTTCTTCAAATTCTAAAATCTATGAAAAAGGGTTTGTGCATAATCTAAGAACAAAAATATCCTCGTATTTTTTTCCATCTTATTCCAAGTCTTTATTTTGTCTTTTCCTTTTTTTATTCTATATTTTTGCACATGATCCCACCATATCATGGCTTGGCCCTTCAACTCGGTGCATGCAAATTTCATCTTCTTTTCTTTTGTGATAGGCTTCCATTCAAAAACAAATCCAAGTTCAACCAATCTATTAAGTCCTTTGGATTAAGACTCCCTGCATAGTCTAAAACTTCCATTTTGATCTCATCATTTCTCCCTTCTAGAGACCTAAGCATCCTTTCTTTAAAAGGTATGAGTTCTAATTCTTCTTATTCGTGTTATATATGTTGATCTATACCTCCTTGGTTAGTATCTGAATCATATTGTTCTCTTCATATTATTCTTTGATTAGACAACATGTTTGTAAGATATGCTACTTGAATTTTGAGGTTTTCCATATCTCTATGCATATGAGAAAGACCTTCTCTTCTTCTTCCTCTCCCATCCATCTTCCTACTCTGATACCAAATGATGTAGCCAATAAACTTTGTTTCATTCACAAGATTTAAAACACATGCAAACACATGAGAGTGGAAAAATAACTATCTTTTTTTCATTCTCCATCCTAATTATTACAATGAAGTTTTAACCCCTTATAACTACCATCTCATATTTCAAAATTTGCTAATTTTAGAAAAATATTGCATGAATCTAAAATCGACCAATAACTAAGAGCTAACTATAGCAATACAAGTTTTCAACTCTCTTTTCTAATTAGGTGCATAAAATAAGAGATCACTGATAATTACAAATCTTAAAAATCTCATAAAAACACTAAAACCCCACTTTGAGGCCTTATATGAAGGAATTTGGCCCTTGAAAAGTGTCGAAAAAAATGATAATCAAAAGGATATGATCGGTCACTGCAATAAACACTTCAAAACACAACATCCTGTTAACATTGAGTCTAAACGGATAACTGAATCAAAATTTATGACCCTCGGAAATCCCTGCATCATTCTTTTTATTCAGACTTCGAAAATCCCTGCATAATTATGTGATGAATGGAATCAATGATTCACACCATAAATGTTTCTACTTAATCCATTAAAATTTAGTGTGTATAAAAAATTTGTTGTTAGTTAGGTTGCTTAACTAATGACAACTACCATGAATCTTCCTAAATTTTTGGGATTCTTGAGATCAACCTCCATCCCCAAAAGTTGAGAGAATAAAACCAATAGGTGTTAAATCTAACACCTGTTGTCATAAATATATTAGACAAGATGTGGAGTACATTCATTGCGAAAGAAGAAACTCTGCAACCTATTTTAATGAGTTGTGGATAGATGGAACAATGATAGAGCTGGGATAATATCTTAGAGATGTATGTATTAAGGATTTTGAGGTTGAATAGAAGAGGATTCTCTATCGATGCCAACCTCAATAATAAGAAATTGATTCCCTTTTCAGCTTCATAGTTTTATAGAAGGAAATCCCCCAATACTCAGTTCTTGGAGTATTATAAAACTGGTAAAAAAAGTAACTCCTAGTAATTTTTTACCTACGGAAGAACACTCTTGCCAATTTTAAATTCCATAGCCTACATTATATCATCTAACCTAAACCTAGAATCTGCCAAATACAGAAAAACACTTTCAATAATTTAAAACACTTGTTTTTGCTAACAAGAATAGGTCATTAAATGACTTACAAGTACCAATTTGTGTGAGGTCATGGGAGTTCTATGGATGTTACCATTGCCCACAGAAAAACCTACAAATATAAAATATAACCAAAAATTATAAGTATCGATAATCCCAAACACAGGAACGAAATCCACAAACGTCAAGTAGAGGTCCAACTAGAATCTCGTTCCATAAAGACAAAATAAGGGGGTCATTGCTTACTCACATAAAGGATGATATGGTAATACCTTAAAAATTGAGGAGATAAAAAAAATGGTTATCGGTTTGAATCTCTTTAATGTCCAACTCTCGCAATTACCAAATTGTGATTACGCAATATAGAAATATTGGTGACCAAATGTTAGTAACTACACGAATATTTATATTTGTAAGAAAGTGTGAGGACGCTTATGATCCAGATTAATATGAAGGAAACATTGAAGAAATTACCAACTCGAGACACTATGCAAATGCTTGTTCAAGCCAGTGAACAGTCTAGTATTTTAAAATCCCTGATATCCATAAAGTTGATCCCATCACCTATGCATTCACCATGTTGGTTTAAACATGCGTCAAAATGCAAGTGTTTCAAAATATTAACTACACATTATTATTAAACATGTATTAGCTACCTTATGTAAAGAGTAATACTATTTAACCAAAAACAAATTTAAAACATTTTAGGAAAATATAAAATAAAGGGAAATGAATTACCACTTGTTTAAACTTAGTTCAATGATGTGCCACTAGTCTAAGGATTAGTATTTCGAAGTGGCCCCATCTAAGGAAAATGTATGACCCACATGCATAAAAGTTGGAGTTGCATGCAACAACCTATTTCTATGCATGCCATGCACAACTGCATGGGAAAAATGCTTGATGAGTCCCTAACTAGAAAACCTAACTTGTAAATGGACAATGGAAATATGAGCCTAAAACTCAATCAAGTGAATAGCATGGAAATGGATACAATGGGCATTGTTTTCAAAGTTGCGGCAAAGATCTTTGACATCTCTTGTTTTTTCGAAAATGGCACAAAGAAATTATTTGCAATGGGTTCAATTTAACATTGAACCCATTGTCTATTTTTTTGTGTATTATTTTTGGTGTTCTATCCAAATACCAAGTGCAAAAATATTGTTTCTTTTCCAAAATATTTATTTGAATATTTTTTGATGATGGGAGCTAAGGAGGAGCCATGATGGAAACATGTGAAGGACACATGAACTATTATTACACAAGGCCTTTAAACCATGTGAGAATTAGAAATTTAGATGAAAAATGTATTCATGTATATAAAGGAATGAATTTAAGTGCTATATGTATATTTTTTTTATGATGGGAGTCGAGGAGCAGTCATGTTGGAAATGGGTGAAGGAGATGACAAAGTTTACACAGGACCATAGGGTCTCTCCTTTTCCTGGGTGGTTGAAGTGAACAAGCGCCTTCAGGGATAAGGTATTATAATTCCTTTTAGGAGTTGGGATAATTGGACACATCCCTTCTATGTTGCTCATATCCCTTCTAGTTTTGTATGCACATTCACCCAATACACTGCATTTTGACTGTTCAATTCTATGGATGCAATTATTACCATGAATTTCTAAGGAAGTGGACAAGTTAAATGGGAAAGTAGATGCAATGCACTCAATAAAAAATTAGTATGAAGAAAAAATTAGTGAATTGGTTGACTTCTTATGCAAATTGGATGAGGATCTTAAAGGAATGAGCTTATATAATAGAAAAAGTAGAACTAATCTTGAGCAAGTAGAAAACAAATTTTCATCCGTTAGAGAAAATATTAGTCTAGACATCTTTAAAGGAAAGGATTGGTTCGGGAACATAATATAGTAAGGAAATCATTAGTGGACAAGTCCAATGAGCTAGAAAAATGTTCGTAGGAATTGTAGAAGAAAAATTATATATTGCATGAAACTAAAATGAAAGCTTTTGATCATGTTAAAGCATTGGAAGTAGAGCTAGGATATATTCAAAATCTACAATCACTTTCCGAGAATCAATTTCTAACAAGTGCTCACTTATGCAAAAAATTAAAAAATGTTTGTGGGGTGATGCATTTTCCAAAGGTAATCCACTAAAAAATCATCGCTTAAGAAAATAACACTACACTCTAAAGAAAACAAGATTTGAAAATGATTGAATGGAATGACACTAATGTTACAATTAGAAATCCGTGTAAAATAAGTGTGGATGATGACAAAATTGAGAAGAGGTGTCTTGAATATCTAAAGGAACAATGCAAGGAACTACATAATAAATATTGTAGTGTAGTTGGTAAGTCATATATATCAAAGAAGTCTTTGTTAAAAAGGAACCACTTCTTTCAAAGATGGGAATAGATCATTGATAATGTTGATGTGTGATCATCAATGTGATCAACTAATCAAAAATTTTACTGATATTCTTGTTGATCTCATTTATGTCAATACTTTCAATAAGTTTTGGGAGAACATCATTGATATTCTCTAAAAGAAAATTTGGAAGTTCAACATCATCAACGATTGGAGGTCAAGAAAGCACTAGAATACCTCTTTCAACTACAAGTCTATGTATATCAACTACAAGCATGTGTATATCAGCAAATCCAATTCTAAGAAACTTTTGTTCTCTATAAAATCTTAAGGAAATAGTGTTTATTTTGTTCTATAGACAATCAAGAAGATTATTGATTTAAATCATGACAAGTGTTTCCAGCTATGAGAGGAATGTCATGAATATTTATGATTGTATTATTTGATGCATAACTTTCATAAATACTATGGCTATGTTATTATTTCAGGTAAAGTTTGGAAAACAAAGAGAAAATAATTGAGTTTCTCCCAACTACTTCCTATATGTATGATCATTTATTAAGCACCTTGACAATGGGTTATGCAAGGAATTCCTTCTTGGAATTTATGTATATCTATGATCACCAATTTAAGTTCCCATTTGGTTATGTAAAAATCTGTATTTCCATGTCAAATGGTTTTGCATTCGTAAGTGTTTTAAACCCTAAATGGAGCAATTGTGAAGTTATTAAAATGCAATGCAATATCTTGGAACAAAAGAGAACTAGTTAAGTTCAGCATTTGACCTCTAGTTTCAGTCCTCTACCTGCTCTTGCTAGATTTTGATATTTTGGGAGTTTATTATATTGGAATTGTTGAATCAAAAGACAAGGTAATGTCTTTTATTGAAATATGCACATGTAAATTCAATTTGCTAATGCAATGCAACAATTGAACAGACTGTGTTATAATTCTAGTAACTAAAAAGACTTGTTCAAAATCAAGTTTAAAGATAAGAATTCATGTATGCAAACATCAGATTGCAATCATATACCTTAGGTGAATCATACACCCTTTATGAAAGCGCAACAACAACACCATGTGGTGCTTAGAATTCGTTAGTTTGTTTGTTGATCTGTTGATAGAGGAAATAGAGAGAGAATATCACCCTATAGCTTCATCTTGCAATACCCCTAGTTTTGACTTGGAATTATGTAAGTGATGTAAATATGCTAGTATGGATTCCTAGTGCGGAGCTTAAGGCCAAGGACTGACTAGGGCATGTATGATGTAAATATTCATATTCTAATTTGGACTGTTTTGTTGTCTTATCATGCCAATTCGAAATATATGTAAAAATTATGCTGGAAGATAATAAAATGGTCCAAGATGGTTGGGTAAAGAGAAATAGAGGGGATATTATTCCACTAGAGGGGAATAGGAAAGGGGCATATGCGGAAACTAAATCCTATGTTTCCAAGCGTCAACCTTAGAACTCATCCAAAATTATGCCATGTTCTTTAAATGATCCAATTACCTTCTCTTGACTATTAAACCCAACCATTGAATGCATATGTGAGGTTGGTGGGAAAAGTCACTTCATGTAGTTATTGAAGCATGGGGGTTGTAACAATTATGTCAACTACGAGGAGTCCTTTCTTCTATGGCTAGAATCACTGCCATTTTTCTTTTCACCCTTATCGCATATACCTTGGAATCAACATTATTTTAATCATTATCTCATGCAGATTTCTATACTATGTAGAGTTTCCTATTGTTGTTCATGACCAATGCCATACTATGTTTAACCTACAAATTTGAATTTGGAGAAAGAGATGTATAATTGAATGGAAAATATGTGGTTGTAGTTGAGCATAGAGGTTGTGTAAGATAGGAACATTTACCCATTGAATTATTCTACATTTGGGATGCTTGAGAAGCCATGAATTAATGTTGCAGGAGGTTCTCTAATGACATAGAACATGTTGGACTCTTACTTCACACACTGGTAAGCACTGTAAGGGTTGGATTTACCAAGGGAACCATGGATCAATGAAGGGAAATTCCTTCCTTGTGTTGTGTTTTGAAATTGGAAGGAGTGCCCTGGATTTGATGGCTTAGTGAGATCCTTGTAGAGCTTTGGATGAGATTTTGGCTAAGCATAGTGAGCAGAACATGTTGTGGGATAAGAGAGAGAATCATGTACGTGTTTCCTTTTCCTTGGAAGCCTCGTATCCTATCTTGGGGGTGGCCTCTCAGTAGAAATAGTATATGCTAGAAAGAATGCCTATGATTGGGTTAAAAATCACTCTTACACAGCCAGTTACTTGGATCTTCTTTGCTAAAGATAAGTATTATATTTGTATCTAATGGGCAAGGATATTTATTTATATGCTTGTGATAATTATGCTTGTAATTGCATGTTGTGTGTGTGTGTGGATTGATTTTATTTCCATTGTGTGTTTCTATTTACATATCTTCACATGCATTTTAGATGTTATAAATTCATAATTATGATTATGGGGAAAATTTAGAAGCCCAAATTTAGTTAATGTCCCCTCTCATGAGTTAGGTTGCGTGAAGGGAACATTGCAAAGTGGTATCAGAGCTTTTGGTTGCAATATTGGAGTTGAATGGGAAAGAAACACAAATGTATAGGAAAAAATATGGGTTGCAAATGAAATACTCCTATGAACATTGAACATCCATGGTTTAATCATCAGATGATATTCCAACCAAGTCGTAAGTTAGATTTGTGGTTTACCAGCAGGAGAATTAGACTAGTTGAGGAAAATTTTCAATTTTTTCAAATTGTAGTGGAAATATTCTATTCTATACATGGAAAATAACCCCTTATTACTGAGATAGAATTTTGTACAGTTTTGAAAATTTGAAAAAAAATGGAAATTTTAAGGTGGGCCCCCACCCTTGCCACATGGATGGGTGGCATGGATGAGTGACATGGTTTAGAGGTATAATGTGGACTAACCACATCAACACATGAGCTCTAAAATTTCACCTAGGGTATAGTAATAATTTAGCACCCCATTGCTAGACCCGACGAACTAGGTGACCAAAGATCTGACAGTTAGCAGACATGGCAGATCAATGCTTGCAGTGTATAGTGCATGAGAAAATAGAGTGATCCTTAATAGAAGGAAGAAAAATATCTAACCTTTGAATGAAAGGGAATATCGATCGCCAGGGATCATAATGCGCAAACAATGTGCACGATAGTTAATAATGGGAAAACAATTTGTAGGATCGAACCCAGGGAGTGTGTCTTCTTTTTATTCATAACAGATCCCCAAGAAAATTTCCAAAGCCGATTTCTCAGAGAATCATTACCACTCTTGAAATTGAGAAAACCATTGAAACCTAAGGTCAAGTAGTATTGTTCCTCAACAGAGGATGGAGAGTGACATGGCTTCATCATGGAGTGATAGGTCGAACCTATATGACACATGAACAAGAACATGGAGGGACACATCAACACCTTTCCACATCAAAAAAAATGAATTTGTTCTGATTTTCCAAATTGTGTGAAATTGAATGATTTACAAAAAAAACAAGGGTGTTTCCCTTGACCCACCCAGCAATGGCACAGGGAAGCTGTAAGGGGGCAATCCCCCTTGACCCCCAATTATTTTTTTATAAATATACAAATTCAGCTCTGGAGATTAACCACAACTACTGTAATAGTGTACATTTGGGAAAATTGTGGATTATGAGGGGGGGTGTTACATAAATACAAACATTTCTAAGCCCGGAGAAGATGAAAAATGTTAAAAGTAGTAGTTTATGGAATTCTATAGCAAGTGACTAGAGCATTCAATGAGAAAACTAAAAATTGTTGAATAATATTGGTCACAAGTAATATCTAGGCCAATAGAACAATTATTCTAGTTCTCCATAGATTATCTTCTACATGTGTCTGAAGTTGTCTTCTAGAATTAAAATGCATCTACAACAAAAGTGCAGAACTAGAAAAATTTGACAATTTTGAAGGACTATAATTTTTTTCTCAAAAAATAAAATTGAGCATACTTATAGTTATTAGAAAGCTTATCCAAGGGGGGATAACTTTACAAAGTCAAATTCTGATTTGGTGATTTAGATGTTTTTGTAATTTGATCATAAAAGTTCCTGTAGTCATAACTTGGCTAGATTGTCTATATAGGTATTTTCCATAATACAGGAAAATTGATTTTTGTTTTCTAAGAATGTAATAAATCGAATAAATCTATTTATATGAAAATTTTTGCACATTCATGATTATATCATAAACAATTAAGATTATCACTCAGAATAGTGCAATTGAGAAATATTTGTTCTTGATTGATCTAAGAGAATCATCATCATGGATGAAGCACAGGATCCCTATGAAGCTAAGATAGATGCCATGGGAGAAAGCATACATATTGAGAATGCAAAAACAGAATCCAATGGTAGGAGAAACCAAGTGACTCTCCCATACACTTCAAAAACTATCAGTACCCTAAGGGTGGAACTGCATAGTTGTAGATAGAGAATGAAAGGTGGATTAGAGCTTAAGAGGAATAAAATCAACCAATTGTAGCTATGCTTCAAAGTTCGGCAGAAATTCAGAGGAAGACCAACTCCAGATATCACTTAGAAAATCAAGAAAAGAGTGAGAGTATCTCAAGGAGTTGCTCTCACTAGAGGTCCCATAGTTCAAGAAGGATTTATAGAGATATGACATATACTCTGTTTAGTCAGTAAATTTTCCTTCGATTTTGGTTTGACTTCTTCGATTTTTGGTTTGTTTTTCATTTTATTTGAAGTAAGTTTGTTTTAAGTCTCATTTTTATTTTCCCTTAGAAGCTTTTTGATTGATTAGATAAGTTTTTTGAGCTTGTTTTTTATAGGTTTGTTTTGATTTTTGGTCTTTTGCCTTTTAATGGGGAAAAAGAAAAAGTCATGTTATCCAAAAATTGATTCACAAAGGTTTGTTTTGAGCGCATTTAGACATGATTACAACTCTGGCAGCTTTCAAACCTCCTACAAATTAGCAAAAAGCTGTAAAATAGCGAAGAATTAGCATTGGAAATATTCTTGTAGCGTTGGACAGAAAATTTACAAAGGGCGCGCTACAAGAATATCGCAGCCCTTTTATTTTTCGATTTTCAGCCAAGTTTTTATCATGATTTCAGTTTGTGAATTACTAATCGCATATGGTGAGCTGTTTAATACGTGTAAGCTGCAGTTTCAACACGATTCCAGGTGGTTTTGAGTTTCGAAACAAATCATGGCCATTATTGCTCATAATGCGGGATTGGTTTAACAGTTATCAGCAAATTTCGGTACCAGGTGGCTGAAGGGGAATTTCCAATTGTTGCATCTCGTGGATCACTTAAGGAGTGTTTATGTGCAACGGCATTTTTGTTCCCATCAGCTGCTGCTTTCAATCCAGAAGCCATTGAAAAGCAGAGCAGTGGACGGGAAAACAAAGTAGCTAAAAAATACACCGCTGATTAGCATTAGAATATACTTTGTAATGCATAAAATTCAACGGATTTTAAAATCACTGCACTCGAGCAAGGTGGGCTTCCATTTTTATTTTTCTTCTTGAATGTTTGAATCGATGACAATGAGAACATGCCAGTGAATTGAATTGAAGTGGGATTCATTATAAGCAATGGAAGGTTTCTCTACAAATAACGATGCAGAGCTTATGAGCAAAACCCTTCAAGAGGAGCAGAAATTGTTTTATTTCGATCTCAAGGAAAACCCACGAGGGCAATACCTCAAAATATCTGAGAAGACATCCAGCTCACGGTCTACAATAATTGTGCCCATTAATGGAGTTGCATGGTTCCTCGATCTCTTCAATTATTATGTCGATGGAGATGACGAGGAGGTTTTGAGCAAGGAACTGCAGCTCGATGCCAAGGTATTTTACTTCGACGTTGGGATGAATAAGAGGGGTCGGTTCTTGAAGATTTCTGAAGCATCCACAACATACAGTCGCAGCACAATCATTGTACCTGTAGGCAACACAAGAAAAGATGGTTCGGCGGCATTTAGAAACATTTTAGCAGAGATAAATGAAGCCTCCCAACAAGGTTCAGGCCCATCCAAACATTTGGGAGGGCTTTCAGATGAAGTTGGGGCTGGTTTCCTTTCAGGTGGAAGTAGAGAAACGGCATTTGAGGCTGACACAGTAGGTGACAGAGCCATTGGTTTAACTCCAGCTGAAGATACGAGTGAAACAGTGGTTTCAAAAGTGATTACTTTCATGGAAGAAACATCATACAATGAAATTGAACTGCTTACTGGTAAAAATTATAATACTGATGTACTTGAGATGATGAAAGGTGTTTCCATCCAACTTGTTGATGCCAAAAAACAATTTGAGTCGGACAAGGACACTGATGAAGAATATTACTTTCAAGACAAACAAATCTTATTGTCACCTACTTTACCAAAGCGATATGAAGTTTTGAAACAATTGAAGGGCAATTGCTGTAATTTGTCATTTCAACATGGTCCATCTCAGGTTATCGATCCATTTACCAGTAGAGGTTGTGACACTAGGGTTCTAAAAAATGACACGAGTCAGAAATTTCATCGAATTGCAGGTATTTCAGGTAATAGTTTGTTGCTTCATTCAGTTGGGGAGGATGATAAAGTGGGCAATCTCGATGAGGAAAATTGCTGCAATTCATCTGGAATGGAAATGGATGAGAATGTTGTACAACCTAATTTGTATACACAGACAAGGTTGAGCGGAGGAATAAATTGTGAAAATCATTGCTCTGAAATTGATTCTCTGATTGCGAATGAAGTCTTACATTGTAATATTGAACAGTCTAAACAATCAGTAGCAAAATTTGAAGATGACAAATAGAGGATCTTTTCAGACAGAGGTCTTGAGCAGGTTGAACCAGCAAAGAATAAATCTGAGCATCATTCATCTCAGTGCATTGCAGATGATGGCCAAAATATGATGGGAAGTTGCAATGATAATGGTCTTAACTATTCTCCAAGTATAACCAATAATTTGTTCTTGGCTGGTGATTTGGATTCTGAATCCAATGATCTAGTATGTGAGAAACTAACTGGATTGGAGGGAAGTTGTGGACACTTATACCAAAGCTGTGGTTTGCACATAAGTGGTGTCAGTCAAAGCAATATTGAAAAGGTGAATGGGCTTGAAATGGAAACTGAAGTTGAAAAATAGGTCAAAGAAGTAGAAATTAACAGTAATGTTCAAGAACAGAGAAAATTTACGGACTTTTGGATTCTATCTTCTTGCTTTCAAGATGACAATAATTCAAATAGCATGCTTCACAAGATCCAACATTATTTGGATGGAGTTCTCAATGCTTCATCAAGAACCCTCGATTTGGAGAGACTGATTCTCAATTTTGCTTCAAATACCAAGCTTTCAAGAGAGGACATGGTTTGTATTTATATTTCAGCAATAATGAGCAATTTAACTTCTATTGAGCCAAGTAGTGAAGCAAGTGGCTTGTTTAGTCCAGATCATGCCTCGTCTCTTTGGTCCAGGAATTTAATAACTCAAATTAACAAAGTTTCATTAAAACCTGAGACAAAAGCTTCCAATGTGAAACAGGGTTGTTCCAACCTTACTGGGAGGCTTGTGCAAGCAGGATTCTATTTGGCTTCTCACTATAGCCCATTCAATTACTTTTCATTGTTGGGAGAATTCTTTGCAAGTCAGCAGAAGCAATTTACTGGGGGATACAATACGTTGTATTATCCTTTTACTTAAAGGGCATGGCAAAGGAGTGTCACAAAGCTTGCAGAATAATGTTTTTCTTGACAGTGTTCAAAATCAAACACCTCCACTGTGTGTACATTGCCCTTTTGCAGAGGATGTGCATAGTGTGGATGCAATTGTCTCTTCATTGTTGGAAACTTTACTCTCTGCTATTTCAACCTACCATGGTGAACAAAGACCAACTGGAGTTTTGGAATGTCCAAATTCAGCTTTTTCTGATAAAGCTGAAAGAAAAGTAGAAACAGAATTCTGCTCTATTTTTCTTGTTTTGAGTGATTGAAGTCAAATGCAGACCAAGAGCTGAAGGAGAAGAATTTTTAAAAACCAAAAGAGGTTTTTGTGCATACGACAACTATATACAAAAACCTCTCTCAGTTTTGCAACATCTGTTAAGGTTTGAAAGATTCAATTAAATCGTTGCAGCCTATTTTTCAGGGAGTTTAAATATTCAATATTTTCCTGTTTTAGTTTTCATTTTGCGGGGAAGATTCTGATCGATTGGAGATGAATTTTGAAAAACCAAGAGAGGTTTGTGTCAATAACGGACCCATTTACAAAAACCTCTCTCAGTGTTTATACAGGTGTCTCCAATTGAGAGATATGGAAGCTTCTTTGACACCTATTTTCCAGAAATTCGCCATATTTGCCAGGAATCCGATTTGCTATTTTTAGTAAATTAGTTGAGTTAGTTAGTTAATGTAACTGCTGGGTAGTTTCAATTTCGACCTAATGAAGGGGAGATGGAACTACTTCTTTGTAACTATTTAGAGAGGTGGAAAGGACACTTTGGGGGTTCTGATTTTTGGGAGCATCAGGAGGTCTGCTAGCTGCTTGTACTTTCAGACTTGTTCAGAGATAGGTACTGTAACTCTCATATGCATTTACTGATGAAATAATGTGATATATGACTCTTTCCCCCACATTTTTTCTATGTTGGATTTGTTATTAAGCATGTTTTGCTTCTTAAATGGTAAATTCATTGCTAGTTAATGTGTTTTTCTGGTAATGCTTATATTTTAATGTATGAACCACAGCATAGTCTCTTTGTTGGATTTTTGTGATATGTTGGGCATCTTTATCAGTTTATGTCTATGATTTAGTTGTTGCTTTTAATCTGAATGTATTCCCTGCATGACCTTGAAGCTTACAACCATTCAAATTATATCAAAAACCTTAAACTTTCTTTTATTTATTGAGTTTTACTCTTGAGATTGTGTTGGCTTGTTCCCCTAGCCTTAGGAACAATTTCTGGCACAAACATACTCCATAAATCCCTTCTAGTGATTCATCTAACACTGAGGATTCCACTGAAGGATCAAGCTCTTCATCTCATGGGAAGAAGAGGAAGAGGTATTCCAAGGAAAACTTACATGGAGAATTTAGGAAGTCCATACCTTCTACATTTGATGGTGAGGTAAAATCTAGTCAAGAAGCTGAAGCTTGGCTTCTTGAGATGAGGAATTATTTCCAAGTTCACGACTACTCAGGAAATATGAAAGCAGGAGTGGATTTATTCAATTTTAATGGAAAAGCATCAATATGGAGGGATCACCTTAGACAGGTGAAGAAGATAAATGAAACGAATATTGCGTGTAAGAAATTCAATAAATGATTCAAGAAAAAGTATCTCTCTAATAGGAACTATGATGGAAAAATCAAATAATTCCATGAGATGAAGTTGGGCCAAATGACTATGGAGGAGTATGCATAAATTCTTGGAGTTGTTGAGATATGTCAAGTATATCAGGGATGATAAACTGAAATTTTAGAATTTTATAAGTGGTTTTCCTCAATCCTACAAATATAGAATTGATTTTGATGAAACTCAAACTCTATATGACACCGTAAGAAAGCCCAAATTTTGCTATGAACAAACCAAGAGAAATCCATATTTCCATAATGCATGGAAGGCCAAGAGAAATGAGAAGTCTGACAAAAGAAAGAAGGGGTTCAATCCTTCTCATCTAATGAATTATCCAAGGAATACACCACAAAGTGTGACAAAGACAGATGGGATGATGGGAGGAAAGCCAAGAGAACCACTTCAATGTTGGGGTCCACTTGCTAATTTTTAGGGGCAAAATTTCGCTAATGGGCTATTTTTGGGGTTTTCTTTTAAATAAATTCGCTATTTGGTCATTTTTAGTGTCTAATATCGCCTATATTTACATAAACTATGTTTTTTTATCATAATATTCCCCAAAATTTACACATTTTAGTGTTAATTTTATGTTTCATATTTAATATTCTCCTACCTATCTATAAACATGTTTTTTTCTATCCAAAACAATCGCCTAGAATACTATACTTAAGTATAATATTAGAAATCTTAAAAAATACCCTATGGGGATGTAGAGGGGACCATTTTCTTAGAAATTGTTCACATCATAATGGGAGTGAAAAGAAAGTTCACAACATTAAAGAACCCGAAACAATGGTTCAAGTGGCAAGGAATATCCCTAGAATTTATGCTATACTAAAATACCACCAAGGAGACCATCAATCAAATGTGGTTGAATTTGAAGGTAAGATTTCTAAGCAATCTATTTCTATTGTGTGTTATATACCTAGGGGGGGATAATATGGGGTATCTAGGGAGGTACCTTAGGGAAATAAATGATGTAATGGGTACCCAAAAGGGAATAAACTATGTAATTTGTATCCAATGGGGTTAATTAATGTAATGTGGTCATTAATAATGGAATATGTTCCACTTAGCCATTGGGGGTTAGTTAGAAGAAATATTATAATAATAAAGCATAGACCCCTATGTATACTAATAAGAAAGTATAAATAGAGAGGAGTATAATTGTATAGTCATGTTGAGGATGATTATTGTACAAGCATGGCTTGTGGAGTGATTCATTCCTTAAGGAGTATTTGATGGTGTTACCTTACATAAGGGTTTCTCTATATCTTGGTGTTATTTATATGGTGAATGTATTTTAGTTATTTATGAACTTAAAGTGATCTATATTCTTTTTATGATTCAATTTAGGTTAGGATCACTGCAAGTGGTATCAGAGCTCTTTCCTTGGCACAAAGTGGGGAAATTTTTTTCTTTCCTTTAAAAAAAATTAGGGTGAAATTGGGCAGCGACTTTCAAATCAATATCTGAAACTTTCTATGTAGATTTAGAAGATGTGAGTTGCAGATCTGGATTTCTCTCACAAAACTATATAATTTAAGAAAAAAACATAATCTCATTAGATTCTCGAAAGTGGAGATATCGTTGATTTAAAATCAATTATTTTTCAAAATTTCGGTGATGACCGAGAAAATTTCAGAGTGAATATATTCTAACAAGGTGTCCAGGTTTATGTTTCGTATGCATTGGTAGATGCGAAGTAGCCATTCTAGTTCCAAAAACATGTTATAATAGAAATTATTTGGAAGAGTGACCGATCCATGGTCATTTTAAATTTTTCGGCTCAAATTTCTAGTTGCAACAAGAAGTGGAGTTTTTTCAATTACTAGTTCTACTTTTGAGGATATGGAAAACATGAGGTATTTCATAGGAAAAGATGATGGGTTTAGCATTGAATAATGCTTAAAGGACTTAAAATTAAGATGGAGAAACGTGTGGAGCATGTATATATATTCTTATTTCAAAGATTATGCTAAGGTATGGTGGAACTCACTTGACTATTCTAAGAGGAAATCACTTTTTGATGAAGACCTTGGACAAGTCCTTTAAGACAAGCTGTGGTATCATGCCAAGAACCAAGATCAAGTGGGACATAGGGGTCTATTTTCCATATTGAAATTTCATGTATGTTTTCAAAATGAGAATATTATTGTTTCTATTAGCCCTAGTTGGAAGCATAATTTCATCCATGTTAATTTGTCCAAAATATTGCACACTCCCTCCGAGCATATTCAAAGCACACAAGTTGATGGTGAAACTCTTCAATTTTTTAAAGATTTGAAGATTACTATGGATAAATATGTGTTGCATTTAGATTTTTATGCTTTATATATAGATGATGTGGATGTTATTTTGGGATATCCTTGAATTCAATCAATGGGTACAATTAATATTAATGTGGAAAATAAGGTTTTAAAGTTTTTCTTCAAGAAAAAGAAAATTACATTGCAGGATATGTCTCTTACAAAAAAAAGAGACTTAGAAGGAACAGGATGAAGTCTCTGCAAGGGAATTAGTTGTAGTAGTGAATGACACATCACATGAAGAGTTTGTGGTGGAATCAAAAGAATATAATATAGAATATGATGATGAAAACTCCTATGAAGGGAATATATAAGAAAAAAAATCTAACAAGCTACATGATTTCAGGGAATCACATGTTATGAAATCGGAGAATGAGGTACCCATTGTTCAGGCCACTGCATATCACCACCCACACCACTTTGAGAAGTATAAATCATCAAGGACAAGTTGGGAGAGAAAACAAGCCAACTATTGACTGTGATGTAATCGACGAAGAAAGCAATATGGAGATGCATGGAGAACTATGAATAATATAAGAAAATACCAAAAAGGTGCAACAACATCTTGGAACCATGGGAATAAGAATCATGATCAAGGAATCCAGCAAGCAATTAGACCATGTCTTCACATTCTACTTGAATGGATGGATGCTCATTTTTGGTATCAGTTGACCAATTTTATTAGTCGATCTTATTATATGTATTCCTCTCATGTTTCAAGGATGAAACATTTTTAAGGGGGGTGCAATGTTATATACCTAGGGGAAATAATATGGAGTATCTAGGGAGGTACCTAGGGGGAATAAATGATGTAATGGATACCAAAAAGGGAATAAACTATGTAATATGTACCCAAAGGGGGTAATTAATGTAATGTGGCCATTAATAATGGAATATGGCACACTTAGTGGTTGGGGGTTAGTTAGAAGAAATTTTATAATAATAAGACATGGACCCCTAAGTATACTCATAAGAAAGTATAAATAGAGAGGAGTATCATTGTATTAGTCATGTTGAGGATTACTATTGTACAAACATGGCTTGTGGGGTGATTCCTTCCTTAAGGAGTAATTGATGGTGTTACTCTACCTTAAAGATTTCTCTATATCTTGGTGTTATTCATATGGTGAATATATTTTGGTTATTTATGAACTTAAATTGTTCTATATCTTTGTTGTGATTCAATTTATGAGTTAGGATCACCACATTTTGATTGACCCCGGATCTACTCACAGTTATACCATTCCTAAAATTGTTGAGATTTGTGGTTTTAAGAAAACCAAAGATAGAAAACCATGATTGGTACGACCAACAATAGGAACTAAGAGAAACGTTAGTGAATGGGTGGAGAAATGTCCATTAAAATTGGATAGACTCCTCACTTATGCAAATATGAATATTTTCCCACTTGGTTCCTATGATATTGTAATTGGAATGGACTGGTTAGATGCGCATAGAGTTAAACTTGAATGCTATAGTAAAACTTTTGAATGCATTGATGAGGAAAGAAACCAAAGAGTTGTAAAAGGAATTCAAAAGGTAGTTTCTGTTAGGAAAATTTTAGCCATGCAATTGAAGAATTTTTGTAGGAAAGGATGTCAATTGTATGTAGCCCATGTTTTAAATAAAACATAAAATGAAATTCCTAAATTGGAGGACTATCATGTGCTACAAGAATTCAAGGATTTTTTTTCCTAATGAAGTTCCAAGAATTCCTCCAAAGAGGGACATTGATTTCACAATTGATATTGTGCCAAGAGTTGCACTAGTGTCCAAGACATCTTACATAATGAGTACACCAAAATTATTAGAGCTGGAAAAACAATTACAACAATTATTGGAAAAGAAGTACATAAGGCCAAGTGTGTCTCCATGGGGAGAAATCGTATTGTTTATGAAGAAAAAAGATGGAACACTTAGGTTATGTATTGATTGCAAGAAATTGAAAAAGGTGCGAGTGAAAAACAAGTATCCATTGCCTCGAATTAATGATTTTTTTAATCAAATGAGAGGGGAAAATATATTTTCAAAGGTTTACTTGAAGTATGGTTACCATTAGGTAAGAATCAAGGAAGAATATATTCACAAAAAAACCTTTAGAACAAGGTATGGACACTATGAATTTGTAGTGGTGCCATTTGGTCTCACTAATGGGCCAACTTCCTTCACGTGTCTCATGAATAGTGTTTTTACCAGGTATTTTGACAAGTTTGTTTTTATTTTTCTAGATGACATTCTTATTTACTCTAAGGATGAATATGAGCATGAATAAAATTTGAGAATGGATTTGCAATTTCTAAGGGAGCATAAGTTGTATGCAAATCTAAGAAAATCTGACTTTTAAAAACAAAATTCATTATTTGGGTCACATTATTTCAAAGAAGGAATATCAGTGGATCCAGAAAATATTGAAGCCATTATGAATTGACCAGCTCTAAAGAATGTAACATATGTGAGATATTTTATGGGTCTTGTTGATTATTATAGAAGATTCATTAAAGGATTCTCCAATATTGTACACCCAATCACTTATTTGCAAAATAAGGGAATAAAATTTGAGTGGACACATAAATGTGAAGAAAAATTCCAACTATTGAAGAAGTTTCTAACAAGTGCTCTAATTCTGAAAATTGCAGACCTAGAAAAATACTTCGTGGTGTGAACAAATGCATGTAAACATGGACTTGGAGGAGCTCTTATGCAAGAACATTGGGTGGTGTGTTATGAGTCTAGAAAAATGGAAGAGCTTGAAAATAATTATGCCACCCATGATCTGGAACTTGTATCCATAGTGCATGCTTTAAAAATGTGGAAGAAATATCTAATGGGAAGAAAATTTGATCTAAGAACTAACCACTATGGTTTGAAATATTTATTTAAGCAATCAACATTAAATGCCATGCAAGCTAGATGGCTGGAATTTTTCTGTGAATTTTATTTTGAAATCAAACACATGAAAGGAAAAGAAATTAAAGTGTATGATGCACTCAATACAAAGATGCATGAAATGCATGTGGCAACCATAACTAATTTTCAATCATATTTAAGGCATCAGATTGTCAATTATGTTGCTGAAGATTAAGTGTATGTGCAAATAAAAGATAAATTACAATGACATATTTTGGAAAAGAGGTATGATGGTTATCATTTGGAAGAGGATGGACTTCTTACTTATAAAAACAGAGTTTATATTCCAATTGCAGCATATTTGAGGAATATTGTTACGTATAAAACCCTTAAAATGCCATATTCTAGTCACCAATCATACCAGAAAACAATTGCTACAACCAAGATGCAATTTTTTGTCTAGGGATGAAGAAAGATATTCCTGAGTATATTTCTAAGTGTATTAAATGTCAACAAGTGAAGGTTGAACATCAACACCCATCAAGTTTGATGCATCCTTTTCCAATTCTGAAATGGAAATGGGAAGTAATTTCCATGGAATTTATTACAGGTTTTCCAATGACTGTGAGACAACATGATTCCATCATGTTTGTGGTGGATAAATTTTCAAAAAAAACACATTTAATACTAGTTAAATTCACATAATAAATAGATTCTATTGCAAATATTTTCATGAACAAAATTTTCAAATTGCATGGGTTTCCTAAAGCAATAATTTTGGACAAGGATAGTAAAATTACTTCAAATTTTGCATCTTTGGGTACACATGTGGAATTTAGCACTGCCTGCTATCCACAAACAAATGGGTAAATTGAAAGAGTAAATCAAGTTATTGAATACATGTTGTTGATGTATGTGATGGAAAAACCTTCAAAGTGGGAATATTAACTACACTTGGTAGAGTTTTCATATAACAATGGGAAGCAAGCTTCATTGGGAATGAGTCCATTTGAAGCTTTGTATGGAAAAAAGTGCAAGATACTAGTGACATGGGATAATCCAATAAACAAAATTGTAATTATCCAATAATTACTTAAATAAAAGGAACAAGAGGTTTCAAAAATTAGTAAAATTTTAAAGGCATCCCAAGATAGACATACAAGCTATGCAGATAAGAATAGAGTGGATAGGGAGTTTCATGTTGGGGATCATGTTTACCTCGAAGTGAGATCAAGGAAGATTTGAGTCCCTTTAATCTTATAGGTTGTGCCAATTTTTCACCAAGATATTGTAGGCCATTTGAAGTGCTTGAAATAATAGTTCCAATTGCATATAGAATTGTATTTATTTCTAATACTAGAGCTCATAATGTTTTTCATGTTCATTTGGTTAAGAAATCTGTACATGATCCTAACCATGTGATTGATTGGGATGTGATTCAAGTGGGATCTGAGAGATCGTTTCAACCCGAGCTACTATGCATCCTTGAAAAGAAGATAAAATTGCTCTAAAACTAAGCCATGAGATAGGTAAAGGTGCAATGGAAGCACTCGATATCGATCAGGTTACATGGGAGTTGGAGGATGCCATGAAAGAGGATTACCCATATTTGTTATGATTTTGAGAAAACACTGAGGACAATGTTATTCCAAGGGGTATGGGATTGTAATTCCCCTAGTTTTGACTTGGAATAATGTAAGTGATGTAAATATGCTAGTATGGATTCCTGGTGTGGAGCTCAAGGCCAAGGCCCGACTAGTGAATGGATAAGCAAGTATGATGTAAATATTATATTTTCATTTGGACTGTATGGTTGGCTTATCATGCCAATTCAAAATATATGCAAACACTATATTGGAAAATAATAAAATTGTCCAAGATGGTTCTGTAAATAGCACTAGAGGGGTTATGATTCCACTAGTGGGGAAGAGGAAGGGGGACTATGTGGAAACTAAATCCTATGTTTTGAAGTGTGAACCTTAGAATTCATCCAAAACTATGCCATGTTCTTTAAATAAAATAATTACCTTATCTAACTATTAAACCCAACCATTGAATGCATATGTGAGGTTGGTGGGAAAATTCACTTCATGCAATTATTGAATCATGGGGGTTATGACAATTATGTTAGCTACTATGAGTCATTTCAACTATGGTTAAAATCCATGTCAGTTGTCTTTTCACCCTTAGCTCATATCCCTTGGAATCAACACTCTTTTAATCATTATCTCATGCATATTTCTACACTATGTAGAGTTTACTATTGTTATTCATGACCAATGCCATAATATGTTTAACCCATAAATTCAAATTTGGAGACAGAAATGTAGTTGAAAGGAAAATAGATGGTTGTAGGTAATCAATAGAGGTTGTGTAATATATGAACCTTTACCCATTGACTTATTCTACTTTTGGGATGCTTGAGAATCCATGAATTAATATTGCAGGAGGTTCTCCAATAGTATACTCCAGGTTGGACTCTTACTGCACAAACTGGTAAGCATTGTAAGAGTTTTATTTCCTGGAGGAACTATAGATCAGTGAAGGGAAATGCATTCCTTGTATTGTGTGGGGTATTTGGAAGGAGTACCATGGTTTTGATGGCTTAGTGAGATCCCTGTAGAGCTCTGGATGAGATTTTGTCTAAGCATAGTGAACAAAACAAGTTGTGGGTTGAGAGAGAGAATCCTGTAGGTGTTTCATTTACTCTTATGGCCTCATGTCCTAGCTTGGGTGTGGCCTTTCAGCAAACATAGTATATGTTGGACAGAGTGTCTTTAGTTGGGTGGAAAATTTCTCTTGCACAACCAGTTGCTTGGATATTCTTTGCTAAAGATAAGTATTTTTTTTGTATTTGATGTGCAAGGATATTTATTTATACTCGTGTGAAAATTATGCTTGTATTTGCATGTTTTTTGTGTGTAGATTGAATTTATTTATGTTATGTGTTTCTATTTACATATCTGCATATGCATTTTAGATGTTATAATTCATAATTATGTTTATGGGAAAAATTTATAATCCCAAATTTAGTTAATGTCCCCTCCCATGAGTCAAATTGGGTAAATGGTATGTTATACATCTCCATCCAATTCCTGTTAACTCTATTTACCAAAATCCATATCCACCAATACTAATACTAGTAGTAGATTTTGACCAAATGAAAGCGCCAGAAGCATCCCTAGGACCAGTAACAAAGGTATCAGCTAGAAGGGCAGGATTCGATCCACCAATAGCATAAGAGCCAATTGAATGAGTGAAATCACCTATTTAAGAATCTATTTACATAGGATGCAAGATCGATTCTCTCTATCTTGGAATTGAAGGAGGTGGTAGTAAAGTGAAGGTGGTGGAAGTGAAGGGGGTTGAGTAGTCTACAGAATTGATGCTCTCATTTAATGCTCAGTGTAGGAAACAATATTTCCACCTTCGGTTGGGAAATAAGACACACAATATTCCAACCAACAGCAGTGAAGACAAAAATTAAAAAGTTAGGATAGTTGTACCACATTAAATCATGAATTTGGGAACTTTCATGAATTTGAGAACTTTGTTGGAAGTTTGGTTAAAATGTAAACACCAAAATCAAATTACCTATAGGTAGTCAACACTAAATGATTGCAATATACATTGCATATCGATAGGTATAATAACATGTGATGTCCCTTTTCAGATGATTATTCCAAGAGGTTATTGGATGACACTTAGGCCCAAAGTTGTTATAATATTAAGATTTCATTTAATTAAAAAGGTGAAATTTCAATGGATGGTTTTTAGTGACTCGTGGTATTTTCCATGGTATTGAGCTCACAAAGAAGATAAAATGGGAGGCACTCATCCATTAGGAGCATATTTATTTGGTATTGATTCTTATGACAGTCTGGGTATTATCCTAGAGTTTTCATTAGGGTTTGGAAAAACCCTTCCATTGTTGGTTTGGTTTTGGTGGTGTGACATGTCCATCCTAGCTAGAAAAGGAGGAGGATACATCCAGGGTCTTCACTTGAGATTCATTATTTTTTTTGGCATCACTTCCAGGTTCTTGTTGAGTGTATTTTGGTAGCTTCTATAGCAGCTATAATTATTGTATTGTCTACCATCTAGTATTCATAATAAATATGACAACATTATTTCTCCATTTTATGTGTCCTTGAATGTTTCTAATGTGTTTGAAGAAATGTTGATGAAAATGCAAAATGATGGCGAAGGTTATAAATAAATGTAAGATTGTTATATGTTATCAAATTCATATAATTTGTTCCCATCTGGGTGGGACATTACAATGGTATCAAAGCTAAATATATTTCCATCTTGAGGTGAATTTATCAAGGATTTCCATTGAGCTTCATTTGGTAATTTATCGTCCATGAATTATATGGGTGATTGTATTCAGGGATCAAATTTCTTCCTCGCTAGGATCAAATTGCTTCATTCCTTGGGCTGAATTGCAGCAAGACTGAGCTCGTGTGGTGAGAATTTGAGCACCCTCTAGTGTGATCGTGGGCCTAGATTGGTCGTGAAATATTTGATAGGGAATTAGGAACTTGTTGAGGGTCATTTGGAGATCCCCATAACCATTTTCTGAGCCATGGATCAAAGGAACCATGAAGGGAGGGACTCGTGTGGCGATGGGAGAAATGCAGAAGCCAGAAGGAAGGCCATGAGTAGGGATGCAACATTGAAGTAGACATTTTTATCCATGCAACATTGTGGAATGGAGGAGAAGGGTTGCGGGTTTAATTTGAAACCTAAGTTACCATTTGGAGAAGCTGTGAGGGTTGTAGGAACCCCATGGGGCCATTTCTTATTAGAGGGTTCGATCCCTTCCCTTTTCAGAACCCTGAAGCTAGGAGATTGTGAGGGTTTCTAGAGGGCACAATCTCTCTTCATGTTGGGGCATGTACATCCAGTAAATCCATGAAGGGAATGTGTGGAAGGTCCGGGAACTTGGAAGATAGTGTGGGATGGGAGGAGGTTGGATCCCTCTCCTAACAGAGTTGGGGGGGTCTAGCATGCCCAATAAATTTCACTACACTCTATGGACTACACACACGCCAAACATGGTTGAATTCATGCCACCTGGGTCACCAATAAAACACAGATGTGTCTTGGAGGTGATTTGTGCAAAGGAAAACATCTAACAACTATTGGGTGAGAGAGATATTAATCATTTCTAGCATGGACACTCTAGTCAATTCTATGAGGAGAGCCAAGTAATTCTTATGGTCACAGTTAGTCATGGCGACACTATGGTAGCCATTTTTTTTCTCACAAACAATAAATCGAATTGAAGGCGGAAAATTGGGGGGTCGAATTAAGTGATTATCAGCCTGCATCGATTATTCTCAAGTGAAGCATGAATTTCATATATGAAATTATCATATATGCAAAATGTTCGATGAAATTACAGAACCAACCAAAAAAAATTCATATTGTTTGTATCTTCACATCTAAGTTTTATTTTTCAATGGTCATCTCATTTTAATGGCACAATACTATTAGAAACCCCACGTGTTATCTTCCAATTGTTCATTCCAACTGTCAACTAGTGCAGAAGAGGGAACACTCAACATATTATGGTTGTCTTCTTGTGGAAAGCATACAGGATGAGAAACTCCATCATCTTCTTTGTAAGGATTAAGATCTACATAAAAAGGTACCAAAAATACATGATGTACATCCAATAACTGTTCTCTTTGTGAAGATGAAAATATCATCTACAACATGGCTCACAAGTTTGTACATTTCCCAAGGAGGAAGTTATGTTCTAAGTGGAAGTCTGAAGTTATTGAGAATCGCAATATAATATTCAGTACTAATCATAATCCAAACAGCAATATTTATTGTTCATCTAAGAGTGATAAAAACATAAAACCAATGGTTATTTTATCCAGTGCATACCAATTGTTCAAATTGGTGTAAAATGATAGCTACAACGATTTGTATGAGAAATATTTGTGTAAAGTCCACAACTAGGTATATATACCAATAGTAAAGGTCGTATTTGGTTTTGAGGCATAACCTATAGTAGTTTGAGGTCCTTATCCAAGTTTGTTGACCAAATCTAAGTCAAAACACCCTAGCATCCAGTCCAATAATTGATTCAGAACATGGCCATTTGAATATCCTCACTATCCATATCCTAAGTATACTAGAAAATAGTAAGGAGTTATTTCAAGGGTTAGAAGAGACAGGGAACCTGATTGATGTTAAAAGTGTTCTACAATCAAGGATCATGAGAATGCCTAGGCCATGGTTTCCAACATTCCTTGAGGATCGTCCCTTAATAGAAACATAGGAGTAATAGAGGAATGATGAGGTTACTGTCCGCATTGGGGAGTACCTGGCATTAGGAAAAGAGTTCCACACAACTTTGTCATTCAGGAAATTTTGCACCATCAAACATTCTGAGTGGTATGAAGAGGACAAATATTCCTTTAGAGACACAAGGTGTAAATTGAGGAGAGATGAGTATGAAAGATAGGAGAAGAATCATACTAAGGAAATGTGCATAGAGGAAAACCAAAAAGCAGTGTATGAGGACAAGGACACTTGTATAATGGATGGGTCTACCAATGAGATAGTTTCTAAAGCAGCAAAAGATGAAGATGCAACAACTTGTCCAACTTGTGATAATTATCGGGATGTTGAGGGGTCAACATCTTGTTATGATGCTTATGATTAGTTGGGCATGAGTGCACCTAAATATGACGAGGATTTAGCATGGGATGAGTTACCTTTTGAGGATGATGAGGAAGAAAGGGAAGAAGTTGAATTGGGAAAGTGAAAGGATGGAAATAAATCAGAAAACATGGTAGAGGACTATTTCCCTGAGCCACGTCATTTAACAGGGAAATTGAAGGTAAGCGAAGAAAAAATTAGGACAGCCATGAAATTTTTTAATGATGGACATGAATTAGTAATATATTTTTGTTGGAGAGATTTAGGAGCAAATGATAGTTAGAGAAGAGAACCTTCCCTTGCATATTTGCAGGAACTTAGAAAAGTAGTGATTATGATTAAAGTTTACTTGCATTCTAACAGAGACCATCTTCTCATTCTTGCGGAGATGTACCATGGTGCACTATAAGTGAAAGAAGAGGAAGTTGAAATGATTACTCATGAGCTTAAGATTACCCAATAATATTTGAAGAGAACACAAAAGGCCCTTCAAGAATCAAAGATGCAGATTGGGGATCTTATTTACCAATTGAGTTTGGCACACTCTTCAGTAGTAGAGATGCCACCACCTTTGACAACAGTGGCACATGAGGGCATGAGTGGCACTCATGTTTTGAGGGAAGATACTCTCATGATGATTTTCTACGTGGAACATGTTAAGATTTCATATGCTAGGCTATATATCATTAGTGTTTAATCCAAATTCACATCAATAGAATATGCAAAATCACTAATAGAAACACAATCACAATATAGACACAGATATATCTTGGTAAACTCTCAAGGGGAAGAAAACCCACCAAAAATTCTTTTCTATAATATGTATAAGATAAAACCCCAAAACATGTATTCCTCCTCCTTGTTGGTATGTCTCTCTCTCTCTCTCCTATGTGTTACACAAGTGAGTGTGTCTGTGTTCAAATGAGAAGCATAGCCAATTTATTTATACTCTTTTTTTCAACTGACTTTTTACCTAATCAAGTCAGCCCCACTAAAATGGTTGGGCTGACTTCACCCGGGAAATCACAAAACAATATTTTATTATATTAATTAGGGTACTAATGACCCAACTTACAATGGAGGATTTACCTCATGACTCTATGATGACCAATTACAATAATAACGTCTCGACGGAGGAATAATAACATCTCCCTTGGGTTACATCAGTAAAATACATTTACAATATCCTTTGAGGTTACAATATTTCAACACTCCCCCTTAACAAGAAGGGTATTCTACTGACAACATCATCATCAACTATAGTAGTAACGAGAGAGAGAATCTTCAACAATATCAAGGTAATACATCTATACGTCATAGGAATTTTTCACAATCAGTAACTGGAACAGTTACTCTTCAATTTCTTCAATATTGGAACAATGTCTTCTACAGCACTGAGTCTTTATCTTCTGCAGCAATCGATCACTTGATACTTTGCAGTGACACTTTGATCTTATTGATCCTTTGTGGCAGCACTTCAATATTATTGATCCTTTGTTGTAGTACTTTGATCTTCTCGATCCTTTGCAGCATCACTTCAATCTTCTTGATCCCTTGCAGCAGCACTTTGATCTTCTCGATCCTTTGCAACAACACATCGATCTTCTCAATCCTTTGTAGCAACACTTCGAGCTTCTCGATCCTTTGTCACAACACGAGCTGCAATACACATGATCTGTTTGCGGGATTATCAATCCCTATCACATTAGGACATAATTATGGATGATGCAATCCTCCATCATCCTACTCCCTTAACAAGGAGGGTCCATAGTATCGACCAGTTGAATCATCTACAACTGAATGTAGAGCTCGTCCGCATGTGAATGCATGACCTAGTATCATCCATAAGGACTCATCATAAGGAATCCTCAGTGTCAATACTAGGACCACTCGCAAGTGAGTATTATACCATGAAATCCACATATAAATGTAGGTACACTCTCTATGTGAGAGCAACATCTACTACTGCAGATCTCATTCGCACATGAATGTAGGACCTGGAATCCGTAAGAACTCATCGTAGAACATCCTCAGCATTAAATATAGGATCACTCCATGTAGGTGTTATCCTACGAAATCCACATATACATGTAGGTACACTCTCCATGCGAGAGTAACTTCTACAGGACCATCCCCATATAGTAAGGACCACACTCAGGAGAAAAGTGTTATTTTCTCGTAAGACCATCCTCAAGAGAGGATACTATAATCCACAAATGAATGTCAAACCTCGTCAGCATCTTCATGCGCACTTGGTCTCTTTCATACTGGAGCTTCACTATGATCCCATTATCAATGACAGTCTCATCATCACTCCCCCTTTCGAGGGAGGATCTATATCATCAACATGTTTTTATCATGTAAAATGGCACTTCTTTGTTTGAGTACTAAGACCCAATATGTCGGTAAAAAAAAGGACAAAATGGATTGAAGTAGCCAAAACACTATAGATGGGAATTGTTAGCGCAAAACCAGCCAGCAAAACCAGTCGACAGGGGTTACCACTCTGTCGATGCTAAACTCACTGTGATCTCCCTAAGCACCAGCCTAGACAGGTTTCACCCTATCCAGTAACACCAGCGAAGCGAATGAAGTCTCACCCAAGATGTTCAAGGGAGAGCTTTCAAAACCAAGTTTCCGTAGAATAGAAGAGGACTATTCGCATCAACAATTCATCGACTTATCTACCAGATCTTACCATTTACTTAATCATCAATAGGACCCTTCATTGTTTCTCTTAAAATATCACACCATTCATTCATAACCATAGTAAACCTACAAGTGCAAAAACATATCTAAAAAGATAACATTATTCATAAGAAATAAACATCGCATCATAGGTCCATGTCACAGATTCACTTAACATTCACCATTGGATTCATAGAAACAAAAATATAGAAAGAGACACAAATATAATAGCAGTTCAGATCAACCTCTAGCATATCATATTAATTCGGCACAATCAACCACAGATTCAAAAACAGTAAACAATTCAATTGAGTCTCAAGCTCTCAATTCTTGTTCTAAGATATATCCACATTTGCAATTCTTCTTCTATTTATAGGCTTGTGCCTTTACATTCATGGTCCACTTAGATGATTTTCTAACTAATTCTACCAACTAATGACCAATACCCACAAAATATGTTCCAAAAGTACAAAAAGTGACATAAAATATTCAAAATAGTCTATCTTCCACCTTGCGCACCATATTTCACTTGTGTGGTGTCTTCTAAGCTTGTGCAGCATATGCAATCCAGCACATCTGACTTATCCTAAAACCCCTGCCAACAGGCCCCCAACACAATCTTGTGGCTTGCCCTCGAGCCACGTCAGTTGGACATGGTGTACTCATTGATTTTCAACTTGAAATCATCGTACTGCTGAGTGATATCCTTTACCTATGCTTGAATTTTCTCAGCAAGGTCTTGACTTCCTAGAAAATCTTGCTTCAATGGGTGCTCCACCAGTTTTGCATTCACTTCCTTCTTGCCCTCCTACACAGCTTGCAGTGTAGTGAGTTCTTTCACTGACAATTGGGCTCCAATTTCTTGGAACTCATCGAGCTAGTCATTCTGCTTTCACTATCGTTCCTAATCCTTTCCAACTCATCGTTGCAACTCCTTTAATTATGTGGACCGCGTAATCTGAAAAATTGGTGGCATTATCCTTAATGTAGTTTTGAGCATTTCCAACTGGCCCTCAACTTCCTACAAATTCTTTGTCATTCACTCTAACTGTTCATCTTGGATGACATTATCCCAAAATTGGGTCGTGGCCTCACTAATATTCTTGGCATCCTGCTTAATTTCATCAAATTGTGCCACTATCTCCTCAATTGTACCCTTTCGTTCCGCAATTTACTCTAGTGGTCTATCTGGGTAGACCAGAGCATTCAAAATATTGTTGTACTATTGTAACTGCGTGATAACTTCCCCAAGTCGTGTTTCCTTCATGGATGCATCCAATTCTGTAGTGCTTTCACTGATGTACTGAAAAGAATCCAAAACGGCCACTTCCACTTACACTCGACTGTCAAAAATATGCACCTTCTCAACAACAAGGCAGTCAGTTTCTTTCCTTAATTCTGTGATCTCCTTAACTATTTTCATCTGCAATTCCTCTTGTGCTTTCTTCAGCGCTTCTATTTCCTGTGCCTTTTCTTCGGTCAGCTTCTCCTTTGAGCAATGCAGTTCTGATACCTCGTTCTCATTCAACTGCAAGTACTGGCCATTGATATCCTTCTGCCGATCGGCCAACTCCTCATTGGAAATCCATTGCATATGTAATAAAGTCTGGGTCGAAAGTTTGTTGACACTACTACATTTTGACCAAAAATCCGACGGCCGTCATGTCGAATTTTCGACACTTCCCTATCGCATGTACGACACATTGTTTTTTTTAAGCGTCGAAAACTTGTCGTCGGTTATCCAACACCTTAATAACCGTCAGTTAAGAGACACCTCAGTTACCGTCGGTTAACTGTAAGGCGTCGGACAAGCGACATCAATAACTGTCGCTTAAACGACGTCTATAACAATAAAGCGTCGGAAAGGCGACAGGGAGAACCGTCGCTTTTTTGTAGAAAATATTGTAGAACCGTCGCTTAAGCGATGAAAATGGAGATTAACCATCGGAAAAGCGACATATAGAACCGTTGCATAAGCGACAGAAATGGAGATTAACCGTCGGAAATGCGACATGTAGAACCGTCGCTTAAGCGACGGAAGTGGTTTTTTTTTTTTTTAAATACTTGCAAATTAGGTATAGACCAGTTTCAAAGTGCAGGCTAAAGATAATCTATAGAGGGAACACGAGTACAGTTACGGCATAAAATGATTACATTGTCTTTCTGGAAACGCAATTTTCAATTTTCAATTTTCATTTACACAGATGACCACCGGCATAGCTTTTACATCTTGCTTCAGGGACGAAGTCGGCTGCATAGTCGATTCGCTTAGGACTTTTGTAGCTCCCCTTGCTCCCCATGTGATTTATTTCTGGATGGCACGGATTCTCATTCCCCCATCCCCTTGGTTCAGTTGGACAGCTACAGTTGTGTTAACAGCGAGCCCTATTGGATTTATTAATCCTTTAATGCTTATATTGGAAGGGAGGGAGGCCTGGTTCAGCGCTTTCGCTCTGCTCCTCAATTTGTCATCTTTAGGTTATCCTCCTGAGCTAGCTTGTTATTGGGCTGGGAATCTGTCAAACGGACCTCGTGCTAGTCGAGTTGGGCTGGTTATCATACTTACCTCGTGCTAGTTGTTTGGCTGATAAGCTTTTACCGAACCATATCAATTGGTCTAATCTGCCCAAGCAAGTCCGTCCACCGACGTAAGGGGTCTGTCTGTCATTCCTAAATAATTTCTTAAATCCCACAACTGGTTCCATCGAAGACTGCGTTCCTCGTCTGACCGATCCAGCAACAAGAATAAATAGGAAAACACCCATCTGAGAAGCTTTTTTGAATTGACCGGACCAGAATTGCTTTGAGATCTTGCTTGAAGGGAAGGCGCTTTATATACAATATTCTGTGTGATGCTGGGTTGGGCCCGAAATTGACCATAAGATACCGAATCCTGGTCGGGAAGTCTTGCTCCCACCAAGTGCAACGGATGCCTCGTATATTTGGACAAAGTGCATATTTACTCTCCCCTACGGTTGAGTGGCTTCGCACCTTCCTAATTTGCATGGAGATTCAATGGTGTATATGAGGGTATATACTGTCCATAATACCCTGCTGTTTTACTCCATACTAAGGTAATTTATGTTTGAAATTTAGGTTCTTTATGCTTGAAATTGAACGCAAATAATAAGTATTATATGTGCAAAGATTTAACAAAGTATATGTAGAAATATACTACCATTAATACTCCACTGCTAAGTTCTTAGGACTTGCAGAAATGAGGTCTATCTAGAGATTTACAAAGCATTATTCAAAGGAAAAGTCATCTTCAGTCTCATCTTCCTCATAAGGGGCACTGGCAAATGGTGTATGAAAGCTGGAAACCACAGGTGGTTGTGGTAAAGGAGACCCTGAGGCTATAGCATCATGCTTTGCAAGCACGCTTTGCACGTCATCGTTTAATACAAGACCTTGTCGAAGAAGCTCCTCATCCCTGTGGTCACAATAAGCAATATATTGTCAATAAGTCAAATTAAAATTTCAGAAACAAACTTAAAGAACTGAAATTAACAAACTGCATACAGCGCATCAAATCCCATATGTTTTTCTGCCTACCACTAAACAAAATTTCTATGCACTAC
>LPNX011000583.1:507937-527417 GCA_001517045.1 Pseudotsuga menziesii | reverse complement strand
TTCTTTTCTTTTTCTCCCACTTCCAATTCTTTCTAAGAATCAAAACTGAGATATTACAATCATATTGCAGAGTTGCCCGCCATTTTAACCCCTTACACCTGCCTAGCGCATTTTTACACCTAAGCTTCACTTTGTTTTTTAGGAAACTGATTCTTATTTTATTTACACAGGTTGTGAAACTAAGGAAGAAAGACAACTTTTTCTTGCAATAAGCAATGTTTTTTTGGAGATATTATCATATATTTAGTAGTGTGCAAGTATTTAAGAGCTTTGTTGTGCAAAAGTTCAATCCAGTAAATGCCCTTAAATTGACTAGAGAATTTAACATAGACCCAACTGTGTAACCACTTTGCTTCTTTTCCAGAACATAAACGGTAACAAATTGCCCAAAAAACATTTGAGGCATTTGCTCTCAGGAAAATGCAGACAGGTGCCCCTCCTGACAGGAAAACGAAAACATAGAAAAGAAAAAAAACAATATGGATGAGACCACATGTATGATGTGAGGTGTTTGCAAGCAAACAAGCCCTAAAACAGGGGGAAAAAGCCTAGAAAATCCCCACAAAACATGAACATTACAAATTCTATTTCTTGAAGGAATCAGTTTTCACTCTTTCTTTCCACAATTTCAGTTGTGAGCAGATCAAAGACTGCAGTTGCTCTGGAGTGTTTGGGAAGTATATTTGCAGCTGCAGAGTAAATTAACTTTATAAAGATACAGAGTGCATTTTTTCATGTGGAGAGTGTTTTTGCAGATTGATAGTGTGTTTTGCAGCACTCTTTTCTAGTTTGTTTTCTCAGTCACTGGCATCTTGATTCTTCACGTATGTCCATGAAAGCAATCTCAAACCTCATCATAACATTGGTAGTGGTAGTGACTACCCTCATTGAGGGTGTGTCAAATTATTGCAAACATGGCAGGAGGGGGTATAGTAAGGAATAAGTTGTGCCTTTTGTTTAACAAACTCTTCAAGAGGTCCTACACCCAAGTGAGAACACGTTTTTTGCATGAACTGAATCTTGTATTTGATGGATAAATAGATAAACATTAGGCATGTGGAACAGTTGTCTTCGCTTATCTTAGACAAAAGCAAGCAGCAGAAGGGCAGGCTAACAGATGTACAAAGCACCAAAACCCTCATCCCTGAGCATGTTCTTTTCCACGTCATAGCCCGAACCTTGACCCAACTGAATGCGCATCTGCAACAATTGGCCCAACTTGGGTCAGCATTTATATTCCAAAACAAAATGACATTGCAACTTAGTGATTCATTATATTATGTCCCATTTCAGTTATTTGGGCCTTAAACAAGCCTGAGGATGTAATAATACAAAACAAGAAGATCATTTTTTTCAATGGATGCGCATAAAATTATGTATCCATATTATATTAAGCTGGATCTGAGAACTTCCAAAAATACAAAAGTGAAGCTTGGGGTGAAGGTTTGATCTCCTCCCCCAACGGATTTGAAAATAAGCGAGAAAAAAAAAACCAAAAATCTGAGCATAACAGGAATACATAAAGCAAACACCTTGATCATGTCCACGGGCTGAATGACACACATTGCGAGCATACCAGAGGCTCCTCCATTGACAAATGGCTTCACTGTATTCCACACGTTGCCTATCTTGGGCTTCTCCCCTGCCATCTCTCTGAAGGACTTGAAAACCCGACCGATCTGATATTGCTCTCCTTCCTCTTCCTCAGACCTAATGGTGAGAAAAAACCCATGAGAGGTGTCTGTCTGCACCCTCCTCAGCAAGATAGAAGAAGAATAGGCAGAGCTCTAACCCGCGGTGTGCTGCAAAGCCCCTCTTCAATCTAAATCATGTCGAAGTATAGGGCTTCATACTTTTAGTTAAAATCAGAGCTTTTCCTTAAATAAAAAAACTAAGCGTCGGATATGCGACGGTTAGTTAAAATCAGAGCTTTTCCTTAAAGAAAAAACCGCTATGCTTTGATAAAAAGTATTGTGCTTGGATGTAAAGTATTTAGCCTAAGCGTCGGATATGCGACCGTTATGGGAATATCCGTCGCTTAACCGACAGTTATGAGAATATCCGTCGCTTAAGTGATGCTGGTGGTTACATTTACAAAAAAAAAATTAACTTTGTGATTTTTGGTAGGTTTAAAAAGAGAAATCCACACGCTGTCGGAAGTAACCGTCGGATTTTGGATCGAAATGTAGTAGTGTGATGTCTAATGCTCCACCCTCCAGCTGCTGTAGTGAGGTATTCACATCCTCTTGTCTGGCGTCAATTGCAATCAGGGGAATTTGAACATTCATGGCCCACGACACAGTGTTGATTGATGCTTATTCCTACACATCTACAATCTCAGGTGCTCTTCTCAAAACAACATCATATACAAAATCTAGCTTGGTTCTAACCTCATTGAATCCTTCTTGGGCTGACTTCTTCATTTCTTTTGTTACGGTATCTGTTGTGTCATTGACGGCCTTAACAAGTCATTGTAGTTGCACCTCCATTGTTGAGATTGTGTTGATGCTCGAATCCAGCTCCATTCGCCTCTTAGTCCTTATCTCCTTGAGTATGCGTTGTGCTTCTAGGTCAGTGGGAGTCTCTGTTGATAATTCTCCATCAGAGTCGTGGTGACTCTGTTGGTCGATTATTCGTACGGGATCTTCAGGTGCATCTATTGGTGGTCCTGCTGATAATTCATTGATGCTGACCGGTTCTCGCCATGTTGTATGCCAGTCATCAACCATCGCATCCAATTCCTCATCTGTCACCTTGTAAGACATTGGTAACCATTGTTTATCTGGGTCGTGTCAAGCTTGCACATGAATGGTGTGCGGTCCTATGGTGAACCAAGCGATCCTATGATACTTGGTTGTGGTCTCATTAGACAATCGGGGGATTTTTACAGCTATTTCCTGTAGTGCTTCCCAGTAGGACCAAAAGTGGATCACACAATCCTCTTTCCTGGTAGGTTCCTCGACCCACCATAGTTTTTGGTAGCGTGCAACCTTAAACACTTTAACTAATTCAACCTCCATACCTTGGTAATCAACTGGCTCCATCCAAGCCACTAGCGCGATTAAGATCAAGAGCCAACTATATGTGAAAGGTCATTCTCCAGAATGAAATATTACCGCATCCTCTATTAATTGGTTCAGCAAGAAGAGTTCCCAGTTCATTTGCACCTCTTCTGTGCATTGTTCTGCACACGCAATCACCCCTAAAGTGCAATGGATGGGCGATTCTTGTGGACAAAATTGCTTGCTAAAATGCTTGCGTCGATACGTACCATGTGGTCATTGATGCTATCAATGTGGTATGCCCTTCCATCACGTTGCAAGTCATACTTCAGCTTCAACTGTGAAAAAATCCACTTATCATTATCCCTTCCTTTGAAATATTGCAATGGGTATGTCCCATCCTTTGGCAACCCCATGATATCTGATATTAAATCCATCGTGACTGCGACTGGTGTGTCCAACCACAACGTCCCTCCATGGAAGCAAGCTAAGAGTTGCTTGACACAGGAATTTTCTTCATTCAGTGACCCAAAGTGCGGCATGTTGATGAGCCCTAGTAACCCAGCTTTATCCAACCCCTTTGCCCAATCCTAGGGGATATGCGCTATAGGCCCTCCTGCGACTGAGGGAAAAGACTCATAGGGCTCATTCTCTACATCCTGTAATGTGAGCAATTCATGGTCGTTGTACTTCATCCTCACTAATGCTGGTACAATATATTTGTTGCACACCATCCCTTTTGGCAGAGGTGGAATCTTCGGCTGATACTTCTGGTTCTTGGTTAGCCACCTAGGCTGCGCACCGGGTTGGGTGGGAGTGATGTAGCCTGGGATGTCCTTAATGGAGACCCATGTTCAAACCACTGAATCTACATCACCAGAGATAGATGGCCTTGTCTATGTAGCTACATCTTCTTGCACCCTTACTGATGTTCTTGTCTGCCTCTTTTACGGCGCCGAAAAGCTAAGATTCTGCACCTGCCAATTCTTCTTCGGTGTCGAAGATGATCAAACTGGAATGCTAGCACCTTCTTCAACAATGGTGTCTGGTCTAATCAATGACTCCCGCTCACTTTAAATCTTCACTATGTCTGGGGTTCTTTGCATGCCGCACCAATGCTCCGCAAGATTTTGACAGTTTCGCACCCTCTTGACAACTCACACAATTCACTCGATCGCTCTATGACTTACTTAGCTCTACAATCATACAACTCAAATTAGCATGATGGTGATTCCAACACCTACTAAGCACCTTCTTATAGCATCAATTCAATCCATCCTCATCATTACTAAATCAAACGTGGTCATCATGACCAGATCAGTCATTAACGACCTGAATCCATCAGTGATCCTATCAATCCAACGGTTGTATTTTCCATAAATGTGTGTCTCTTCAATAAGCCCCACTGGTTAACTGCTTTTAACCGTCTTCATTTATTGTGGATTTGACTAATTCACGGGCCTGCAGCTGGCACGACATTTCTTCCTAACTGTGCGACTGACTCTTATTCTTGCGCAACCACTTTCGCCTAGCATGCCCTTCTTCTATTTATCTATCCTTTTTTTTCATTGCAGAGTGATTCAAGCATTACATGATTATGGCCCTGTCCTATAGGGCCTCAGTCGACTACCATTCACCAATTTTGGCAGCACCTCTCCATCTAATTGCTATAGTTGAACTACCCCCCATAAGTAATGGAATTAACAAGATATGGACCTATCCAGTGCATCTATAACTTACCTGGATGCTTCATGAACTTGTTGTCGTATAATAGCACCAAATCGCCTTCTTGAAACTGCTTGTTCTTTATGTGGCGATCATGCCAAGACTTCTATCAATCCTTCTTGATGCGCTGATGGAACCCTACAACAAAGAGGTCCTCTTCGAGTCATATCAACTGTGCCACATGCTCCTATAGCATTCCTTCATCATCCATGCTTGTCGTTGCTGCAATGCGCAGACTAGGACAATGTACTCCATAGGAATAACCGCCTCTTTCCCATACACCAATTTGAACGGTGTATGTCCTGTCAATCTCTTGCAAGTGGTGCAGTATGCCCACAATACTACTGGAATATTCAAATCCCAGTCATCATGGTTAGCATGACATACCTTTGTAAGTGCATGCTCTAATATCTTGTTGAATGCTTCTATAGTTCCATTCGCATGTGGATGATATGGGGTACTTTTCTTGTGTTGTATTTGTGATTCCTTTGTCAGCACATGGACTGTGTGGTTGATGAAGTGACTTCCATGGTCGCTCATCAATATCCTTGGGAATCCAAACCATGTCACAATATTATCAAATAGGAACCTTGTTGTTATTCCAGCGATGCAATCCACGACTAGTGTGGCCTCCGCCCACCTCGTTAGATAGTATGTTGCTGTGATTATATACTGCGCACCAGTTCTCTTCCCAGGTGGG
The DNA here is from genome assembly GCA_001517045.1 of Pseudotsuga menziesii. Lineage (NCBI taxonomy): Eukaryota > Viridiplantae > Streptophyta > Pinopsida > Pinales > Pinaceae > Pseudotsuga > Pseudotsuga menziesii. The sequence continues at coordinate 521,990 of LPNX011000583.1, read as the reverse complement.
TTGATTGAAAACATAAAATCCACGGCCCATTTATCAAATAGTTGTAAGGTTACTTACGACGCTAGCGGTATTTCACATAACCGTGACAGTTTCCAATGCATTGAAACACATCGCAGGTCTGTGCATAATCTGTCGCATCATTATCTAAAGTGGGCCACTAGAGCCCTACATGAAGCACCTTAATTGTAGTAGTGCGACCGTCGTAGTGTCCCCCAGTGACTCCCGCATGTGCTTCTACCAAAATGTACCCTTGTTCATGTGGTAGGACACAGCGCCACAAAATTTCATCTGGTCCAATATTATATAGGTGTCCAACAATCAACTAGAAATCAAAAGCTTTAACCACCAACTGCTTCTTCTGACTTGTTGAAAATTCCTCAAGTGTGATTCACATTGCCAAAAATTGGATTATTTGAGCATAGTAGTCATCTGCCATGTCGACTCTAGACAAATGCACATCAGGAAATCCTTCTTCAATATTGGTGGGATCCTCACCTGTCTCAATTCGGGACAAATGATCAAGGCCAGCATTCAAGTGACCCAACTTCACAATTATTTCAAAATCAAACTCCTGAAAGAGAAGTATACAGCGGCATAGCTTCCCCCCCAACAAATTTTAGTAACTAGGTACTTCAAAGTAGAATGGTCTATAAACATCTTGAAATGACCACCTAAGAGGTAGTGCCTAAATTTCTGTAGTGCATATACCATCTCTAGACCTTCTCACTTTGTGGTGGTATAGTTTTTCTCAGCAAAAGACAACTTTCGACTCGCAAAAGCGATTGGGTGATAAATATCTCCTTCACCAAGTTGAGTAAGCACCACTCCTAGAGCAACAGATGATGCATCCACATGGACTTGGAACTCCTTGTTCCAATATAGGAAAATGAGTATTGGCTCTGAAGCCATCTTCCCCTTCAGTGTGTCGAAGCTTCCTTGACATTCTTGGCTCCATACAAATGTGGCATCTTTCTTTAATAATTTCTCCATAAGCATGGTAATCGTGGCATAACCTCTGATGAACTTGCGATAATATCCTGTGTATCTTAGCGTCACTCTAAGAATATTGACATTTTTATGTGGCGGTAAGCTCAAGATCAGTGCAATCTTCACAGGGTCAACCTGCAGCCCTTACTTGAAAACAATGTGACCCAACAACATCTTGAATGGTGCATAGAAAATACACTTCTTGGAGTTGAGTACGATCTGATGTTGTCGACATATTTCCAACATCAATCGTAGGTTTTCCAGATGATCCCTAATCATACCATACATTGTCCAATATTCCATGTAAACTTGAAGGAACTTCTGAATAAAATATTTGAATGCAGTGACAACAACCTGTGAGAATATCGCAGGTTCATTCTTCAACCCAAAAGGCATCACTATGTATTGGAAGCAGCCCCATTCAGTAACAAATGTCATTTTATTTTGATCTTCTTTTGCAATTCTTATCTTGTGATAACCAGAAAATCCATCTGTAAAAGAGTACATCTCTTGACCGCCTACTCCTTTGACTACTTCATCTGTGAATGGTGTCGAAAATGGATCATGCATACAGGCATCATTCAATTTTCTTAGGTCAACACAAATTCAAACTTCACCAATTTTCTTGTCTTGGACCACCATAGGACTGATCCATTATGATTCTTCCACTGGCTCAATGATTCCAGCATCCAGCATCCAGTCGAGCTCAGCCTTGACTCTCTCTTTGTATCGCGGATTCAGGTGATATGGCCTCTATCTTACTGGTTTCACATATGGCTTTAGTGTGATTTTCATCTCCCCTAAACCACCCAGTATCCCCTTCATTTCTGAGAAATTCATCGGAAATAGATCTTGAAATTCATGCAAGAGAACCGTGATCTTTGCCATGGTCTCTTCATCCCAGTAATCCTCAACACTGGAAAATTTTGGGTTTTCCTCCATCCCAATGTTAACTTTCTAATCTTCAGTGGTTAATTTATGGGATTAGTATGTATATCTGGTGCTGCGACATCCCTACTCCCTTCTGTTTTTGGAATATTGATATTTCATAGCTCAACGTCATCATGAGGTCTGCCAAACACATTGTAACATTCCATCATCGACTGCATGTGGCAATGCACATGTGGATCCACTGGATATGTGACTGGTACTACCTTTAATACCACATTTCGGATTATCTGAAGTGTATTGTGGACATCGAGATTGGAATCCGTGAAACTAAAGGTATGAGTAAAGCATATCGTCAGCTCTTCCCAAGTGGTTATTTCCTCATGCAACTATGATGATATATACCATGACCTTGCATTTTGTCCAAGGTGTGAACAAAGGCATGGACCCATTCATCCTTTGGTTGGGATGCCCACAAAGTATAACATTCCATTATGTGATTGTTGGGTTTAGTCTGTCCATCATACTTCCTAGTGTGATATACTAATGTGTCACCAAAGAAAATTGTCATCAATCGTTGACACTGCGCCCGTCCATTAATCATATTCTTATGAGTCGCCCACCATTGTGTTGGAGTAGCCTTCAGTGCTTCCTCCATTTCCAACAATCGCTGAGGTCCAGATACCTTCTCTTCAAACATCATGAGGAGCACAAATAGCTTGGGAAGTCCCTCATATAGTGGTAATTCAACAATCTCAGTCACAACACGGCACAACGATTGTGTAACCAAACCACACTTCCTGAATGACACCTCGTGCATGTGATTTTTCCAGTTCTCTAACGCATCATCAGAATTAGAAGACATAGAGCTAGCACTATGCCAAACAAGCTCCCCATCAGCAATCGGGTAGATATAATATTCTGAGATGTTGTAAGCATGATCCCATCCCCAGAAAACTTCATCTTTCACTGGTTCAATATTCCTCCTCCCTTCATTGGGATCCATAGGAGCGATGACTCTAATGTCTTGATTCTCAAATGTCATCATCTACTTCATGAAGTTAATCACTACCATACTATCGTTGGCCCATCCAATCCCCAGCAACACAAGATAGGAACCTCCACCATCAACAACTTCAATCACATTGAAATTGACATAGGTCTTCATACCTTCAACATCCACAACCAGGTTCGACACACATCCAATTGGTTGTACTTTATCCTGATTATCCAATCGCAACTGCACAAGGGTCAACCCAACGTCGGTCTCCCCATTTTCTGCCAAGTCTGCTTTGTCAAAACATTCACATATGAGCCTAGGTCCAGAATTACTGAATCTACTTCATAGTCCCCAATCTAAATGTTCATGCGTGTCTCTTTGCCCGTCTTTTTCTTATGTAAAAAGTTCACCACAGAGTCCTTCCACTCCTTACCTAGGCAATGCAACAAATTCTCAATCTTGGGCAGAGCATCAGGATCTCTTTCCAATGACAAGAAACTCTCAAAGAAGTGTTGCAAGGTACCATGCTGCCGTGATGGTCCTACCTCCAGTGAAGAATCAAAAGCAGAGGGCATTTCGTAAACATGTGACTTACCAGGATTTCTTCCAATCACATCTTGGGCTTCAAAGAATGTATCTTTTTCAGTTGTGATATCAAATGATGCCTTCTTCTTCCTATCTAATCAAAACTATGGATGTGTTCCATCCTCTCTAGTCATCGCACCTCCACGGGTGACGATAACAACATCGACATCTTCCATTCTGATTTCTGCTGAGATCGCTGAGACTGTCGATCCTTGATTCTTGTTCACCGATGGATTCTAGTTCATTGGTGGATTCTGGTTTAATGGTGGGTTCATCAGTTGATTCATAGTCTAATTCTGAAGTGGAATATTATTCTGAGCCTGGTTATGCAACTGATTCTGGTTATGTAGCTAATTCAACTGGTTCTAGTTCTGCAACTGAGGAACATTTCATGCCTACCATCTTGCGATTAGTTGTGGGCAGTTCTCGACAGTATGATCAATTGCGGTGCATTATGTACATGAACAGTGAAATTATGGGAAATATCCCTGGTAATGTTTGAATACCCCACAATTGTAACACTATACAGGTCCGCGACCTCATCCTCCTCCTCTACCAAAGACTCCTCCTCTTCCTGGGAATCGTCCACAGAATCGTCCTTGCTGCTGGTACTGCAGCTAAGCCACTTGTTCTGGTGGGGGATTCAGCAGTTGTTGAACATAGTGCGATACCTGAACATACTACGCCTACAGCGGAGACATCGACATCTGATTATATTGCGGTTGTGGTGCGAACTATGGCTGTGACAAAAACTGTGGTTGCAGCTGTGACAGTATGAACTGCATCTATGGTGGTGTTGTATACTACGGCTAAGGTATATCTTGTACCACCTGACATTGTGGCTATGATTACTTTATTGCGTGATGATCTTCACCTTTCACATAGTAGGAGTCATATGTCCTTTCTTGAAGCAGTTCATATGTGAGACAGTCTTTATCTTCATGTCCCATAGATCAACAAAATGAGCAATATAAGTTTGATGGCTTCGTCACCATATTTTGCATGTATCCACATTCTTCATGTCTATGCCCATAGACTTGGCATAGGCAAAACCATGGTACACTACCACAACTTAGCGGGTTCAGTGCCCCAGATAGCAGATCATTTCAGAATTCAGGGCAAGTATCTTTGGTGTATCCATCTGTGTGACATCGAGTGCACCAAAGATCTTCACAATTCTCTTTCCCTTCTTAATGTCTTGTAACTGAAGCATCAAATTCACCAATTGTGCCTGAATTTGGTTCATACCAGTTGTTCCTTCTCCAAAATCGAAGCCTCTAACTTCATTGTGATCTCCAGAGCCTCTCTCTGTGTCGCGATATTCTACTACATTAGCGGTTTCTGGATATGAGATACTAACATTGCGATAAACCATTCTTTGTGTTGAACATCACGCATGTCGAAACTGACTCTTGCCAATAGTGTCTTAAATCTCTAGTCAAAGTCCCAAACATTTTCATTAGGAAATTGTTTAATCTCCATTAACTTGGTAATATATTGTGCTTCATATTTGGGCTTTTTGAATTCTTCAATTATTCCTTTCCTGACTTCATCCAATGTTTTTGTAAGGGTTCCTGTAGGAACTTGCATGAATTTCATGTACCAATCGAGCACCCGACCCCAAAGAGTGGTCATCAATTGACCCTTCTTGACATAATCATCAGTAGTCTGTCTGATAGTCCATACTGCCTCACATTAAAACCAGTACTACTCAAGATCATTGGTCCCATTTCCATGGAACAATGTTAAATTTGTTTCATCGCCCACCATCCTGGGATTTCTTCCTACAGACGTTGATCTACTACTAGAATGTTGCTGGCGCGTTAGGAAAGTCAATGTGGGACTTGTGTTTCTTCCCAAATGTGGAGTAGTGTGCAGAGGCATGGGTATGTTTCTTCTAGGGTTTGATCTTACTGCTATCTTGGGTGTAGTTTGGTTCTAGTCATCCTCTTTGTCACTGTAGGGTTGCTTCGTCCCATGTGGTATTCCTTCGTGATTTTGCATTTTGATTGCAGCAGGACCTTCCCCTATCCTTTACCTCTTCTCTTATCGAAACCTTGCTCCTCCCCTTGTAATACCACTTTCTTTCTCGGCTTCTCTCATTGTCTCGTCAAAAATTGCACCCATATACCCCTTATCTTCCCATTCGTCTCCCCCATTTCATTGCAATATCCACCGCCTCCGCACACCGAAGTTCTACTACTCGAGGTGCATATTCAGTATTCCCTTTTCACATACAAGCATCTTAATTGAAAATTTTAAAGACAACAAGAACCTACATCGTGGTCTGTTTAAAAATTCTCTCTCTGCTTCATTGTAGGACTTGGTAGTGTTGACCATGAACTCAGTGATATATCCTTCCAGAATACTATCCATCCAAACTTCAATAGTTTGGGATGCCTTGTTATTAGTTTCCTGCGACTCCTGGATCAGCTCAGGGGTCCAGGACGTTGGCTCGCCTCCCTGGAAATTTTCCTTACGATAGTTTAATCGTACTAACCACTCATACAGAATAATGGGGAATTTAGAGAAAAAGTAATCGTTTGGTCCGTTGTGTATGTACCTCATGAACCACTTATCTATCATTAGTTCAAGGTTCTAATTTTCTGCTTCAGAAAACTCTCATAGCTTTGGATCAATCCAATCTTGAATTTTTGGTCTCGTTGGATGCCACATATCCTCCTCTCAGTCGCAACAAGGTCCTAGCAACGGAACCATTTTTGGCGAAAACCCAGCCAGAAAAACTAGTTGACAGGGGTTCCCACTCTATTGATTCTCAACTCACCACGATGTCCCTCAGCACCAGCCAAGATAGGTTTTACCCTATCTGACAACACCCACGAAGTGGATGAATTCTCACCCGAGATGTTCGAGGGAGAGCTGTCGGAACCAAGTTTCCGCAGAATAGAAGAGGACTATGCACATCAACAATTCATCAACTTATCTACCAGGTCTTACCAGTTACTTAATAATCAACAGGACCATTCATATAGCTTTTAGCATATCGCATCATTCATTCATAACAATAGTAAACCTATAGGTGTGAAAACAGATCTAGAAAGATAACATTATTCATAAGCAATAAACATTGCATCATGGGTCCATGTCACAGATTCACATAACATTCACCATTGGATTCGCAGAAACAAAAAGACAAAAAGAGACACAAAGATAATAGTAGTTCAGATCAACCTCCATCTTATCATATTAATTTCACGCAAATCAACTACAGATTCAAAAACAGTAAACAATTCAATCGAGTCTCAAGCTCTCAATTCTTGTTCTAAGATATATCCACATTTGTAATTCTTCTTCTATTTATAGGCTTGCGCCTTTACATTCATGGTCCACTTAGATGATTTTCTAACTAATTCTTAACTTATTCTACCAACTAATGTCCAATATCCACAAAATATGGTCCAAAAATACAAAAGTGACATAAATTATTTAAAATAGTCTATATTCCACCTTGCATGCCATCTTTCACTTGCGCGGTGTCTTCTGAGCTTGTGCAGCATCCACGATATTGCGCAACTGACTTATCCCAAAACCCCTACTAGTAGGCCCCCAACACAATTGTGTGGCTCGCCCTCAAGCCACAACAGTTGCACATGGTGTACTCATTGATTTTCAGCTTGAACTCATCGTACTACCGAGAGATCTCCTTTACCTGTGCTTGAATTTTCTCAGCAAGGTCCTGACTTCCTAGAAAATCATGCTTCAATGGGTGCTCCAACAAATTTTCATTCACTTCCTTCTTACCCTCTTGCATAGCCTGCAACGTAGTGAATTCTTTCACCAACAATTGGGCTTCAATTTCTTGGAGCTCGTCGAGCTAGTCATTACGCTTATGTTGTCATTCCTGAGCCTTTACAACTCGTTGTTGCAACTCCTTTAATTCTGTGAACCACGTAATCTGAACAATTGGTGGCATTGTCCTTAATGTCGTTTTAAGCATTGCCAACTAGCCCTCAGCTTCCTGCAACTGCTTTGTCAGTTGCTCTAACTTTTCATCTTGGACAACACTTCCCCAAAATTGGGTTGTGACCTTAGTGATCTTCTTGGCATACTGCTCCATTTCGTCAAACTATGTTGCTATCTCCTCAATGGCACCCTTTTGTTTTGCAATTTTCTCTGGTGGTGTGTCTAGGTAGACCAGATCATTCAAAATATTGTTGTCATGTTATAACTACGTGACAACTTCCCCAAGTTGATTTTCCTTCGCGATTGCATCCAATTCCATAGTGCTTTCACTAATTTACTGACAAGCATCTGCAACGGTCGCTTCCACTTGCACTTGACTTTCAAAAAGATGTGCCTTCTCAACAACAAGGCGGTCGATTTCTTTCTTCTATTCTATGATCTCCTCACCGGTTTTCATCTGCATTTCCCCTTATGCCTTCTTTAGTGCTTCTATTTCTTGCGCATTTTCTTCAGTCAGCTTCTCCTTTGGGCGGCGTAGTTCTGCTACCTCTTTATGCATTGCTACCTCGTTCTCATGCAACCATAAGTATTGGTCACTGATATCCTTTTGTTGATCGGCCAACTCCTGGTTGGAAATCCATTGCATATGTATTAAATTCAGGGTCGACAGTATGTTGATGTCCAATGCAACACCTTGCAGCTGCAATAGTGAGGTATTCACGTCCTCTCGTCTGACGCTAATTGCAGTCGAGGAAATTTGAACATTCCTAGCCCATGGCACAGTGCTAATTGACGCGTATTCCTACAAATCTACAATCTCCAATGCTCTTCTCAAAATAGCATCATATACAAAATCTAGCTTGGTTTTGACCTCGGTGAATTGCTCCTAGGATGACTTCTTCATTTCTTTTGCTACTGTATCTATTGCGTCGTTGACGTCCTTAACAAGTCGTTGTAGTTGTGCCTCCATTGTTGAGATTGTGTTGTTGCTCGAATCCTACTCCATTCGCCTCTTAGTCCTTATCTCCTTCAATATGCGTTGTGATTCTGGGTCAATGGGAGTCTATGTTGATGATTCTCCATCGTAGTTGTGTTGACTCTGTTGGTCGGTTCTTCGTACGGTATCTTCAGGTGCATATGTTGGTGGTCATGATGATAATTTGTCGGCGTTGACCGATTCTCCCCATGTTGTAGGGCAGTCGTCAACCATCGCATCCAATTCCTCATCCGTCACCTTGTAAGACATTGGTAACCATTGTTTATTTGGATCGCGTCAATTTTGCACATGAATGGTGTACGATCCTATGGTGAACCAAGCAATCCTCTGATACTTGGTTGCGGCATCATTGGACAGTCAGGGGACTTTGACAGCTATTTCCTGTAGTGCTTCCCGGTAGACCCAAAAGTGGATTGCGCAATCCTCTTTCTTGGTAGGTTCCTCGACCCACCACAAGTTTTGGTAGCGTGCACCCTTGCATACCTTAACTGCTTCAACCTCCATACCTTGGTAATTAACTGACTGCTTCCAAGCCACTAGCATGATAAACATCAAGAGACAACTATATGTGAAAGGTCTTTCTCCGGCTTGAGATTCTACCTCATCCTCTGTTAATTGGTTCAGCAAGAAGAGTGCTTAGTTCTTTTGCACCCCTTCTGCGCATTTTTCTGAACATGCAATCACCCCTGAAGTGCACTGGATGGGATGATTCTTGTAGACAATCTTGCTTGCTAAAATCCTGGCATCGATACATACCGTGCAGTCATTGATGCTATCAATGCAGTATGCCCTGCCATCAAGCTACAAGTCGTACTTCAGCTTTAATCGTGTAGCAAGTTGTTTATCATTATCCCTGCCTTTGAAATATTGCGATGGGTCTGGCCCATCCTTTGGCAACCCCATGATAATTGATATTAAATTCGACGTGATTTCAACCAGTGTATCCAACCATAACGTCCCTCCATGGAAGAAATATAAGAGTTTCTTGACGCAGGAATTTTCCTCATTCAGTCGCCCAAAGTGTGGCATGTTGATGAGCCCTAGTAACCCAACTTTATCCAACCCCTTCGCCCAATCCTATGGGATATGCGCTATGGGCCCTCCTGCGACTGAGGGCAAAGACTCATAGGGATCATTCACTACATCCTCTAATGTGAGCAAGTCATGGTCGTCTTACTTTATCCTCACTAATGCTGGTACAATATCTTTGTTGCACACCATCCCTTTCGGCAGTAGTGGCATCTTCGGCTGATACTTCTGATTCTTGGTTAGCCACCGAGGCTACGCACCTGGTCGGGTGGGAGAGATGTAGCCTACGATGTCCTTAATGGAGACCTCGGTTAGAACTACTGAATCTATAGCACTAGAGCTAGATGGCCTCATCTGTGCAGCTACATCTTCATACGCTCTTACTAATTTTCTTGTATGCCTCTTCTGTGGTGCCAAAGAGCTAGGCTTCTACACCTGTCACTTCTTCTTTGGCACCGATGATGATCCAACTAGCATGCTGGTGACTTATTCAACAATGGTGGTTGGTCTAATTAGTGAATCTTGCTTAGTCAAAATCTCCACTGTGTCTGCAGTGCTCTCCATGTCACACCAATGCTCCACAAGATTTTGACAGTCCCGCACCCTCTCGACAACTCACACAATTCAGTCAACTGCTTTATGACTTACTTAGCTCTACAATCCTACAACTCAAATTAGAACGATGGTGCTTCCAACACCTCCTGAGAACCTTCTTATAGCATCAATTCAATCCATCCTTATCATTACTAAATCAAATGCAGTCTTCATCACCAGATCAGTCATTAACGACCTGAATCCGTTGGCGATCCTGTCAATCCAAAGGTCGGATCGGCCATAAATGTTTGTCGCTTCAACAAGCGCAGCTGGTGTTGGTCCTCATTTTTTCACCATTTTTGGGCTAAATATTTTACATATTAACACATGTTTTGTTACCTTTTGGCGTCTTTTGTACCATACAGTTCGCCATTCAACAACAAGTATAGCCATATTTTAATTTATGCAAGTTATGTTTTATTTTGCATCCTTTCACGGTTTTCTTATTTAAATTCAATAATATGTGGTGATATTCTAATGTATGAAACTTTCATTATAGAATCTTGGTCTTCAGCAAACCAGCGAGAAGCATAGCACTCATCCTAGATGTGCGTAGAGTGTATCCAACGCATCGTCCAGCTCACTGTTCGAACCATCGAATCAACTACGCACTACTAATAGTGCATTCTTGTGTGTTAAAGGAATGTAACCACCGTAAATTGTTGTGACCACGCGCCAGCATCTTTGCATGAGACTCCTTCTGGAAGGGCGATCATATAATGTCTCTGTGTGACACCTTGACGCCGGCTCCGATTAAGACTAAGATCATATGCCACATTGCGCGCCAGAGAGGAACCAAATCTGTGAAGAAGAAGGAAATGTCATATGTTAGTTATCAATGTAGTTACATGTTATAATGACTGCCTTATCGTAAGAGAAATTGACCACTGAAAGGGTCGATCCGCTCGCCTTCTGTAAAAACACTATATGTACAGATGATCTCATGCAAGAAAGAAGTTAATCGTTGAATGTTAATAGTTGATAGCTTGTGGTTAGTAGCTGATAGAATCAATGGAGTTAGTAAGGATAGCGAGATAGTTAGCAATCTTACCAGTTGATTACAAAACTCTATAACGCTACAGTTTAGTTTAATGAAAGTTCCATTACGTTGTGCATGATCGTGTTCCATTAGCAAAGCATTACTCTATTTGTTGGGAGGGCCCCTCGACAACCAGAGTTTTACATTTTTTGTGTATGTTTCGTTATTTCCTTTTCTCTGTAACTAGTATAGTCTTACTAATAAGTTGTTTATGTAGTTTCAGTCTTGTAATCATTCATGTTAATTATTTTCTATAGCATAGATTTCATTTTTTTCATGTTGATTATGTAGTTTTCCTTTACAAGTTAGCAACCGGTTGCGCCTAGAATATTTTCTAAATTCCTTTTCAAAGTTTTTACAGTTCATTGTTTGATTTGTAGACTAGATTCCTTTGGTTAAATCATAGTAAATTTAGCTTTATTCATTTATGTTCTTGCTTAATTATATTTCAATTTGTTCAATGATGCAATTTCCTTTTTGAATTATGAGTTAGTTTAGATTATGTTACCATAAGATTCAATTATTAAGTAGATTTACTTTTTGCTCTTGCACATTTCATTAGCATATGCATGAGTTAGCTTCTCTCAAACAAATCATTTAAATTCATTGTTTTCTTGAAATTTTACTATTTCCTTCAGACAAACTGTCATTCAGATAGTCTGTTCTTCCTTTCATATGGACCTTCGTTTCAACCTACTATTCAGTCTTTCATTCAACCCTACATGTCTTTAATCTGTTTTGAGCTTATCTCCTTAGTTTTCAGATTATGTTTTCATAGTAGTAGTTAGATAGTGACTGTATTTTCTTTTAAGACCCTTAGATGAGATTGTTTTAGACTACTTGTTAAATCTCATTCTTCTTTTTTCTTTCTTCTCACCTTATGCCTAAAATTATGTTATGTGTTTTGCATTGATTTGTAATTAGAGTTGAATTGTTCCTTCACATGTGAAGTTTTAAATGTATTAATAGATTAAGTGTCATTTCTCATAGTAATACGATTTGTTCTCTTACTCATATGGTTATTAAAGGAATCTATAGAATGGAATTTAGATCATCTTTATAAGTTTTATGCTTGTTCATAAATAATGTCTACCTTATTGTAGTATTATTTTATCTTTTGCAAGTAGGATTTATTTGTTTATAGATCATCATGTTTACCATAGCTTGTAATTGGGTGTTTCTTAGTTTACATATTTTCATAGAGATTAAGTTTAATATGATTCCCTTTATTTTCTTCACTTCATTTGAAAGCCATTTTAACACTTCTCCTGCTCTTGTCCCAATTACAGTAAACCCTTATCCTCAAAATAATCAAGGAGAATGGAATTAGTGGCCATCTATTAGTTGCATGTATAGTTAGTTGTTGTAAATTCTTCTTTGTGTAACTAGTTCTTAAAAGTTGTTTATCAGTAAAATAGACCTTCATCTAAAGAATAGTTCATTGTCGTCACAGTGTCCATATCTTTGTCTTTTAATAATTGTTTATAAGTAGAGTAGTATAACTTGATACCACTCTACCCTAGTCGTCTGTTTCTATTATTTTAAGAAGTAGATTTCTTAGGAGTTCAACTTAGTTTTTCATTTTGAAATACCTTTCAATATTTTGTTTATTAAATTATTACATTGATACCCTAGGAATTCCTCTACCTTCGCATATATTTTGTAACAACTATAAGCCTACCAACCCCGATCGATAATTAAATATTAGGTGAATTATTCAATGCAATATTTTGCCCAACATTTTTGGCACCGTTGTCGGGGAGTTGTTCTGTAAGGTAGAATAGATATAGGCTGGTGGTGGGGGAGTGGTAAGATGAGAGGTAAGAACTTGTGCATTTGTTATAACAGGCACCCCCAAATCCAGTAGTAGTAGTAGCATAGGATAGATTCGTTAAGATAGTAAAATTTTGTTAAAATATTTATTAAGTTTTTACAACCAAGTTTTTATAGGAAACATAAAACCCCAATCATCAACTCAGTGAAAAGTCATCGAAAAAAAAACACCTATAGGAAGTATTTATGTTGTAAACATAAATAGATTCTTACGGGGGGGGTCATAGAAATAGGAAAGATCCTGGCAGGAGGTCCTGAGGGCCTCATTCCTGACAAAATTCAAAAGAAGTAACCATTGGGAACCTTTAAATCTTCCACTATGTCACAAAATTAGATAATACAACTTTTATTAAGTAGGGGAGTTGAACTTCACTAATTTTTTCAATCTCGCCTAGGTGGAAGCTCTCTTTGGCAATAGTAACCCCATAAATTGAAACATCCATAGTAGCATCTCCTACTCCTATAAGAACCAATAAAAGAATGGGTGATCAGAGGAATATTTCTCCTAGAAAAGAATGTTGGGTTTCCCCATTCCCGCCTCAAAAGAAACCTTATAGGTACACTCACTTTAGAAACCAAACTTACATGAAGAACCAGGAAGAAGAACGAGCAGCAAAGAGCAATTTTTGTCCAAATTGTAAAACTAAACATCCTCGACAGGAATGTCCATTAAACAAAACCTCTCCATGTTATATATGTATGGATCATCATGTTTTGCCCCATGGGATCAAGATGGATCCTATCAAGATAGAGGTAATTATTGGACTTCCCTCTCCAAAGACTCTTCCTCCTCCTAATTCTTAAAAATATTATGGGTTATCATCACTTGTAAATATGCCAGTAGGTGTATATCTCTTTGAATAAATAAGAGTCATTTCTAATCATTTCTTTGTAGGGGACTCTTTTTCTATGTTTTCAAGAATAAAATAAGTCATCTAACAAATGGTTTTGAAATTTGGTTACAAATTTGTCTTTCTATTTCTTTGAATAGCTCATGGGATGTTACCTGAAAAAGAAAATATTCTAGAAAATATATCTGAACTTTGAAGTTTTAAAGTTCTTGTATATCATTTTCAAACCATTTATTTTATCATTTTTTTATGCTTTATATATATATATGGTGTTTTGATTCAGATATGTACATTCCTGATTGCTGAACAAGTGCTCAAAAGACTCA
>LPNX011000583.1:389531-507126 GCA_001517045.1 Pseudotsuga menziesii | reverse complement strand
TATATATAACTCATGTGTTTAGCAGGGCTTAGGCATGCTCTAGTACCAATCAACTTCCATATACTCAGAATATTTATACAAGGCAAACCTGCTGGGGTACTGAACAGGCTCCCTAGAAGTGAGGCTCTACTTGCATGGTACCAAGATAAACCCGTCGGGGTACTGAACAGGCATGCTGGCAGCGGTGCAATATCAGGTAAAAGAGATCTAGTTAATGCACCACTAGGCACATGGTTTAAAATCAAAATATGTTTAGGCCTATTTTTTATGATGTCATTAAAGAATAACTGTAACTTGGTCTTGGAGCCGACCATCTAAACTCAGTCAATATCTCGGATATGTTTATCCTAGAAATGGGACCCATAGCTATAAACTCCTACAAATTCGAAGGTCATCTCAAGAATTCTTGAGAGGACAGGATATCTCTACAACGAGGCAGGGATGACTAGTTTTCCCTATGGTCCTTTCACTTATATCTTCATCACATGATAAATGATAAATGATAAATTTATACATCTATATATTTGAGCACTGTTATTTTTGGATAAATGTATATATATGAATCCCTTCCATCTATTAGTTCATCTTTATTTCTTTTAAAAACTTACAAAAACATGATTGAACTTTTTTTAATTTATTTTGGAAGTTACTTAGTTTTCTTGTATGGTTTGGGGACATGCCATATCTTTAGTTTGGGGGAGGATTAGCCTGACTGTCTGTCTTTATTTTTACTTATAAGAGACTCATTTCCAAATGATAAAGTGTCTACAGAATAATGCAAATAGTGAAATTAGTTCTAAAATCTTGGATGAATAAGGAAGAATGCTAGAGAATTATTTCATATGACTTCTTTGTGACCTGGCAGCTTAGGAAAAGCCACAATTAGCAGCATTTTGAACCAGCAAGCTCATTTTTACAGAAATCTGTATGAAGGATCATATGAAGGTTCGAATGCCAGTATGAATAAAAAGTTAAATGACAAGCTGAATAAAAATGATGATATTTTCGTATCTATGGTTAAGTGTCAGCTTAATTTCGTTTGGGTAAAAAGACGAATCATATCACTAGGGTCACATCCACCAGATATTATGACTAATTTCGATTCATGATAGTACGAATTAGATCTAAGATGATTTTATTTCACCTCCATATAGATATGATACGACCTTAGGGTACCTTTTAGTCATCATGACTCCGCCATCACCATTATCCTCTTTTTTCACACGCATAAGCTATCAGATAAGTCAACCTTCTTGTTGAACCCAAGCTATGGTTATGCATTTGGTTATGCATCTGCATTAAGTTACGTGTTCAACCTTTCCAAATCTCACTTTGGATATGGTTGAACCAACTAAACTTTAGAAACTCATTCAATTATGCATTTTTGACGGCACACGTTTCAAAAATTTCCATAATGGCACGACCGTCTAAGCATGCCGAGTTGTTTGCATGATCATTTGGTAGGTTGAATACAGCACGTTTTAAACCAAAACTATGTGAACCTTCTCCCATTCCATCGCTTTCACTGACCGTTATCACTATAGAGCATTTGACCCACCTTTCTCTGTAAACCTTGTATTCTCCCCTCTGCTTAAACCATGCCCAACCGATTTGAGCTGGAAACTTACCAAGATTTGTTCCAAATGATAGATTTTAGAGAATGTCGGGAAGTATTTTTCTACACCGGTTGGAACTCGTTCCTCCCTCTACTGCAAGGATACGATGAGGAAATATCGTTCCTTTTTGCAATGGGGTTCAATGGGAGAATGGCGAGGGTAGGACATATTTCCTTCCAAGTTACAGAGGAATCGATTGCGCGTACCACTAATATTCCCCGAGAAGGCAAGCGATGGAATAAACATTGGTTTGTTCCAAGGGAATCGCATAACTTTTCCCTCAAGCCCAAATTCCAGCATGTGACAGGAGCAAAAGGTTATCACCGTAGCTGGATAAAGCCTGAATACATCAATCCGCTGACGATCGTTATTCATCTGGTTACCTGTGAAGGTAAGTTTAGTGTTTTCAAATCCTGTCATCTTCGTTTATTGGCCCATTTTGTTGATAATAGAAGTCTTAATTTTCCTTTCTTTTTCCTTCAAAGTCTAGAGAAAATGTCGAACCTCGTTCGCCAAAATACCCTTCACCCAAAAAGTAGCTTATACCACCACAGCTTGATCAAAATTTTAATCATGGACCAGCTCAAGGAGCGAAACCAATCTTGGGAGACATTTGTATTCAAGGTGCTTAATCCCCATCTTAATATCCGCAAATGATCCCGTCATCTTCACCGTGGAACTAGTAAAACCTCACATGTAGAGAGGAAAAACCCCAACATCGTCCACATTGATGAAGATACCTCATAACCTAACTCATATGCACAAAATACCCATGCAAGTCATGTGTCCACTAAATTAGTACCTTTCTCATGACCTCGTACCAGTAAACAAAAGGAGAAAAATGTTCAACGTATGCTCTGGCCCAATACTCAGACCATAGTTCAGTCTGATGTGTAGACCAGTCATTTAGACGATGTGGCCGAATTAGAGAAAACTGACCCAAATTCATCCCTGTTAGCATTAGCCAGTCTTCCTACTGAATTACTAAAGGACGTCGATCAAACGAACATTCCGGCATCTGTCCAGGATATCAGCTCTAAAGAACACCTTCCTACTGTTTATTTTGATCTGTCATCGAGGGAAATGAGTCCTCCATGAGATTCCAACCAGTTCGCAGAGCCATCTACGCCACCGCAGCCAACATTAGATTAGTTAACTTATGAGTTAACTCAATCTATGAAGCAGAATTAAGGGTATGTTAAGTTAATTTCAGAGCTTCGGCAGGAGAACAAAGACTTACGGTTATAGATTAAATAATGACAACCTCCACAGGATCGTTAGTTTATCACAGAGGAATCAGCAAGCAAGGCGTGCCCTTCTAAAAGTGCAAGCTAGGAAATTAAAATTCAAATAAGCCATTTCATCAAAGTCGGAGGCAGTTGCTGATGCAGCTCTGCCTCCTTCATAATGTTATCTTTTATTTTCTGACCAATGGGACCTGGCATTCTT
The DNA here is from genome assembly GCA_001517045.1 of Pseudotsuga menziesii. Taxonomy (NCBI): domain Eukaryota; kingdom Viridiplantae; phylum Streptophyta; class Pinopsida; order Pinales; family Pinaceae; genus Pseudotsuga; species Pseudotsuga menziesii. The sequence continues at coordinate 504,061 of LPNX011000583.1, read as the reverse complement.
CCAGTTTGCGAGAATGCTGGTCCTCATTTTCTCACCATTTTTGGGATAAATATTTTACATATTAACACATGTTTTGTTACCTTTTGGGGTCTTTTGTACCATACAGTTCGCCATTCAGCAGCAGGTATGGCCATATTTTAATTTATGCAAGTTATGTTTTATTTTGCATCCTTTCATGGTTTTCTTGTCTAAATTCGATAATATGTGGTTATATTCTAATGTATGAAACTTTCATTGCAGAATCTTGGTCTTCAGCAAGCCATCGAGCAGCATAGAACTCATCCTAGATGTGTGCAGAGTGTATCCAACGCATCATCCAGCTCACTATTCAAACCACCAAATCAACCGCGTATTGCTGATAGTGGATTATTTTCCATTAAAGGCATGTAACGGTCGTAAACTGTTGTGACCATGTGCCAGCATCTTAACATGAGCCTCCTTCTGGAAGGGTTCTCATATAATGTCTCTATGTGACACCTTGACACCAGCTCCAATTAAGATTGAGATCAATGCCACATCGCGCGCCAGAGAGGAACCAGATCTGTGAAGAAGAAGGAAATGTCATATATTAGTTATCAGTGTAGTTACTTCTTATAATGACTGCCTTATGGTAAGAGAAGTCAACCACCGAAAGGGTTGACTTACTTGCCTTCTATAAAAACACTATATATATAGATGATCTCATGCGAGAAAGAAGTTAATCGTTGAATGTTAATAGTTGATAGCTCGTGGTTAGTAGCTAATAGAATCAATGGAGTTAGTAAGGATAGAGAGATAGTTAGCCATATTACCAGTTGATTACAAAACTTTGTAATGTTACCTTTTGGTTTAATGCAAGTTCCATTACGTTGTGCATGATCGTGTTCCATTAGCAAAGCATTACTCTGTTAGCTGGGAGTGCCCCTGGACAACCAGAGTTTTACATTTTTTGTGTATGTTTCGTTATTTCCTTTTCTTTGTAACTAGTATAGTCTTACTAATAAGTTGTTTATGTAGTTTCAGTCTTGTAATCGTTCATGTTAATTATTTTCTATAGCATAGATTTCATTTTTATCATGTTGATTATGTAGTTTTCCTTTACAAGTTAGCAACCAGTTGCGCCTAGAATAGTTTCTAAATTACTTTTCAAAGTTTTTACAGTTCATTGTTTGATTTGTATACTAGATTCCTTTGGTTAAATCACAGTAAATTTAGCTTTATTCATTTCTGTTCTTGCTTAAGTATATTTCACTTTGTTCAATGATGCAATTTCCTTTTTGAATTATGAGTTAGTTTAGATTATGTTACCATAAGATTCAATTATTAAGTAGATTTGTTTTTTGCTCATGCACATTTCATTAGAATATGCATGAGTCAACTCCTCTCAAACAAATCATTTAAATTCACTGTTTTCTCAAAATTTTAGTATTTTCTTCAGACAGACTGTCATTCAGACAGTCTGTTCTGCCTTTCATACGGACCTTCGTTTCAACCTACTATCCAGTCTTTCATTCAACCCTTCATGTCTTTAATCTGTTTTGGGCTTATCTCCTTAGTTTTTAGATTATGTTTTGATAGTATTAGTTAGATAGTGATTGTATTTTCTTTTAAGACCCTTAGATGAGATTGTTTTAGACTACTTGTTAAACCTCATTCTTCTTTCTTCTTTCTTCTCACCTTATGCCTAAAAGTATGTTATGTGTTTTGTATTGATCTGTAATTAGAGTTGAATTGTTCCTTCACATGTGAATTTTTAAATGTATAAATAGATTAAGTGTCATTACTCATAGTAATATGATTTGTTCTCTTACTCATATGGTTATTAAAGGAATCTATAGAATGGAATTTAGATCATCTTTATAAGTTTTCTACTTGTTCATAAATCATGGCTACCTTCTTGTAGTATTATTTTATCTTTTGCAAGTAGGATTTATTTGTTTATAGATCATCATGTTTACCATAGCTTGTAATTGGGCATTTCTCAGTTTACATATTTTCATAGAGATTAATTTAGATCCAATTCCCCTTAGTTTCTTCACGTCATTTGAAAGACATTTTGACACTTCTCCTGCTCCTGTCCCAATTACAGTAAACCCTTATCCTCAAAATAATCAAGGAGAATGGAATTAGTGGCCATCTATTAGTTGCATGTATAGTTAATTGTTGTAAATTCTTCTTTGTGTAACTAGTTCTTAAAAGTTGTTTATCAGTAAAATAGACCTTCTTCTAAAGAATAGTTCATTGTCGTCACACTGTCCATATCTTTGTCTTTTAATAATTGTTTTTAAGTAAAGTAGTATAACTTGATATCACTCTGCCCTAGTCGTCTGTTTCTGTTATTTTAAGAAGTTGATTTCTTAGGAGTTCAACTCAGTTTTTCATTTTGAAAGACCTTTCAATCATTTTTTTATTAAAGTATTACCATGATACCCTAGGAATCACTCTACCTTTGCATATATTTTGTAACAACTTTAAGCCTACCAACCCTGGTCGATAATTAAATATTAGGTGAATTATTCAAGACAATATTTTTCCCAACATTTTTGACGTCATTGTTGGGGAGTTGTGCTATAAGGTAGAATAGATATAGGCTGGCGGCGGGGGAGCAGTAAGACGAGAGGTAAGAACCTGCGCATTTATTATAAGAGGCACCCCCAAATCCAGTAGTAGTAGCATAGGATAGATTCGTTAAGATAGTAAAATTTTGTTAAATGTTTATTAAATTTTTACAGGAAATATAAAACCTGAATCATCAACTTAGTGAAAATTCATCGAAAAAAAAAACACCTATAGGAAGTAGTTATGTTGTAAACATAAAGATATTCTTACGGGGGGGGGATCATAGAAAGAGGAAAGATCCTGGCAGGAGGTCCTGAGGGCCTCATTCCTAACAAAATTCAAAAGAAGTAACCATTGGGAACCTTTAAATCTTCCACTAATTTACAAAATTAGATAATACAACTTTTATTAAGTAGGGGAGCTGAACTTCACTAATTTTGTCAATCTCACCTAGGTGGAAGCTCTCTTTGGCAATAGTAACCACATAAGTTGAAACATCCACAATAGCATCTCCTACTCCTATAAGAACCAATAAAAGAATGGTTGATCAGAGGAATATTTCTCCTAGAAAATAATGTTGTGTTGCCCCATTCCCACCTTGAAAGAAACCTTCTAGGTACACTCACTTTAGAAACCAAACTTACATGAAGAACCAGGAAGAAGAACGAGCAACAAAGAGTGATTTCTGTCCGAAATGTAAAACTAAACATCCTCGACAGGAATGTCCATTAAACAAAACCTCTCCATGTTATATCTGTATGGGGCATCATGTTTTTCCCCAGGGGGTCAATATAGATCCTATCAAGATATAGGTAATCATTGAACTTCCCTCTCCAAAGACTCTTCCTCTTCCTGATTCTTAAAAATATTATGGGTTATCATCATTTGTGAATATGCNCTCATGGGATATTACCTGAAAAAGAAAATATTCTAGAAAATATATCTTAACTTTGAAGTTTTAAAGTTCTTGTATATCATTTTCAAACCATTTATTTTATGATTTTGTTATGCTTTATATATATATGGTGTTTTTATTTAGATATGTACATTCCCGATTTCTGAACAAGTGCTCAAAAGACTCACTTCAATTATCATGTTCTTCAGAATTTCTACACCTAGAGATTACTAGTTCAGCTACACTTGTTATCAAAACTTGACTCTTAAATATTTTTTAGAACACTCCAGGATAAGTGGAATTTATGCTTGTGGGAAACATTATCTTTTATAAATAAAATAGACTGAAAGGCCCAGGAACACATTTAAGTTATTCTCTTTTGACATGATCTATAGTTAAGGCCATTTTGTGAAATTTATAATATATATATATATATATAACTCATGTGTTTAGCAGGGCTTAGCATGCTCTAGTACCAATCGACTTCCATATACCCAGAATCTTTATACAAGGCAAACTCATTGGGGTACTAAACAGGCCTGCTAGCAGGGGTTCAATGCTAAGTAAAAAACCTAAAAATAAGGAATTTCGTTAAATGCAAGTAAACCCATCGGGGTACTGAACAGGCTCACTGGCAACAGGGCTCTGCTTTCATGGTACCAAGATAAACCCATCGAGGTACTGAACAAGCCTGTTGGCAGTGGTGCAATATCGGGTCAAAGAGATCTGATTAATGCACCACTAGGAACATGGTTTAAAATCAAAATATGTTTAGGCCTAAAATTTATGATGTCATTAAATAATAACTGTAAGTTGCTCTTGGAGCCGACCATCTAAATTCAATCAATATCTCGGATATGTTTATCCTAGAAATGGGACCCATAGTTGTAAACTCCTACAAATTCAAAGGTGAGATCAATAATTCTTGAGAGCATAGGATATCTCTACAATGAGGCGCAGGGATGAATGTTACGAAGATATCCTTATATATCTCCAGACTTTGAAGTGTCATGTGTCCTTCTCAAGGGAAGAGTGACATAAATTGTGTATGAATGCGAAAAACTACCTGATCATTGATGATACTTTATATCGAAGAGGGGTAGATTCTATTTTGCATCGGCGCCTCACCCACTAGGATGTTGAGCGTGTCCTAAATGATTCCCATAGTAGAGCATGTGGGGGTCATTTATTTGGGTTAGCAGCGACCTAGAATATTTTACGTGTTGATTATTTCTGTCCCATGATCTTTAAAGATTGTGTGGAGGTTGTGAAGCACTGTCATCCATGTTAGCTCTATGCCAAAAAAATGAGGTCGCATCCTACTCCATTGTTTCCCGTCATTGCAGTGGGACCCTTCAGTAAGTGGGGGGTGGATTATGTGACGTGAAATCTAGTTTCCGTTGGGGGGGACAAATACATCATTGTCATTGTAGACTACTTCACAAAGTGGCCAAAGGCAATTCCTACCTTCAAAGCATACGGTGAAACGGCAGCTTGCTTTGTGTTTAACCAAATCATTACTCATTTCGGTATACCAAAGGATATTGTCACTGACCATGGCAGTCACTTTTAGAATAGTATGATGACCAAGTTGACCACTATGCTAGGTTTTAAGCAAGATCACTCATCTTCCTTCTACCCTCAAGCGAATGGACAAGTAGAGGCACTTAACAAAACCTTGAAAACCATTCTAAAGTGTACCATTAACGCAAGCTGGTCAAATTGGCACATCATATTATATCCTGCACTTTGGACATGCCGAACAAATGTTAAGACTGCTACAGGTTTTTCACCTTTCCAACTCATTCACAGAGTGGAAGCAATCACGGAGGTCAAATGTGAGATTCCATCTCTTAAGATAGCAATCCATGTGCTTCCTAACACTATGAAACTATAAGAATGTTTGCTTCACTTAGAAAATATGGATGAATAGCGTAGAGATGCATTGGTAGCAAACAAGGCTCACAAGAACAGGGTGAAGAACAAATATCACAAAGAAGTTAAGCCAAGATTTTTCTCTGAAGGAGAACTTGTTTTTCTCTGGGATCAAGACAAGAAACCCCTGGGGGCATGAAAATTCAAGTCTATGTGGTTAGGTCCCTACGTCGTGTCAAAGGTTTTGAAAAAAGGAGCATATGAATTAACTGATTATGATGGAAATAAGTTTCCTTAGCCTAGAAATGGGATCTACTTGAAGAAGTACTACACCTAGGCATGGTACTTGTTCTTGTATTTTTATTGTATGTATTCTTATGTACAATAGTTAGTTGGTTAGTATTTATTATATATTCTGTTGGTTGTTACAGATGCCAGCTGTGTGGTTCATAGGTTTTGCGGATGGTGCCAGACGCTATACTTGTAACCTAGCTTCAATCTCTTGGGTTATCTATTCACCCTCGAGATAGCTAGTTGCCTCCGGCGGCACTTTCTTAGGTCCTGCTACTAATAATGTGGCCGAGTACAAGGCAGTTATTGAGTTGTTATTGGATGCTGCACTATGCGGTCTTACCCATTTGGAGGTCAGACTCTACTCTCAACTCGTGGTTTCCCAACTCAATGGAGATTATCAGGTGTGAAACCCTACTTTGCTATGTCAGTTTTTGCGTGTAAAATTACTTGAAAGAAACTTTGAATATATTTCATTTAATCACATTTCAAGGAATGAAAATACAATTATTGATGCTTAAGCAAATTACATATTGGACTAACACTTAACACACGCTTTGTAAAATAAATACAACAGATGCATTTGAAACACATGTAAATAACCACAAAAAAAACATATATATATAAGTAAAATATGTCCATAGATATATCGAGTTTTTGATCCGTAGATCCTATTGTAACTGTATAAATATACAAAAAAGGGATCGTAATCCATATATATGTCTATAGGTCTAATCATGTTCCTCATCCTCCTCGGTTGTGGCTACCTCTTCGACCTCCCTGTAATGAATAATGGCCCTAGCTACCCTTCTAAGAAGGTGTATCCAAGTTTTCGGAGTCCCTACTACAAACTCATGCATGACAATTGGGATCCACTCTATCCGCATGGTAGGGACCCCTTGGGTTAGCCTGGCCATATCCCCCTCGAGAAATTGTAATATACTCTGGTCCTCACCCTGTGTGGGCCACACAAATGTTCTAGGGTGCCCATCGGGGCGTACAGATCTGACATCTGCATTTAAAGAACATTTAAAAAAGATCAAAACTCTTATACAAGTGTATATACATAACTTTATGATTAAAATTCATAAAAAAAATCAAATAACATAAAAAAGATAAAAATAATTATCTCTCCCCATGCCTCCCCTGGTGCGAAGACAACGCCGTTGTCTCCTCGGAAGTCCAATCTGACGTATGGGAATTGATCGACATATGGTACTTTCCTTTCCCACCATAAATAGAAATCATCATCATAAACACTTTGTACTAAACCTCTTCCACCTTCATGGAGAAACACGTATCCCCATATAGTAAGTCTATGATGGCAACGAGAGGGTGGTGGTAGTGCTACTGCAGGGCTAATAGCAAGAACTCTCTCAAAGAAGAATGCCACCAAAGTGATTGCATAGTCAAATTTCTTCCTGCGCCTTCTTTTGCAATCAGAGAGTTTTTTTCTCATGATCAGGATCATACCTGAGCACGATTCAAACATTAGACCTTACATGCATTCCACTGCAATCCGCATCTAAGTTTGAGTGGACAAGTGCAGTGAAGAAGAACCGGTAATCCTTACCACTGTGCTTACCATCACTTGTAATGGAAATCTATCTATGTGAGCGATTGGGACACATGTCCCCTTCTTCAGAGTACCTAGTGGGCAGTAAGTATCAATGTAGTCCTGCGCACTCATAGGGTCACCACCCCTACTAGTACCCTTAAGGTTCATAGGCATGCCTCTGCGAGAAAGCCCTGTAATGAAATAAATGTCCTCTACTATCATATCCAATATCTCTCCTTGTATATCAAATAGAAAAGGTTCATGGACCAAGTAATTGATAAGAGTCTCTAGTAAATCGACATTGGCCCTCATGTCAGAAGTGCAATAGAATTTCAACAAGCCACATTGTTGCAAAGCTTGCAAAGTTAGGGCATCCCACATTGCCTCTCGATCCATATCCTCATGCTCTCTTTCCCTCCACTCTAAAACCATTTTGTACCTTCCCAATGACCATTTTCAACCATTAGAACCCATCAGTCTCTTTTGATTTTGGCCATTTTGCAACTTTTTTCTAAGTCGTGTAGCATGCGTGACTGTGCTTTCAGCACAATGCGGGTTATACGCAGGTTGTTGTGGATAAACTTACGTATAAAACACATATATGCGACTATTATAGTAGCAGACCTGCGTACGTTGCGTAACCTATTTAGGGATTGCACAAAATCATAAAATTTTACACAAAAATTAAAAATGGAGGGAATAGAAAGAAGGAGAAGGGAGAGATAATCGAGCTACAACTTGTAGAACTCGGTTCGGTCCAGGGATTTGTCCTTGGTGATCAACTGAAGTCAGAGGTAAAAACTTGCCAAGTTTAATAATTTTCCAAATGGTATGTCTATTTTTGTTTTTTGAACTATTTATAGAAAATTTTCAAATCTTTGACCCATTTCCTATAGTTTAAAATCAAATTTTAATGTATGCACTAATACCATGGGTTTTTTCTAACTACAGCAAGTCCAGGATCAGTAAAAAGTCATTTTCTGTTGCATATAGGGTAGGATTTGGTCATCACTACTGACATTGCATCTATACCTTATCCTTCATTAAACCCTAGGACCACTTTTTCATCCATGGACTATGGCGTTAAACCATTTTGACCTTGTATACATCATTGTTCCTCCATGGATAGGGCCCCTTCTCATGGGAACCCTAGTTTAGAACACTTTATCATCCTTTTGGTACCCATACCGTAGTTGTGTTAGGTTTACAAGAGCCTTCTTAGTTGTTTTTTCGTGACAAAATGATCCCCATTTTGCATCTTTTTATGAGCCTTCACTATTATAAGGCTCCCTGCCCCTATGGAGTTTTCTTTAGTCCCTATTCTGACTCCTCAAAACAGACTATACTGCTGAGTAAACTTGTTCGTTCAGACTCGTTAAGAATAAGTGAACGAGCATCCACATTGGTGGTAGTTTATCACTTTTTCAGACCATGTGGATTATTTACGAAAATAGGAGCACTCTCTTTTCTTCGGAATTGAGAAGAGTATCTTCAGGGATAGGTTTATATCTTTTCTGGACCTGAGGGACTAAATTAACAGAAAAGGAACACTCAGTATGAGCTTAGTTTTCTCTTTTTCGTGCTCTGGAGCCAAACATGAAAAAGATTCCAAGCGTACTTTATGTCTTTGTCATGCTCGCGAAACCTAAATAACAAAGCATTTATTTTACTGTTTTAATCCCCATTTATCGTAATCAAATGGATCTTTCTAAGTGATCTTTCCTTCCTTCACACTCATTAAACTCAAGCTACATTCTACTTATGAAGGTGCATCGGTCTGGTATTAGTTTACCCCTCTTTCGGACCTTGCCGACTAAGTACGAAAAAGGTATACCTAATTAGTCCTTCGGGAGCTAAGAGAGTTCTTTTGTGGATTGTTTTATCTTTTTCTGGCCTTAGGAGACTAAATTGTATGAAAAATCACCCCCCTAGAGACTTCTTCATAGTTTGCAGGCTCTCAAAATATGAAAACACCAACGAGCATGTACTAGTTAGGGATCCATGAATCAATGAAATTATCAAGAATTATTCTATAATCTCTTCAAGCTTGTAAAACATGAAGAGAGACTCAAGTTGAATTTCTTGGACTCGTTAAAATTTAACATGAAAGATAAGGAATAATTACTCTCTTTGGGTTATAAAAAGTGGCAGCATGTCATCCTTGGACAAAGCACTCTCTAAACTTTTCGATACTTATATCTTAGTTTACACTTTCAGCTCAGCTATTACTTTGAGTTTTTACTCCTCCACTTGTCCTTTATACATGGGTAATCTGATCATGTCTCCTACATGACAGATAAGTCTAGTTGTCCTATCTGCGATTCTAAAGCTTCCTTGGGTCATCTCTGTGTCATGCTCATTATTCAAGGATATGTTTCTTCATCTGATTATTATCTTGATTCCCATAATTATCCTATCTGAGAATTACTTATGTCTATCTTAATGTATCCAGTTTCCTAGTCACTCTTGTGATCTGTTGAAGGATTCATTTCCTTCCTCCTCACATCACTGTTTCTCATCAGCATATTTTGAAGATGAAGTCTTCACCTAGAGTTTTGACGATGGTACCTTAGGATTCACTACCATTATTGGTGAAATCCTTTTCTTCAATTGTCATCATCACTTATTTACTGGCATCATGTTGAGTTCCTTCCATGTTCGACTTCAATACATCTATTCACATGGTAAGGATTCTACTGGTTCCTTTGGATTTGGACGAAGACCTTGGGTTCACCTCTATAACCTAAGTTGTGCAAGATTGTGTTATGTTCAACAACATTGCTTCCTTCTTTTGAAGACTCATCAGTGTATATTGTGGATTCGATTCACCTTTGTAATATACATGGTCTTGTTACCCGTATCACATGATGTAATCAAATATTGTAAAGGAGCTAGTGTTCCACTTTATTGAACACGGAATCCTCAGATATGATTTTGTATATGAATTTGATATGTATTTGTTTCAGGTATCTCCCTGCTGCCTTGGTAACTGAGTTCTCCAAGACTAAATATTGTAATGTATTTCGGCCATCGCTTCCCTATGACCTCATACATTAGGGGGAATCTATTATCATGTAAAATGGCACTTCTTCGTCTGAGTACTGACACCCAATGGGTCGGTACACAAAAGGACAAAATGGATTGAAGTATCCAAAACACTATAGATAGGAATGACCTTTGATACATCATTCCCTTGCCAGCTGAACCTATTTTGTGTATGGCCATTAAGGAGAATATGTGACTATTATCATAGAAACCTGCATATCATATGCGAGTATGTACATTAGAACTCGCGTATACATCATTAGGGATTGCACCCATGGATTTCCTTAAATCAAGTCGTGTATCATGCACGACTTGCCAGTATTTATGGGTGTGTATGCCTTAATCCAAAGTTAAAAAATATAAACATGATTAGTAGAGGATAGTTGGGCCCTTAATCATAACTATCCCAACTTCATCAACCATCTCAACCTTCGTAACCTATCTCTTTCTTCATGTATAAATAGAGGGTAGGGGTTGAGGCTAATCAATCATGAGTTATAGAGAAAAGTTATGTTGGTGGTTTTCCTTTAGATATTTTGGAGCAGAAGAACTCAGTGTCTTTGGCTAGCAGAGGAGCACTTGTCTCAGATGTTGAGTTGTAATCTCACCTCACTTATTTATCAATAAAGAGAGTCCTTCTTCCAATATTGTGTCTTTGCACTCTTATATATTGTGATTTCTGAATTATCTTATTGTTTCATTATAAGCATGTTATTTCATTAACCATTTATATAATAGACAAGATATTGCAGGAAATATTTTTCTCTTTGCAGGTGATTGGAGATACCCTGGAAGCTGTGGAATCAATTTGAAGAGAAGAAGAAAATCTAGGATAAACCGTTATCAATAAGGTATGCCTAATTTCTTCCTATTTCTATTTCTATTTCTGAAATGGTTGATTGTATGCAATTTAATTTAGTAAGTTGGTAACCCCAAAGGCCCTAGGTTATAAGGGTGTGTTTTTATGAACTACACCTGCTCCCCCATTGTCCAAGGAGGGTTCATATCTTCGACTTGTTCTTCCTTTATGAGGAGATTCCATATATTCGAACTACTCCTCCTTTCCAAAGAGAGTCTATATTTATGACCTATTCTTCCTTTCTGGAGAGAGTTCATATCTTTGACCCATTTCTCCTTTTCAAGTAGAGTCCATATCTTCCACCTGTTCCTCCTTCCGAGAAGGGTACATATCATCAACGTTCCTCCTTGCGAGGAAAGTCTTTTTGGACTACACCAAGCTTGTCATGGAAGTATTCAAACTTCACTTAGGATAGAGGCTTGGTTAGCACATCAGCAACTTGCTCATCAGTACTCACATAGTGGAGTTTTATAGCTCCATTTTGTACCATATCCCTTATATAAAAATATCATATTTCTATGTGCTTTGATTTATCATGGAACACCAGATTCTCTGTCATCTTTATACAACTTTGGTTGTCACATAGAATCACGATGGTGTCCAATTCCATGTTAAATAGGCCTGAAATCAATTTCTGAAGCCATATCACTTCACAACTAGCGAAGCAAGATGATATTTATTCTGCTTCAGTCGTGCTAAGAGAAACACTATATTATTTCTTACTAAACTATGAGATCATGGCGAATCCCAGACAATAACATACACCTAAGGTGCTCTTTCTGTATGCGGCACTTCCTACCCAATATGAATCTGTATATCCATACAATATGTAGTCATGATCTCTATCATAATATAGTCCAAATTCTATCGTACCTTTTAGGTACCTCATCACATGCTTTGCAACTATTAGGTGAAGCCATCTAGATTTAACTAGAAACTGACTTAAGGTGTTCACACCAAAGCATATATATGGCCTTGTATTCTTCAGATACATTAGTGGCCCAATAATATTTTTGTATTTATTCATGTCCACTAACATTAATGAGTCATCAGATAAAAAATTCAGGTTGGTGTCCATGTGTGTAGCCATGGATTTACAATCCAACATATCAAATATTTCCAATATTTCCACTACATACTTTCCCTGGTTCAGAAAGATTCCTTCTGGGCTCTGCCACACTTCCAGCCCGAGGAAATAATGCATCAATCCAAGATCTTTCATCTTGAATTCTTCAGCTAGATTCTTCCTACAATATGTGATATGTTTCTCATTTCCTTTCAGAAATAGATCATCCACATACAGTAACAATATGAAAGGTTCATCATCCATAACCTTCATGTAAATTTTAGGGTCAACTTTACTCTTGGTAAAACACAAGCTTGTTAATAAGCTATCAATTCTTCCATACCAAGATCTAGGATCTTGCTTCAGTCCATACAAATCCCTTTTCAACTTACATACATGAGTTACTTTGTCTTCAACTTCAAATCCTTGTGTTTTTTTGATGTAAACCTCTTCCTCAATTACACCATTCAGGAAGGTTGTCTTTACACCCATCAAGTGTAGATCCCACTTCATCATCGAAGTAAGTGCCATGATGGTTCTGATGGAAGTGTATCATGCTACTGGAGCAAATATATCTTTATAATCAATCCCCTCTTTGTGAGAGAATCCTCTAGACACAAATCTTTCCTTATACTTTTCAATACTTCCATCAGCTGCATGTTTGATCTTGTAGATCCATTTCGATTATACCACACTCTTGTTTTTGGTTTGGGTACTATATCCCAAAAATCGTTCTTCATTATTTATTGTTATTCTTCTGTCATTACTTCCACCCACTCTTTCCTCTGTGCAGCTTCATCATAGGTGGCGGTTTCTTGATCTACAAGGTCACGCATCAAAGCTACATAACTGGAGTATGGCTTTGATCTCTTGCTTTTTCTTGTGGAGCCTTCTGGAGCTCCATACTTCTCTTCTTCCTATATGATTTCTCTTACCTAAGCAGGTTTTCTCTTTCAATAGATATCCATAGTAGGGGTTTCCTTAGGTTCTAGCATATCATGATATTCTGATGCTACTATTTCAAGAGAGGGTTCAACTTCTACCTTTCTGGGAGGTACATCCTCTTCATGTACTTCTTCAAGATGACACCTTCTAGATTTCTTAAAAGCATTTTCTTCATTAAATGTCACATCCCTACTAATCTCTATATAATGGAATCTTGAAATGTATATCCTGAAGGATTTGGATACTTCACAGTATCCAACGAATATTCCATTCTTTTCGGAAGGATCCAACTTGGTTCTCTTCTCTTTCGGAATATGCACATATATTGGACAACCAAATATCTTGAGATGGCTCACTTCAGGTTTCTTTCCTGTATACATTTCTTCAAGATTCTTGAATCCAAGAGCACTATGAGATAATCTATTCTGCACATACACATTTTTTCTTGTTGCTTTATCCCACATGTGCATGGGAAGGTCTTAGTCATGAATCATTGTTTTCACTGCTTCCATAATAGCTCTATTCTTTCTTTCCGCAACACCATTCTTCAGGGGATTGTAGGGAGTGGTTAGTTCCATCTTGATTCCAGCTTCTTTGCAGAATGCTTCAAATTCTCTTGAAGTATATTCTCCACCATTATATGATTGCAGTGTCTTTATTATTCTTTATGAATGGTTCTCTATCGAGGATTTGAATTCCTTGAATTTCCTCAACACTTCACTCTTGGTCTTCAAGAAATATATCCATGTATTTCTTGAATAGTCATCAATAAATGTTACATAGTATTCATATCCACTTAAGGATGTGGATGACATAGTACCACATACATCATAATGAATTAATTCCAACGTACCTTTAGTCTTTGTTTCACTCTTAGGAAATGGATTCTTGATGTTCTTTCCTCTTACACATCCTTTGCAAGTTCCTTCATGATCAATCTTCAGATATGGTAAACATGTTACCACCTTTCTCACATAGGGTAATGATTTGTAGTTTATGTGATAAATCCTTCTATGCCATAATTCACATGAGCTAGTGGTCTCATGGACAAGGGTTGTCTCAAGATGTCCCTTGAGTTTGTACAACCCTCCTTCTTCTTCACCAATGACCACAACATCTTCAATTGTCTTTCCTTTGGACCACATGAGTACTTGTCCATCTATAAAAGAAACTCTATATCCTTTCTTATCTAGTGCTAAGATGGAAAGTAATTATTTTTCAAACCTGGTACATATAGTACTTCATCTTGATGGAGGTTCTAAGGTAATTTAAGCTTGTAGCTTGATTAACCAACGCCTTTGATGGGATATTGATAGTCATATCCTAGAGATACTTTCTGAGGAGAGTTCTTTTCTTCAAGTCTTGATATATTTTTCTTCTTCCCTATCATGTGCTTTGAGGCACCACTATCAATAAGCCATGTCTCTTCTCTAGGTGTTACAGACCCAAAGAGTGCAGAGAATAGTACATATTCCTCTACATCTTCTTCTTTTGATTGTCTCTTTCGAGGTGTTTCTTCTTCTTATTCGTCCTCATCTTCATCTAGATGAGCATGATGTCTTTTTTTGGCGTACTTCTTCAGTGGACACACTCTGGAAAGGTGTCTTATCTTATGTCAGTTGTAACTTTTATATTTGGAGTAGTCTCTCTTCTGATAGTTATCTATTTTCTTCTGAAACTTCTTTGGAGGTCTATACTCCTTGTCACTATCCTTCTTGAAGTTTTGTTATTTTCTTCTCTTGGTATGGGTGGCTAGAGCTTGATCATATTCCTTACGTAAGGCTTCTCAGTTAGCTACTATAGCCTCCTCTTGGATGCAGTCTTCCCATACAATGTCAAACTTCATACTTTATTTTCTATCACACATAGTCAGTATGAATGAATCCCAAGGTCTAGTGATACCATTGAGAGCAGTAATGACTATTTCATCTTCATTAAGGGAGACTCCAATAACATCTAGTTGTTCCTTGAACTGGGAGACCCTTGTGAAGTAATATTGAACTAATTCTCCTTTACTCATCTTGATGCTCTTCAGTTGAGCTCTCAAATTAATCTTTCTATTAATGTTCCTTCCCTCATACATTCTGGAGAGGGAATCATACATTTGATTTGGTGTATCTTTATATGACACTTGATCGATCAAGTGATCTTTGATAGAATCAACAATGATCCTCATTGCCTTAATTAGGTCCTTCTGGTGCTTCTCCTTAGCTTCATCTTCTTCTCGCTCTAAAAATTCATCCTTGATATATTTATCAAGATCATTCTCTCTAATAATGAGACCAATACTATACTTCCAAGCTTGGAATTTTTCAATTCCTTCCAGTTTATCCTCAAGCTTAGTGCTTGGGGCCATCCTATCCAATAGGTCACTAAAAATTGAAATTTATCAAAATAAAAAGTTGACCTTACGACTGAAGCGATTTGGTTGGTCCACTTGGTTTCTGGATATCCCAAATATTTACCCTTCAAATATTTCTTGTGAGGTTCCAATTTCTATAGAATTTTTGGTTTTGGTTTTCTGTAGTTTTCTCGTTCGGGTCCAAACTAGGGTTTGGAATTCCTGGAGATTCAACCACCACAAAATTCAATCCAGGGCTCAATAGATGCGCTATATATAGGCGCACCTTTCTATGCAAGAAGATATTCAAAATTTCAACTTTTGTAGAAACCCTAATTTCATCTAGAGAGAGAGGAGAGAGAGTTTCACGTTGTGAAAGTTGTTCTATTCAGGCTAGCTTGGATACCATGTTAATATTTAATATGCTAGGATATATATCATTAGTGTTTAATCCAAATTCACATCAGTAGCATATGCAGAATCACTGAAAGAAACACAATCACAATATAGACATTGATTTATCCTCGGAAACCCTCAAGGGGAAGAAAACCAAGAAAAAATTCCTATGTATAATATGTATAAGATAAAACCCCTAAACATTTATTCCCCCTCCTTGCGAGTATTCCTATCTCTCTCTCCTATGCACTACACAAGTGATTATGTCTGTGTTCAAATGAGAAGAAAAACCACTCAATTTATACTCTTTTTGTCAACTAACTTTTTACCTAATCAAGTCGGGCCCACTAAACTGTCTAGGCCAATTTCACCTAGGAAATCACAAAACAATATTTTATTATATTAATTAGGGTACTAATGACTTGAATTGCAATGGAGGCTTTACCTCATGACTCTATGGTGACCAATTACAATAATAACATCCCGACAGAGGAATAATAACATCTCCCTTGGGGTACATCGGTAAAATACATTTAGAATATCCTTTGAAGTTACAATATTTCAACAGATCATACAAAGTCATAGGTGCTTGGGGAGACTTTGGACATAGAGACTTGTGACCATGCACTTTCTTTGTAGTACGGGGATCTTCAGCCACTTATGTTGGAGGAGCCACTAAAGGCTCAAGGTTTAGCTATGGAGGAGTTATCAAAGCACACTCCATGTGGACCAACTAGCATGGGCATGTATGTTATGCAACAAAGTCCCGTAAATATAGCAAAAGAAAGTAATCCACGCCTTAATAATGAATAATATAGATGAATAGCAATCCTCTTCAAGGGAGAAAGCTCCTTACACAATGTAATGTGTACCCAAGACAAGACAATATACAATGATGACTAATATGAAAAGATATCCTTCCTATATATAGGATACCAAGGTGTACAATAACAACTAATAGAACCAATCCTACCTCAATAATATGCAATACACCAACATATAAGGGGTAAAATGCCACACTATAGGGGGGAATGCTCCCAACATTTAAGGCTTAACATGCCCCTCCCCTTTAGATAAGATTTGTCATCGATGCTTTGGTAACTGTGAATGCATTTGTATGAAGGACTTGTCTTCCCATGCCGAATCTACAACTAGTAAATTCTTCCACTTGATAAGGTACTTAGTAACAGTCTGATTCCGTAGTTGTTTGGTCCTTGTTTTGATTATTTGTTTAGGTTATCATACAATTTTACCTTCTTCAAAATTCCTTTGATGATGATGTTGATCTTCTTGTCTTTTCATCATGTTTTATGACATCTTCATGATTTGGAGAATTGTTTGTTGGTGCTCTATGTGATCTACCACTAATTAACTATATATTTTATTGTTACTACTTAAACTATATGATCCATTTAATTATTTCAGACATAGGTTTATCTATAAGGTATGATGCTAGAAAAAACTCTTCTTGGAATTAAGTGAATAGCATGGTCAAAATCTCAAGAAGGTGGAAGACTTATTGGAATATATTCAAATACCTTGGAAGGCTTATTAAGGACCCTTTGGAAATCTAAGTAAACAGGAGCCTTAGATGTTTGAACATATAATGAGCATAATTGTGTAATTACACCTAATTCCTTTCTTTAACAATTTTTTCATACCATTAGAGATGATCGCCTTTCTTGGTTTCCTTGTGATACGATTTAAAACAAATTATTTTTCCTCCCAGAAAAATTTCATGAAAATATTTTGAAAATTAAAAGCCAATGTTCCCAATGATTGTAACCGTTGAACCCCTAATACAACATAAACACCACCCATTGGGATAGAAATCATGGGACTATTCAATACATATCCCCCATATAAAGATTGGTATTATGGAATTTCCATAAACAATTAATGTTTCCTCCATCTACAATCATTACTTGAAATTCTAGTGTTGGATATACAAATCAAATGAGATCTTTGGATACTTTACAATGAATGAAATTATGAGTAATACCAAAATCAATCAACACTATTACTTATTTATTTTTGATATACCCTTCTATCTTGAGAGTTTGAGGAGTGTTAATTCCAACCTAAGCATGACAAGATATGGTGGGAGCAATCACTTCTAGTTTGTCCCCTTATGGTGGTTCCTATTATTTCTATTCTTCCTCTTCACATTGTATGTAGAATAATTTATTTTCTCCACACTTATGTCCCTTACTATACTTGTTCTCACAATTAAAGCATAGAACTTTCTCTATTATTTCCTCTATTTGTTGAGGTGTCAACCTCTGAGGTTGGTTAGAAGAAGGAACGTTATTCTCTTTGTATATGTTGGAAGTGATATTTATACTACCCCTTGCCATATTTTTACTTTCAACCTTCCTTGCCATCATGAAATACTTCTCCAAGGATGGTGGTTCGAAGAGATGCACCTCATGTTGAATGTTATCCTTCAAGGTTCCCATAAAGAGATCCAACAAATTATCTTCTAAAATATTATTCACTCTAAGATTTAGATGCTGAAATTGCTTGATGTGCTATGTAACTGGAACTTTTTGCTTGAGATTTACCAATTGGCTAAATAAAGTGTTGTTATTTATAACCCCATAGTGTGCAATCAATTCTTCTATGAATATAAACCAATAGATAATAGAATCATTTTAATAGTCACAAATCCATTGGTACCATACAAATTGATCAGGATCTAAATATAAGGATACAATAGTTACATTTTGCAAAGTTGGCACCTGGTGTAGATCAAAGAATTTGTCCATCTGAAAAATCCATGTGATTGGATCCTTACCATCAAACTTTCTCATGTCAATATTGGAAATAAATTAGTTCCTTGCACCTGAATTGAACCCGTGATGATGTAGTGAATCATCATATTTCAATGACTCTAACTTTTGATTCTCCAATTTGTTTTCAACTTTCTCAATACTTGACTAGAATAAGTATCATTTTTCTTCCTTATCCTCTTCTTGAGTAGATGAATGAGGAATAAAGATATGTTTTATATCCTTCATAATTTCCTTCAATTCTTGAAGATCTTCTTTAGTAACCATCTCATTGGTCATTTTTATTAGATCCTCTTTGTTGTCCATCCCCTTGAAATCCTCTTTACTTGCCATCCTCTTTGAGATCCTCTTTATTGGCCATCTTTTTCAATTCCTTCTCTATATCACTTTTGTAGTTTATCAATTGAGTAGATGTCATTATCATTCTACTCCATTCCTCAAACTTTTCACTTAACTTAGTCAAGTCACATATTAGTTCTTCATTTCCTTCATATGTCGGGGATGCATCCTCAGTTGGTTTTCTTGGGGTTTTATTTTTCCACTTCACTTTGGTGGAATTTTGAACAATATAAATAGATCTCAAACCCTATAGTTAACCAAAATATATCCTTCTACTCAAAATTGATGATAATGTACCTTTTTCAAACCATGATTGGAAGACTATTTTAGGGTCGACTTGTAACTAATGTCAATTTCAATTTCATCTCTTTTGTGTCTGAAAATTCATCCTAATGTATCATTGTGTGTACCCTTTCCAATGGCATAGGTCTAACCTAATTTGGGTGTGCCCATAAAAATTTATTGCAAATATCCCAACACTACTTATTTTTGGCCTATTTAGAAGAGTGAACTTGTACAGTATGACACGTGTCCAATATTATGTATGTAGCCTAAAACCCTACCAAAGATACCTTAATCCATTATCTTTATTATGCAAAAGGTATCACTCAATTTGGATCTTGGATGCCTCAGATATGACCCTTTTCCCCATAACACATGTTTTAGACTAGGTTTTGGACTACCAAAAAACCCTATATTCATCCGCAAATATATCCTAAAATATAATGGATCATGATCTAAATTTCATATAGGAGATATCTCGTCGTGTTTTAGAAGTGGGTTTTTAACCTTGATCTCTTAACCCTTGTAGACAAAAAATTGTGGTGAAAATTCCAAGATGACTCATTTTGGAAAATCCAATCTCGAGGAAAGAGCTCTAATACAAAATGTTATGCAACCAAGTCCCAGAAATAGCATAAAAATAACATAAATATAGCAAAAGAGAGTAATCCAAGCCTTAATAATGAAGAATAAATATGAATATAAATCCTCTTCATGGGAGGAACCTCCTTACACAATGTATTTTATACCCAAGACAAGACAATATATAATGATGACTAACATGAAAATATATCCTTTCTATATATAGGAGACCAAGTGTACAATAAAAACTAATATACCCAATCCTACCTCAATGAATATGTAATACACCACCATATAGGGGGTAAAGTGCCACACTGTAGTGTTAGATTTTTATCATTTAAGCAATATGATCTTAGGATATTATCTTAGAGAATAACATGCACAGCGATCAATCACAATAGACAATAGACACAAATATTTTCCTCGGGAAAACAATAAAGGAGAAAACCCCACAACTTCCTCGGAGATAGAATGAGCACCAATGGGAGCAGTAAAACCCAAAGACAAAAAGATGATCTTCCACGGTTGTTCTCTCTCTCACTTAAGCGAGCTTCTCCTCTCTCACCTATGCTCTATAGTTGGGTGAGTGTTTGTATCAAATAAAGAGGCTTACTCTCAATTTATACCAGTTTTCGACTTGACAATTACTTACCAGGTCCAACTTCTCTAGGAGAGTTTAATAACCCTAGTGCCCCACAACTGCGGGGAATTTTCCCCCTGATCAACAAGGATGGTTAACCTCTATGAATTTACATGACTTGATTACATTAATGATTATCCCAATAGGAACATCGAGGACCGATGAAATACAATATATGAAATATACAAGTGAAAACATTCTGAAGTTACAAATACATCAACACTCCCTCTTAACTAGGAAGGTATTCTCTAGACACAATTCATCAGCACAAGTCTTCGTCACTGGATCATCATCAAAGCTAGATCATTATTGGATCATCATCATCACTGCTTCTTCTATCTCAATCAAATGGTGTTATCTCTCAATTCTACTCGTCACCGGAAGTTCTACAGAGCCAGCCCTTTTTCATGTTGGTTGTAGGCCTAGCCTCCATGTAGGTCTTCATCTTCTTCAGCACTTATATATGACCATGGGAGGAACACATCCAACATCCATGTCAGAAAGGCCTACCCAACACTTATATCTGACCATGGGAGGAACACATACAGCATCCATGTTAGAAAGACACACCCAGCACTCACATGTGACCATGGGAGGCCGAACCTATCACCATGTCAGAAATTCCCAGCACTTACATCCATTAGCATGGTAGGACACACCATCTACCATCTGAGGAAAGGCCCTGCACTTACATCCACCAGCATGGTAGGACACACCATCTACCATTCGAGGAAAGGCTCTGCACTTACATCCACCGGCATGGTAGGACACACCATCTACCATCCGGAGAAAGGCTCTGCACTTACATCCACCGGCATGGTATGACACACCATATACCATCCGGGGAAAGGCTCTGCACTTACATCTGACCATGGGAGGCCCAACCCTCCACCATGTCAGAAAGGCTTGGCACTTACATCCAACCATGGGAGAGTCGACTTGCACCATGTCAAAAAGGCTCAACACTTACATCCGACCATGGGAGGCCTGACCTACACCATGTCGGAAAGGCTTAGCACTTATATCTGACCATGGGAGGCCCATCCTGCCACCATGTTAAAAAGGCTCTGCACTTATATCTGACCATGGGAGGAACCAATCCTACCACCATGTCAGAAGGGCTCTGCACTTACATCTAACCATGGAAGGAACCAATCCTACAACCATGTTAGAAGGGCTCTGCACTTACATCTAACCATGGGAGGAACCAATCCTACCACCATGTTAGAAGGGCACACAGACTCATCACTTCCCCTTGGAAGGAACCTTGATCAAAAGAACACCCAACTTCTCCCTGAAGTACTCAAACTTCACTCTGGCTAATGGCTTGGTCAACAAATCAGCTATCTGCTCATCCGTCGCAACATACTAGAGCTTCACTGCTCCTCTCTACACCATTTCCCTGATATAGTGATATTAGATCTCAATATGCTTTGAATTGTCATGGAACACCGAGTTCTCTGACAAATTTACACAACTCTGGTTGTCACAATATATACAAGTAGCATCCAAATGGAGATCAAAAATCAGATAGTAGCTTCCTTAGCCACACTGCCTCACAACTAGTTGAACAAGCTGCGACATACTCTGCTTCAGCTGTACTCAGTGCCACACAGGATTGCTTCCTGCTAAACCAAGAGATCACACCTGATCCCATACTGAAGCAGCACCTCGAAGTGCTCTTCCTATCAATGGCACTTCCTGCCCAATCCGAATCCACATAACCTTCCAGGTTAATCTCTTGATTCACCCCATACTTGAGCCCATAATAAATTGTACCCTTCATTTACCTCAGAATATGCTTTGCAGCAATCAGGTGAACATGTCTCGAATCTGTCAGGGACTGGCTCAATGTGTTCATAGCAAAGCAAATATCTGGTCTTGTATTTGTCAGGTACATCAAGGACCCAATCATTTGACGATACATCGGAGCATCAACTGACTCTGATGAAGCATCACTCTATAGCTTTAGGTTCGATGCCATAGGTGTGGTCATGGCCTTGCAGTCCATCATCTCGAACCTCTTCAATATATCCACTGCATACTTCCCTTGTCCAAGGGAGATTCCATCCGCATTCTACCACACCTCCATGCCTAGAAAGTACCATACCCAAGTCCTTTATCTCAAACTCGGCAACAAGTCTCCTTCTTGCAACTGTAATAAGTTCCAATTTTTCAGTCAGGAACAAGTCATCGACATATAACAGGAGCATCATTGGTCTTCCACCTTCAAACTTGAATTAAAGGTTGGAATCCACTTTACTCTCAGTAAATCCTAGACCCATCAGTAAGCTATCCATCCTATCGTACCATGTCGAACCTCAAGATCTTCTATAGTCACTCCCTTTGAAGTAGAGAATCATTCTCCCTCTGCCTTTCGTACTCTATGTATTGAAACATTATGTATTGGAGTGACAAGTAGCTTCCTCTGCAACTAATATTCTATGTATCCATCTAGGGTCACTGGATACCAAGATCCTCTATCTTGAACCTTTCAAGAGTTCTTCTTGCACCCATCTGTGAGATTTTCATCCTCTATAGGTTTTCATCTTCAACCTTGTAGCAAAGGTTAAGATCTTCATCACTCTAGGTGATATTTAAGCTCCTCATGTATGTGTTATCCCATGGATGTCTTCTGAGCTCGTACACAAGGCCTTCTTTAATTTGCACACATGAGTCTGCCTATCATGTGCCTTAACTTCTAGTGGCTGCAAATGTCTCTTCGTAGTCTATGCCTTCTTTCCGTGAGAAGCCTCATGCTACGAATCTTGCCTTGTATCCCATGATGTTTCCATCTACTGCATGATGGAACTTGTAGATACCGCATCCTAGACATCATTCTTCTTGAACTGGTACTATCCTTCCCTTTCTTCTTGGCTACTTCTTCATAGCTGGAAGAATATGCATCAATGATGTCACTCAACAATGTCACATAACTAGAGTGTGTATGAGGCCTCTTGAAGTCTCGTCATACTATTCTTCATTTTGGATTATTTCTTGAACTGTCTTCACTTGTTCTTCGAAACAAGTCTCATCCTTCTTTTCTTATAGGCAATTGTACGCGATCTTTCCTACAAGTCAAATGCGCCAGTTGTATGGTTAGAAACATTTCATAAGGCATATTCATAATGGTAAATTCGTATGCGTAAAGATATAATCATGCAACTATTTTAGCCAATACAACATTCATCCATATCTCACGAAAACTTTCTAGATTCCTTCCATCTCTACTAAGACATCATTGAGATTGCGCACTAATCCAATATGTCAACAAAGAGGTTTCATTCTAGATAAGTAGCAATGGAGAGTTGTATAGCACCATGGGATAGTTACCCATCACATGCATATTAGTAGTATATTGTCATTAATGTAAACATTCTATCATGCATAGCACATCAACTAAATATAAACAAATGCATAACCAAATAATATCATGAAATGACAATTGAATACTTATCTTTATTCATTTCGTGGGTAGACTCCTTCTTGAGCCTTTAGCTTCATCATCTTCTTCATTCATAGCAACATCATTTCTTATCCAAATGCGAATATGGATAAGACATTTTTCAAGAGTTGAGTCCTTCATATTCCTCATCACTTGAGGGATATTCTTTGGAACGTAAGAGCTTGATCTTCAGTTGCTCCCATCTTCCCTTTCTTTTATTATGAGTCAGGATTCTTATTGTGTGCACTCTTCCCAGAGTCTGCTGAAAGTAATCACTTCCTTCCGGCACACATTCCTCGAATGAATGAATTGCATGATCCTGGGAGTCCATTCAAGGTGATTATCACAATTTCCTTATTCTCTACTTCTTCATCCACTGCTTCAAGTTGTTCTTTGATTTGAGAGACCCTTGTAAAGTATGACTGTATGGTCTCTGCATTCTGGATCTTTACATTCTTCAACTGGTTTCTCAAAGTCATCTTCTGATTTATGTTCTTCCCTTCAAATATCTTGGTCAAGGAATCAAACATCTCTTTAGGTGTCTTTAGGGAGGACACTTGTGGTATAAGGTGATCCTTGATTGAATCAGCAATAATACTCTTGGCCTTGACCAAGTTCTTCTTGTGTAAGGATTTAGCCTCATCTCCCTCTGGAACTGGAACCTCTTCACTTATGTAGGTGTCCAATTCATTTTCTTCAAGAACCAGTGAAATCATATACTTCCATGCTCGGAAGTTTTCAGCTTCACCAATATTTTCATCAAGCTGGTGTGATAGGTCATTTTGAAATGAGAACCTCAAATGTAAATAGCAAAAGATTAGATCTTACTGATTTGAGGTGTCTGTTTTGGTTCCAGATCTAGCTGATCTAGGGTTTTTCAGAGAAACCCTATTTTTCAAAACTTGGAATATTTAAGATTTGATTGTATAGAAAGATGTGCCTTCTCAAGGTGAGCTATCCAATGTACTCCTTTTTTGAAAATAGTGGAGGGAAGCTCCCAGAACAGGAAACCCTAGTTTTCCAATTTCTTCTATAGAAATGTCTGATATTGTTTCTGCGGTATATCCAGACGTACTACTCCCCTGTCTCTGAAATTTTGTATTGTGGTATCCTCGTCTATCTTCTTTCCAAAACCACAGGTTTGAGCAGAATTGGTTTCCCCAATTGGGACTTATGAGAGTTTTCCAAATGTGACTTGTTTCAGGACTGTTCAGCATAGCGAACTTGTACAGACCGCCACATGTCAATGTTTCACCTTCGGGGTCTGAAAATTTTACCACATAAATTAAATTATGTTCCCTATCTGGAACATCTTGCGAAATTTCATTTGGACCTTCGTTGCTCAAGATATATCAATTCTCCCAAGGTGTCATGTTTAGGGATGAATCCTGGGATAGGCTGGAACCCTGATTTGGGGGAATCATATCTCCCAAAATATAGCAAATATGAGGATGAAACTTTTACACATGGTACATCAGGATATCTATCTTTGGCCTGTAAATGTTTCAACTCCTGAGCCTTCTCCAATCTCAAGATATAGCAAATGTACCAAAACTACAAGTTTTAGTATTTTAGGGTTTTTTCAGGCCCGGGGTCAAATTAGGGTTTGACTTTCCTGGAGTTTTACTCAACCAAAAATTTCAATCTTGATCTCTAAATTTCGATTTTGAGGAGGAGAGAAATCCTATGCTAGGCTCACTCAAAAATTCCTCTTCTATGAAAATCCCTAATTTCCTACTGTAGTGACAGGTCAAAAACTGAAAATGACCGGAATCAAATTCTGCTTCAACAGAAAGATACGCCCTTCAATGGAGAGTTAACCTAGCCTTCTTTTGCTGATGATCTATGGAGAGAGATCCAAAAAGTAAGAATCCCTAGATTCTGTAGCTGCACAGTGTCTTCTTCTTAGGTTAGCTCTGATACCATGTTAGATTTTTATCATTTAAGCAATATGATCTTATGATCTTATCTGAGAGAATAACATGCACGGCAATCAATCACAAGAGACAATAAACAAAAATATTTTCCTTGGGAAAACCATAAAGGAGAAAACCCCGCAAATTCCTCAAAGATAGAATGAGCACCAATGGCAGCAGTAAAACCCAAAGACAAAAAGATGATCTTCGACAACTGTTCTCTCTCTCACTTGAGCGAGCTTCTCCTCTCTCACCTATGCGCTATAGCTAGGTGAGTGTGTGTATCAAATAGAGAGGCTCACTCTCTATTTATACTAGTTTCTGACTTGACAATTACTTACCAGGGTTGACTTCTCTAGGAGATTCTAATAACCCTAGTGCCCCACAACTGCAGGGACTTTGCCCCTAACCAACAAGGATGGTTAACCTCTATGACTTGATTACATTAATGATTCTCCCGATAGGAACATCAAGGACCAATGAAATACAATATATGAAATACAATATATGAAATATACAAGTGAATACATTCCGAAGTTACTAATACATCAACATGTAGGGGGGATTCTGCCCAACATTTAGGTCTTAACAATGTATGCATCCATGGGTTGGTTAGATAGGTATATGACAAATTTGGAGTCACACAGGGATCTTGATTCAGGTTACATCAATAGAGTGTTGGATGCAGTAGTGCAGAGAGGATACCATTTGGCACAGGAGGCCACGGTTGTATTTAGTGTTATACAAGAGGGTACACAGACACATGATGATGTGCAATAGATCTTAGGAGTTTTTCCTCCAGGGAGCCCTCCTAATAGAGTCATTGAGTATACTATTGATTTAATGTTACACAGGATCAAGGATTTATTCGATTTTGTCAGGATCAAGGATTTATTCGATTT
This sequence comes from Pseudotsuga menziesii, assembly GCA_001517045.1. Lineage (NCBI taxonomy): Eukaryota > Viridiplantae > Streptophyta > Pinopsida > Pinales > Pinaceae > Pseudotsuga > Pseudotsuga menziesii. Next base: position 477,354 of record LPNX011000583.1, on the reverse strand, counting down.
TGTGCAACTTATGATTTCTTGGCTCATCATGGGTAGTAGTGTTATCTTTTGATAGATCAGCACTAGGAATGGAGGACATGTCACATATTATAAGCTAGTGTGGGACCCTAGTGATTTTATTATTGACAAATGGATTCGAGATAGCTCTTACAAGCATTGCAACTTGGAATTCCAGAAGAGGAGGGTGCAGATGGGGAAGGACGGTTGGATAATTATTATCAGAGTGGCGCAGTGTCAGCATGGTGTTCTTTGTATGATACTTTCTTGGGATCCAGCGATTTCAGTAGTTGACATAGAGGAAAGAGCCTATGGAAGTATTTTGTCGGATCACATATCACGTAAAGGATGCGTCACCTCTTCTTGGCTAGTTTTGGACCTTGGTATCATTTTCAGTTTCATTTGGAGGAGAGACAAGTTGTGGAGACATTGCTTAAGGAGAAGCAATCTTGGGAAGGGAGGATTTTAATGTACCTTTTCAAATGATTGTTCTAGGGGGTTATTGGATGACACTTAGGCCCAAAATTGTTATAATATTAAGATCTCATTTAATGAAAAAGGTGATATTTTTCAATGGATGGTTTTCGATGACCCATAGTAATCTCCATGGTATTGGGATCACAAAGAAGATAAAAGGGGAGGCACTCATCCATAGGTGTATCTTGATTTGGTATTGATTTCTTGTGACCGTCTGGGGGTTATCCTAGAGTTTTCGTTAAGGTTTTCCAAAACCCTTCCACTATTGGTTTAGTTTCAATGGTGTGACATATCCACCCTAACTAGACGAGGAGGAGGATCCATCTAGGGTCTTCACTTGAGCTTCATCATTTGGTTTGGCATCACTTACAGGTTCTTGTTGAGTGTATTTTGGTAGTTTCTATAGAAGCCATAGTTAATGTGTTCTCTACCATTTGTTATTCATAATAGAGGTGCCAACATTATTTATCCATTTGATGTGTCCTTGAATGTTTCTAAAATATTTGACAAAATATTGGTGAAAGTTATAGATCATTATAAAACATTTATATGTTTGTCAAATTTGTATAATTTGTGCAGAAACCTTGACGATCCGACTGACCTGCCAATTCTTCAATCAATCCTACCAATCTGAGGGTACCTATAAGCCAGCCCAGCTAGAGCTTCACCCCAACGCCGCAGGTAAGCTCTTCTTATTAAGAGGCTTATTATCCTCCTTGGTCTTATTATTCACATAGAGCCACACTACTTTGACGTAGAACGGATAAATTCAGAAAGTTTAGCAATGGCTATAAAGATGGTAAGAGGCCTCGTATAACTCGTCGCTCCCGGATCAATAACATTAGCCTTTTAATTCATTTTGTTATCCATTGTCTACTTTTCTATGCAATATATAATGTAAATTTACTTTTTCTCATAAAATGGATAGTGTAGATATTAACATCCTAATCATAAATGTGGATACAAATTTCAAAACTCGATTAAGTGAACTATGTGGATACATATATCTTTGTGTAAGTGATTAAAGTAAGTGGATACATATATCTTTGATTAAATGAACTATAAGGATACATATATCTCAATATTAAAGAATAATTCTGACATTGATTCTCTTCTTTTATGAGCAACACAAAAACTATTGTTATTTTAGAATTACCAAATGTAATACATGTGTTTTTAAAAGAAACATGTTTACTTTTTCCATTTAAAAATGTTTTTGCCTTTGCTTCACGTGTTTTTTTATATTTTATCTTTTATCTTTTTTATTAATTTTAAAATAAAATTCTTTAATAAATTTTATTTTAAGATAATTATTTTATTTTTAACTTTTAAATATTATTTGAAAAAAATGGCATTGGTGCTGCTACTTGTTTGTTTCCATGCAAAATCTATTTGATGAAACTCTTTAGGTGTTACTTAACATTTCATGAATGATAACCGAAGCAAATACTGTCAATAAAACACATGCACACCTAATAAAACACATGTACACCTAACATTGATGAACTAGGTGAATTAAACCTCATGATGTCCTTGGTCGTTATGTCTACGTCATCGAAAGTCAAACCATTTGCACTAGTCGTTGGGCTCAGTGGTCAAATTTGAACCCGTCCCAACCCTTCCAAAGGGGTTTAGCCCGTCCCTGAAGTATAAAAAAAAAATTACCCGTCATAAAAAATTTAAATTTTTTATTTTACCCATCCACAATGAAGGGCTAATTTAACTTCAACATTTCAAAGTAAGGGTGAGTTTTTAATTTGCCCATCAAAATAAGTTTTTAATTGCAGGTAGAGCCTAGAGGCTGCACAATGCGAATCTGCGAAGATCAATTTATGCCCTGTCAGTAGTGGTCACGGTGGTCACCGGTCAGTGCCATGTGGTCATCTACCCAATAATAATCCCCCATTTATTGATGTATTTATTCGGGAACCCACATTAATACACAGTGTATTATTTTATAATTTATATTTGGAAAATTCCAAATTCCGTTATGAATCCTCTAGCTCTAGTTTCTTCGTATATCTGGCTTATTAATGGGCTATACTTTGGAAGAGTGGACGGCCGGAACTTGGAGTTGGAAACCATTAAATCTGTCAGATCGCATTATGCTGTCGGCCGGAACTTGGAGTTGGAAACCATTAAATCTGTCAAATCGCATTATGCATAGCAGCATAGCTGATTCGTGAAGTCAAGCGGTCTTCACTCAGCCTTGATTCGGGAAGATTTGACGGCGGTAGCTTATTTGATACAGTAATTGTAATTAAGCTTGTTACGGCAACTTGGCAAGCCCAATGCATTATGCCATTGCAAATTTGCAATTCGCCAATCGCCCATCACCTTCAGGATTTCATGAATCCATAGACTTATAGAGTCCTATGCAGTTGTAACACGTGTTAATAAATTTTAATTTTCAGCTAAAAGTTACACATACTAGCCTAAAAAATTATTTAAAGACACTTTTTCATACATTTTCTTTTCAAGATTTTGTAAAACAACTGCTTGAGCAATTCGTGAGCTTTGTGAGCCAGCTGATTGCCTCAACTTTCAGAGTCTTGGACTTTTTCTGGGCTCAGGTATTTTTCTATAATGTAGTTTGTCTATTGTTTCTCTGACAGAATCTATGAAGTTTGTTTTACCAGAATCTATAGAGTTTGTTTTATTTGTATGAGGTTTGTTTTAGCTATATAAAACACATATCTATTGTACCCGTTTCTACATATCTTCCATACAATGGATTATGGAGTCGTGAGTCCTTAAGGCTCATTTAAATGTTACCAGTTGCAGCTTGCCATCATTTAGTTGAGCACAGTCCTACGGTCTACCTAGATTATACTATTTTCTATCTGCAGTATAACTATTTTTAAATTCATTCTGCCCTCTGTTTCTCATCTAAAAATGTTCCTCCCATGAACATAGTGCTTATCCAGAGGGAATTAATACATAATAGGGACTTCTTTTCCCTACCTATGCAGGAAATCTATGCAGCGTATCCTTGTATTATATTCGCTAAGAATTCTGAGAAAAATATTCTCATTAAAACACTTATTGGACAGAAAGATTAATATGAACTCTTAAGGGACTTCTTTTCCCGTGTGTTATTTTTACCTCCTTATATTATTTACTTTTATTGAGATAGAGGGGATGGCCTTATGGTACCCTCCATTCTTTAGGGATGAAGGTAGATCATATTTTTTAGAGCGGTAGAATGGTTCTTTAAAGGACCGGAATCAACAGAAAGGAAAGGAATGGTAGTAAGATAAAGGTTTCATACACTTTAGGCAGTAAATAATGTTTGCATACATGATAATTTTTTAAGGCTCATATACAAAAGGTTTTATTTTTGTTTATTTTTAGGTGTTATTTTGGTTTTTAAAAACACTAGTAGCTGGTCTACTTAACTTAATTTACAATTTTCAATTGAAGGGTTAACCTAGTTTACAATTTTCAATTGAAGTGCAATTATTTTTATAACCTTTCATCTTTGAAGGGTTGGATAGTTACATGCCCTTCCAAAAAAAATTAAGACCAGCCCTTCAAATTTGACCACTGGTTGGGCTATATTGGTGTTTATAATACAAATAGTTTTAAAAATATTAAAATTTTAACCTTACGAAAGGTGCTTTATGTGATAAACTAACTCTAAGGGAATGTTAGTTTTAAATTTTTATTTGCAACGATACAAATTTTTAAGGTTATGATTTTAGAAATGTTATAATTTTAACCGAAAAGTGGGTGTTAATGGTAGTGTCACTTTTTATTTTGGATGTTGATTTTAAGGTTTTGGTTGCAATAATACTAATTATGAATATTATGATTTAAAAAAAATGTAATTTAACTCCAAAAAAAAGTTAAGAATGGTATTGTCAGTAACACCATTTTTTGCACTTTTTGACTTCATGGTTGATGTTATGTTTTTATTAAGCATCATTATGAGTTTTTAAGATCATAATTGTAAAATGTAGTAATTTTAACCCTTGAAAATGGGCATTATTGCTAGTGTCATTTTTATTTTGAAGTTTTTGATGCAAAAGAATATTGATCTTTAGGAATCAAGTTCTTGTTTTGAGGTCAAGTTCTCATAAAGTTGGTAACTATGTCCCCAATAGAAGGAGTTCAAATGGTTCACCTTCTTTAGCTATGATTATTGTTCCATAATACAAGCAATGAGTATGGAGGAGAAACCAATAGAGTAGGATAGCAAAACAATCTGTATACGACTTGAGTAAACCATAGTGTGTCATATTGTCATATCAGTGTCATATTGTCATATCAAGCTTGGACCTTTTTGTGATTTGTATTTTGTATCCATTATTTAAAAACAAAATGAACCATCCTTCATTTCTTAGCATATTTTCCCACGTCATATTTCTTGTGGTAAATATTGTGTTATAATGGGTGTTTTTCTATTGTAGTTCTATTTTTATAGTCATAGTAGTTAAATAGGTTCTATTTTTATAGTCATGGTAGTTAAATAACTTGGATGGTTTAATTTTTAATTTATGCTAAAACAATGAAATTATAAAAACATAGTAATGCGATCGAGCATAGGGATAGTGTAGTATTTGCAGTTTTAACTCTATTTTGGTGAGCCAACTATCAAAATATCATAGGTGGTTTACAAAGGTCTTAGTCATATCATTCTGCCAAAGTTGAAAAGCATTGATACATTTCATTTTGCACACCAATTCTTTAAATTCCCACTATCTTTTATAAGTACAATCTAGGGTCAACTTGGATAGTGTTAAACTATATTAAATTATATTAAATAATAGTGTGATTGCATCGAGAGTAGTGAGGTGCTCTACAACCCAGTATGGGGGATATGTTGTCACATAACATAAAGTAATGTGTAACATGATGTGCCAAAAATAAAAAGTAAAAAAATTCATGTCGGCTAATAAAATAAAAAATAATTTAAAAAAATCCTTATCCAATCATAAAATAAAATAAAATTAGCCAAATAATAAGTCATTAAAAAAATTCAATTTTTTATTAATAAAAAAAACAGTAGATCCATCTTAAAACTTGATACATCAAGCATGAAGAGGGATCAAATTTCTTTTGTTAACGTGTAATAAATTTAAGTCAAAAAAAATCAACACCTCAAGAAATTGGATGCCTCTCAGTGCTTGATAGATCCGAGTTTAAGATGGATCTATGTTGGTGTAGATCATCCCAATCACCATATATTACAAGGTATTGTGATGATATAATGAAGTTAGGGTTATACTATCGACAAACAATTCAATTTTTCCTTTGAATTTTGTATCCCATTCCTTGTGAATAATTGTGCTAAATACATGATACCTTGCTTTCGACCAATTTGACAATACATTTGTAAATATTTTGCAAAAAAAAATCTTAAAACAACCCATAAAAAATAAATGGTAAATCAAGAGCACAACATGATTAACACATTGGAGCTACATTGGTAAAAATGCCCAACCCAACTCGTGCCCAGCTCTCAAAGATACATATTTATATTCCCGTTTTCTCCATGTAATGATAAATGATGATGCTTTTAAACACAAATATTCATTGGAACTTTCCTATCTACACTCATCACTCTCCAATATTTTCTCATCCTCATGTTAACAACAACACATAAACTTACTAAATCATATAAATGAGACACTAAACTTGCACAAGATGACAACTCCATAACAACAAGTTGATAACCACAAAATAAGTATTAGCTATATCTAACTCTCCCACATCAGAAGTACTTGTGAATCTCTCACCTCATATAGTTCAAGCTAAGCTTTCATGACATCACATTCTCATATATTCCCAAAAGTGATATACATTACAAAAATAATAGTCATTAGATCATCTCATTTAGAGTTGATCAAGAGCACTATTGTCCAAGGTTATATTTTTTAGTATATAAAAATCCTCACTAGCATGCCTGCTTCTTGACTTCAATAAGATGGATATGATCAGGTCTCACTATAAGTACAAATAGAACCTATAATACCAATCATCCAAGAATTATGCATGCAATGCTAGGTCTCACAACCATATACCATGTACATAATGTAATAACACTTCATAGTTACTCCAAAAATGGAGTTACATAGGTACAAGAAACATGTTTCGACATTAATTTCCATGCTTATACTTCCTCTCAATACTAGCTCCATTGTATATGACCTTCTATAACATGAAGAATCAAATTTGTTTTCCACATCCATACTTGCAAATCCTTGTCTTTGTTATTACATAATTACATTCTCATAATTTGTTCATAAAAATATTTATCTTGAACCAATTCTTAAGGATTTCTACCTGATAATAATGAATTTTATATTTCCATTATGTATTCATCCATGCAATTAACCCTCTTTTATATGAGGATCACACAACCAACTTAGTACATGTGATAAAAAACAAGATCTATTCAAAAATAGAAATAGAAACTTTGATCATGGGAATCATTCTCGGTATGCTTCTCCACACATTGTCTTGTACTGCTACAACTGCAATATCCACTTTTTTCCCTCCTTGCAAAATGAACACACATGGAGAAAAGAACCACCCACCATGCTCCGTGCCTCTCTACAACAACCCAAATCCACTCTCTGAAAAAAAAACTCACATGCATTCCATGCAACTTTGAAATCATCATAAAAGTATGTTGCTTACCTTGAGAAATTAAAAGGTGAAACAACACTAGCAATCAAAGTCCTCAACCTTCTCTTTGTAACTACATGTTTCTCACTTTTCCTAATCTATATCACCATTACAAGCACCAAATGACACAAAAGGGTATTTTGTATTTGCTAATGATCTCTCTCATGCCTTCACAAAGCTACAACAATGTTTTCCTTGACAGTGACTTCCTCAAGAAAAGGAATACCCTACACATTCAATCTACAAACTTCCCTCGTGAGAGAAATCAAGACCATTGTGTCTTTGATACGATGTAAATATTTTGTAGAAAATAACTAATGCCTAAACAACCCATAAATAAATAAATAGAATTAGTAGCACACCAATGTAATACTTGGTTTATAGTGGTAAAATGCCCCATATGGGGTAACATCTACACTATCAAAGATACATCTTTATATTCCAATATGCTCCATTAATGATAGATGAGGATTCCCTTACATACAAAATCTTCGAAGATTTTCTCATGTTCATATTAACAACAACAAAAATTCTTAATAGGTAATTACAAACCATATACTAAACCTACACAAGATCATATCTCAATCAAAATTCAAGTGACAACCACACAACAAGCATGAACTATTTTTAAGAAACTTGACCTCTCATATTTTCTTCATTAGTAATAAGGTAACATCGTTGATTGTGAGTAGCATACGTATCCATAATGCTTGCAATCTAGAAGAGGTCTATTTCCTTCCTAATAATTATTCCATTTAGTATGCAAATTCAAAAAAACAATATTGAGTGTAGTAATTGGACTTCTGTAAAAAAAAAAATTGGTGACGTGTCCATTTTCATCATTACTAATAACAATCTTATCTCACACTACTTCTGAAATGAAACTTAATACTTTTTAAACACTCATTCTTCCCATTTCTAACAAATAACATACATTGTTTTTTTCCTTAGAAAATATTGTGTAGTTTCATTATATAAAACCACATTTTCCTAGCCATGTTCTTACATCAACAGTTGTATCAAAGGTTCAATACAATAAGTACATGAAATAATTAGATTAAACTTCAAAAATATCATAAAATATCCATAGATATCTTATCATAGCCCAATGAAAACTGCCCATGAAAACTTTTATGAAAAGAGAAAATCATCAACGCAACATGGCCTAATTCATGAGTCAATGAAAAAACATGTAGAAGTGATCCATATTTATGTGATAACGAAATGAAAGAACACACACACACACACATATAGATTGCAAGAAACACAATGATATTGTAAACTCGTATCTATTAAATTAATGAAACAGAACAAATTCAAAAATAAAAGTAGCTAGAATGGTGGTATCTATATCTCTAAGAAGAGATGAGGTGACTATGCTCATTCATGGAAAGCTTAATATAAAAAGAGGTCGAAAGGGACTATTTATCATAATCATGAGCGAAAAAATCCTAAACATCCAAAATACTAACCCTAGGAGATGAATCGTCATAAACTTCACAAACCCAAAGTGTTTAGTTGAACATTCAACTTTATGAGGTCATAACGTTTCTATACAATCTCTGGTTGGGATGCTCGATAGACCGTTGGAAAAATCTATCCAAGGAGTACTATAGTATGTCAAACCTATATGAGAGCTATATGAGAGCCTTAAGTTTTCATTTAGGTTATTGTGAACCCAAAAAAACATCGTTTAGGGCCTCAAAACAACCCCAGAAGTTCAGGACCCGAAAACTAAAGAAAAATTACTAGAAAAATTTCTAGATTGGAAAACAAATTGAGCCCCTGTAATAGGTGGGTTTCCACCTATAACCATATGTATCAGTCCTCCCCCCTTAGGAAGTAATGGTATCCATTGCATTCAGTGCGTCCACCAAATGGGGAAACTTCTACTGAACTTGACTCTTAGTAAGTCGCTTTACTTGGTGCAGTAGCTACCCTGCTTTGAAAACCCGATATAGTTTGATCTTCTATTGGCAGGTTCTTTTAACCTGTGTGTCCATGATCCGTTCAATTGTTGCATGTTCCATGTAGTCAGGCTTAATCTATGTATGTTTCAATTTCTCTTCCACCTCTGATGTGTCCAACAATGGTGGAAATATGGGCAAAGGAGCTTCACATTAAATACTGAGTGCAGGCTAAGGAATGGATGAATGTTTAATTTGAATGAATTCTCACTGTGTTCCTTGGTGATCGTGTATGACCCATATCGAAGTGGAAGAATATTGTGATGGGTTCCTGTGAACCTCTCTTTCTGCAAAAGAAACCAAACCTTATCACCCACCTTAAACTTGTGTGGAACTCGATGTTGGTCATGTCACTACGTGTACTTAGCATTGGATTTTTCCAAAATTTTATGGACTTGTTTGTATATGGGTTAGATCCGTTCAATAAATCTGGTGGCCTTATTAGCCTCAGTCTGAGCGTGGGTAGATTCCTCCTGTATGGATGCAATGGGAAAAACTACATCAATTAGGGCCACTGGTTGGAACCCTAGTCACACTTGAAAAGTGTTGTGGTTTGTAAAGATATGAATGGATCTGTTATATCTATGTTGAACATATGGAAGGCTCTCATTCCATGTGTGGGGATGCTTATAATTCTACATTCTTAGAATATGGACAATCATCCAGTTGACTACCTCTATTTTTCCATCACTTTGGGGGTGGAAGGAAGTCGATTTAGTTAGATTGGTATCCATCAATGACCATAGGATGGACCATAAGGTGGTAAGAAACATGTTATCTTGATATGAAATGATAGTATGTGGAAGCCCGAAATGAAATGAAACACACTCAAAGAAGAGTATAGCAGTGGATTTGGTGGATATGTTCTTCTTGCAAGTGATCAAAATGGCCATCTTAGAGAAGCAATCCACGACTACAATCACACAGTCGTTACCATGCTTGGTTGGAGGTAGTCATTCCCGTGGCCCAATGGAAGTAAGAAGAGGGGTGTATAATCCCTGCTTCTTGATGGCGTGGGAAGTGCAGGATCTAATATATTGGTTGAAATATTGTCAAAGCTTGGTCCAGTAAAAATAATTATGTAGCATCACCACTTTATTTTCTATGCCAAAGTGCCATGCCACCCGACTATAATGTGCTTCCCCAATCATCTTCACACATTCGCTTGAAGGAACACATAAATGGACCAGGTGCAAAATAAATCCTCCCTAGAGATGAAATTCTACCACTGGTGTTCCTGCACATGGGACTTGATAGATGGAAGTTAATTCAAGATCATTGTCATATAATTGAGGCCACCTAAAGGTCTCGTGACTACAAGATTTGAGCATCGTGGTCGTTGCTTCTATCATAGGTTGACTGAGGAAATCCGCAACTCAGTTTTTGTTTCCCTTCTTATATTTAATAGTTAGGTGGAATTAGTGCAAGTAGGTGGTTGGGTCTACATGAACTGCAAGGGTCTGTGATTAGTGTGGATGATTATATATTTTCCTAGGTTGTAATGCTTCCATTAATGACAGGCTTGGATAACGGAATGCATTTGTTTATCGATGGGGTACTTGTAGACTATATATGAAATAATCTCAATGTGATACACCATTGGATGACCATGTTGAGTGAGGACTACACCAATAACATGGTCTGAAGCATCTATCTCAATCTCAAATGGATATTATAGATCTAGTAAGGGAAGGACGAGTATTGAGCATAAGTGTTGTTTCATCTCCTCAAATGTTTTGTGTCATGGCTTGGACTAGACGAACTTGGACTTAGATACCACTTTTGTCACTTAGATAAGGGACCAAGCAATATTATAGAATCCCAACACAAATATGCGATAGAAGTGGCAAGGCCTAGGAAGTTGTGGAGCTTTGTGAGAGTTATCAGGATCAGCCAGTCATGAATGGCTTGGATCTTGGTTGGATCCACATGCACACCATGTTCATCCATGATGTATCCTAGATATTAAACCCTCTTCATGCCAAATGAGCACTTCTCTAGATTGGTGTATAACTTGTGTTGTCATAGGGTATTGAGGACCCTCTGGATATGTTGTAAATGTTTCACCCATGTTATGCTATAGATGAGGATATCATCTAGATATATGACCACAAACTAATTGATGAATGAATGAATAATATCATCTATCATCCTCATGAAGTTTGTTGGAGCATTAGTCAAGTCGAAAGGCATGACCAACCACTCAAAAAGGCCTTCCTGATATTTGAAGGAAGTCTTCCAGACATCAATGTGCTCAATCAACACCTGATGATAGTAAGACCTTAGATAAATTTTACTGGAATATTTGGCACCCTTGAGCTGGTCGAGAAAGTCGTTGATCCAGGGAATGGGTGTTGGTTTTGGAGCTTAATCTTCTTGATTTATATATTTTATTGGTCATCTGTGTTTATCCCCCAATTTTATTGTACACTTGTCCCAACGATGGGGTGCGGGGGCCAGCGAGCCCCCAGTAGGGGTTCGGAGGCGAAGCCCCCGAAATAATTTTTTGAGATGTTTGTTGGCTAACAGTTTGTGGGGCCATGGTTTTGGGTGACCTGTGTTATTTTCCCATGGTAATTCCCCTATAAAAGGAAAGCATTGTAATACGGTTGTGTATTGTATTGTAGCATAGTAAAACAATCTTTGTGATTATGTGAGAGGGACTACGAGAGAGTGAAGGGGAAGTGCAACGGGTGTGCTGCAGGTTGTATCCTTTCATTTTGTTGGACCGTATAATAGTAAAAGGACTGGATATTTCTATGTGGACGTATCCCATCTTTGGTGAACCAAATTATATTGGTGTCTCTCTTGTAAAGTTTTATATGTTTTAATATTTGCATCTTGTTTATTGTTATTGCTTTGCGATCTTGTTTTCTAACAATGGGATACTAATTTTGGATTATGATATTGTTTATAATTCAGTAGTCAATAAAAAGTCTCCATGTCCCATGTTTATTCTATACCAACACAATTAGGGTCCCACAAGGTGAGGAGCTAGGTTGAATGTACCCTTTTTGTATTAATTCTTGAATATAGCACTTGATTTCTTCACTATCCATGAGGTAATTCTTGTATACCGATCCATTTCGTAAAGGATCCCTGAGAACCAAATCAATTTAATTCTTGACCTGGCAATGTCATGGAACCCTAGTATGTGTGGTGAAGATATCTATGTACGCTTCCACTGTCCTTTCCACCTTCTTTTGTTCTATGGAGATACCCCGTGTGGTGGTTGTTGTTGTGATCTTGTGTTCCCCTTCAGAATAAATCATCAAGAGGAAAAAATTCCCTATTTGGGAGATTACCTTCCTGCACTGCTTAGTTTTGATGAGAGACACTGTAGCAGTTGGAATTGTCTTCGGTATCATGTAGAGTTGCTTTCCCAAACTAATAATGACATTATGAAGTCTAGACTCATACATAACAAGGTGTTTCCACATATATGGTTGTCCTCCAAGAACATCACAAAGTTCAATTGGGGAAACATCACACATTGCCTCATCTTTGAAGGGCTTAATGCCATAGGATAGGTGACACTATTGACTAATGCATATGTCTCATCCCTAGCTCAGCCAACTGATGGTGTATGGTTGAGGATGTGGAACCATTAGTAGCTTCAATGTTTTGACGACCTTAACCAATATGAGGTTCTTTTAGATACCACTATCAATAATGAAATGTAGCAGATTCCCCTACACCCACATTTGTGAATGGAAGAGGATCTCCCCTTCCTCTGGCTCCTCTTACTCTTTTGGTTGGATCTCTGTGGTTGTGATGGTGGCACTAGGTTCTGCAATAATTACCCACTTTCCCCTCTCCTTTTTTTTTAAAATCAAATTTTGAGCCATATTCCATCTCTGGGGATTTCATCTCAACCAAGAATGATTGTTTTGAGCAGCATGCATTAGTGTGTGACAGTGGATTTTGTGGAACTCGCACCACTTGTCAGTGTCCTTCTTCGATTTCTCGTTACCCTTATTTTCCTACGACTTGGTTTGGTTGTCATGATTTTGGCCATCCTTTCTCTATCAGTTTATTTTTGAGTTAGGTCCCCCTTTTCCAAGCTTCTACTATTGTTGATTTGCAAACCCAAACTCCCATCTATTCTTCTGCTTAGATTTTTTCTCAACCTTGACAATGTACTAATAAGCAACTCCCAGTGAAGATATGTCCAAGAAATCCATCTCTATCTGAATGTACCTACGCAAGACATTGCAATACTTTAGGATCAAGTTCCATTCGAAGTCTCTAATGCCCAATTTTGAGCGCAAGGTAGGGAATTTGTTGGTAAACTCCAACAATGTCTGTTCTCTTTCCTAGCACAAAGTTGTCCACCTAGTGTGCCAGTCATCATAGTTTCCGACAAGGTAGAATTCTTCCTTTTCAACATTGACAAAAATATTCCCAAGTGGGTTATCTCCTAAGTATCTCAATATTGTCCCTCACATTCCTCTTGTAGTACCTATCCCACTAGCCTTTGATATGGGGAAGGGATTTAAAGAGCGCAAAGGTGATATTTTTTCTATCGAAAAAGTTTTGAACACAACAGTAACCCTCTAATAGACTTAATCATTTCTCCAAATAATCTTCATCTATATTTCCTTCAAATAAGGGGATGTCAAATCTAAATTGTACCTTGAAGGGAGTTTCACCTCCAAAATGGATGCTCATTGAAGGTGCATTTGTCGCCATTGGCATTCATCGAAGGATTTAGGAGAAAATATCCATCATCTCGTTCCTCTATTGTTTTGAGGTATTCCTTGATAAATAACATAATAGGATCTCCTGCTCCGTTATCTCTATTTTATTATCATGCAATGTGAGGCTTCGTAGGCTTATGTGATCGATTTTCCCTAATATCAACTAGTTTGAGACCCAACTATCGATATTCAGAGCTAGTCAGGGACATGCACTGAGAAACCACAAAAGTAGATTGCTTTGATACCATTGATATGGATTTATGTGAGAAAAAAATCAAAGTGCATATATATATTCACATGCATACATATATTGCAAGAAACACCTTCAGATATTAAACTCATGTTTTATTAAAGGAATGAAATGGAACAAATTGTAAAATAAAAGCAGCTAGAATGATCCTAACTATATCTCTAAGAAGAGAGATGTGGTGGCTACGATCATTCATGACAAGATTAATAGAAAAATAAGCTAAAAGGGAATATTTATCATAAGCATGAGGGAAAGAACCCTAAACATAAAAAAACCTAACCCTAAAAGATGAATTGTCATAAAGTTTGCAACCCCAAAGTGGTTAGTTGAACGGTCAAGTTCTCAAGGTCATAACTTTTTCTATGATCTCCATTCGGGGCACTCGATAGACCATTGGAAAGATCTTTCCGAGGAATACAATAGTGGGTCATACCCATACGAGCACCTATGGATATTATATAGGTCACTAAGAACCCAAATAAACATTGTTTAGGGCTTTAAAACGACCCGACATTTCAAGACCCGAAAACTGTAGAAAAATTACTAGAAAATTTGCCAAATTAGAAAATTGTTTTGAGCCAGTGGAATATGTGGGTGGCCACCTATATCCACCTAAATAAAAAATACCACATATATCCACAAGAAGAATGTTCAAGGGTACAACCTCGTTCTCCATAAGGGAGAGAACCCAGACATCAAGAGGGTATAGCATGGGTAAGTCGTGCTTGAAAGGATCCCTTAGTTTTTCACTGTCGTCTAGACTAAACGTCCAATACCTCCTATTTCCCAGTAAGGGGCATTGTTAAAACGTGACCCCACAAGTGAAGAGAACGCTTGGGAGAAATAATCTAAAGGAGGAATCCTTTAACTCTATTCACAAGAATGGGGCTAGAAGGCGTCCCTGATATGAGAAAATATTAATGAGACTCAGAAAAAGGTCCCTAGTTCACATCAAAACTAGGTACCCAAAAAGTATTCAAATGGGTTTAATGCTCATTCGATACCTCATCCGCCATCTCGAAATATGAATCCTCCAAAGGGGGCATATCCATAATAGAAAAATATGTCAGGTTATGCAAGGAAGTAGGAATAAGTTATGGGAATATAGTACATCCATGCTTCCCCCTAGAAGGGAAATCACGAAGAGAAGCACTGCCAGAAATTGATATGTATCCCAGAAGGGATGGATTTCCCTCTGAGTTAAATAGTGAAGAAAAAAATTGGGATGAAACCAAATCCCCGAGCGGGAATCCCTCAAGGCTCTAAAATAAAGACAAACTTCTGTCTATAAACCGTGTTGGGCCATCAGCATGTGCAAGAGAAGGAAAAAAATAAAGATACTTACCCAGCACAATGGACATCTGCGAAGGAGAAGGAATGACATCTTGAGTAAAGGGACCCAAAAAATCATCGGCACCTTACTCCATAGACTTCCTAAAATACTCCTTGAAACTACCTCAGCAACTGCAGCAACGAAGTCGAGACACAAGGTCATAGAGTCAGCAGGAACCATCAATGAGAGAACCATTGTCTCAGAAGAAAAGCATGATGCAATCAAAGAGAGAGTTACCAATAAAAAACCTCCATATATGATACCACTAGGAGAATCATCCATCAGCCCTAGCTCGAAGGAAGAGATGCATCCCACGCCAATCAAAATGATGTCCTGGTTCAAAATGGTCTTAGGAACAAAACAACCTAGATTCAGAACAACAATGAACCCTCGAGAAAGAGCAAAAAACGAACCAAGACCATTGTCGATATGATGGGAAATAAGGTCCTCTACATGCTGCAATACTTCCAGAACATTTTAATCGTTGGGGATGATAGATACACAAAAGGGCATTGACATCAACATAAAAGCTCAGAAAACCCTGACCTCAATTGAATGATGAGAAGATTCAACACTGGGTTGAGAGCAAGAAGAAAGGTGATGAAAAGATGAGGAACATAATTTCACCAGATGAACATACCTATGGCACTTGTTGCAACATAAATGCACCCCAACATAGTCCATTTTTTTAATATAGAATGATCCCCCTTTCTTGATGGTAATCTCAGGGGCCAACCCATCCCTAGCGTCAATATCAACCAAAATACGCACCAGAGTCATAACCCTGTAAAACAGAAAGCTCCTATCAACTCTAATAAAAGTCCCTAACTCCTTCCCAAGCAGAGCACAAATTTTCTCTATCCATAGCTCAGGTGAAAATCCAGGAACAAGTACTTAAATGGGTTTGGAGTAATTTTTCTCGTGCCTCTGACAAAAAATTGGAGACCAACGTTTGAGCTTCATCACAACTAAACCCCAATACCAAACCCTAACCAATATTGCAGAAGCATACGTTGAGGTCATGAAGATGGGTCCCACCCAACCCTTTATGAGAACAAAAAACTCTGGATACTAGCCAAGAACATTGGTTCAATGTGATTCAATCCATGCCTTCAATGTCTAATAACCCATTTTCTTACCGGAGAAACAACCCACCACAACAGATTCAGAGAGGGAGATTACTTCACTCATGGGAATGTCATGTCCAAGTGTTAGATTTGTTCATCTCTGCTTCAGCTTGCCAACAGGATTTCAACTTAATTGAAGAATCCAAGGGTTTCCTACCGAGATTCAGTATGGAGTTTCCTACCATTCCTCAATATAGTTTTTTTTAAACAGAAACGGTTACATTAAAAAGTAGTGGTATAACCACTGTGGAAAAAACCATGTAGTTTGAGTGCCCTTATGGAAGCGGTAAATTTAGGTGCCCTTATGGGAGCGACAATCATAAGTCCAAAATCAACCCATATTGTTCGGACTTTACAAGATGAAGCTATGAGAGATACTAAAAATGACTATGATTAGTAAAAGCCAAAACAAAACCAGAGAGTACTTGCATTAGCGAGCCTTTCCACCATGATGAGAGGAGGAGCCAAATTTTGTCGCTACTTCCAGCTTAACCACCTTCATCTCCAATTTTTCCAACTTGATTTCCAATTCTGCAAGAAACTTCATGAACACTTGCTTATTTTGCTTGATCGAGAGCTCGAATTCTTTCCTTAGCTATGTCAAATCCTAATCAACATTCGCCAGCCTACACCCTCCTTTCGTGTCCATTATGTTCAGCAGGAAATTCATTCTCCTCATCCCCTTCCTGATATCTCGAATATCATCTTCCACGTGCAAAGCCAGAGGGGAGGACACAGTGGACTCCGAAGACATGTCCATGGGAATGAAACTGAACAAAAATCCGGTAGCACCTGTAACTCCTGTAACCCTGCCAATTAACCACGATGAGGAAGACAGAACCATCCGCCACCTTTTTTAATACCATGTGCATCGCCCGTCATCATTCCAAATGATGTGGAAGGACGGGAGATATCCAGAATGCACAGAAGGACATGAATAGAAGCATGCCAAATCGAGGTGACAGGAGACAGATTGGACACTGGTCTGAGCCGAGCGTACGAAAACCTTTGAGCCTTTAGACCAGCGCGTGCCACATGCAGATGCCCACGCACCATCACGTGGTTCCAAGGATTGCCATGGAAGAGGGAGGAACACTCCACATGTTGAGGGAAGGACCACGTGGAAGACCTCGGAGAAGGCCCATTGGGACTGAGGCAGGGCATATGTGAAGTCATAGAATCGAGGGATGAGGAATAGGACAACAGGACCTAGAAGCGTTCAGCAAGAGGACACCTTTGTCTAAGCTGGATGCCAGGTTCGTGACCGAGTCAACTAAGGCATTATGATTTCTGAGGACATGAAAAAAATCGATTTCCTGGAAGAAGGAGACGAAGCTTTGAATTTTCCTTAACAGGTGGCGAATCTTCAGCTCCTTCGGAGGGATGCTTGTCGTGAGTGCTTGGATAACAAGCCTAGAGTCTCAATTAACAATAATGTCATTGATACCTTGATCTCTGACAAGTTGAAGGCCTTGCCAGAGGGCCAAAGCTTCGGCCACATTGTTTGATTCGAGTCCAAGACCCCAAGAATAGAACATTTCCTATTTTCCTTCTAGGGTAATGAGAACCCCTCCCCCCCTGTCACCCCTACCATTCCTCAACATAGTTACATTATGATCAAAGAAGATTCACCTAAAAAATAAATTTAATGGTTTTAGAATCAATAAAATTTGTTGTTTGCATTTCTATGGATCCATGGAATCACAATGGAAATAGTGTTTCAATGGTTTGGTTTTGGTTTCCAATAAGCTCCATGCTTTGGTCTTTGTTTCTTTAGAATTTAAAATAAAAAAGGAAATTAGGTTTTTATTTTCATTCAAGAATCAAAATATAAAATAGGTTTATATGGTTTGGTTTTGGTTTTCAAGTTTTATGAAGTTCTATGTTCTATGTGTCAGGTGTTTTTTTGTTTCCAATAGGTTTCATGCTTTGGTTTTTATTTGTTAAAATTTAAAAAATATATATTGGTTTCCATTTCTATTGAAAAATAAAAATAAAAATAATGTTTATGTGATTTATTTATTTTTGTTTCGAATAGATTCTATGATTTATTTTTTGTTTCGAATAGATTCTATGCTTTGTTTTATATATTCGTAGAGTTTAAATATTTTGATATTATAATAGACCTTAAAGAATCAAAACATATTTGAGAAAATCAATTAAAAAATAAATAAAATGGATAAAAGATAAAATAATAAAATGGAAAAAAGGTTAATATTATAAACATAATTAATAACATAAATATGTTCCATCCTATATGGTTTCTATAAAGTCTAGAATAAACAACATAGAAGAATCAAATTATTAATGGAAATGGTCTCAATGTTGGATCGATAAAATCATAATGAAATTATTGATTTTTATGTTTTGGTTTTGGTTAGAATTTATATTAATAAATAAATAAAAATGTAAATAATGAAATGGATTTAAACTTATTTTTATAAAAAATATGAAAAATTAAAAGAGATTTTAGTCATAAATTTATAAAATCAAAATAGTAATAATATATAAATTCATATAATAAAAATATTAATGTAAACGTATTTAATATTGTTTTTATGGAAGATTCAAAATTGATTCTTTTTTTAAGAAAAAAAATATTTATTTTATAAGATTACTTCACATTCATTCTTAAGATTTATGTGTTATAGTTTTGGAATAGTTGGAATGCAAATGATTTGGATGAAAAATATATTGAATCATGTTCAAGTTAATAATAGAACAATAAATTAGATATTAATTTTGTGATAATTACAAATTAATAATAATTGGGTAAATTGCTAATATTTTACTTCATAATTAATTAATTAATTAATGCAACTTATGTCTCACATTCACAACAAAATTTCAATCAAGTTAAAATGGAGTAAATATTTTTCTAGTTTTTTTGGATGAGATGATTTCAACATGGTAATGTCTCTATAAGTGTTGAGAGGTCCATAAAATTGCTTAAGGTGCAAACATTTCCTCAAGTTTAGGACTCTAAAAAGGATTTGCCCCTAAAGTAATTCTACCCCTGGACATTTCAATTCAATGTTATTTGTATAATAGAATCATAATAAATTCTCATTTTCTTTAGGGGTGGCAGGTGCGGGGGGATCTTGTTGGATCCCGGAGGACAAGTTGAACAAAGCTTCGCCTGGGGTCTAGGCAATAGAACTAATAATGAAGCGGAGTGGATGGCTCTTCTACAGGGTCTTCAACTTCTTCATGCTAAAAAGATTCGAAAGGTGTTGATATTTGGAGACTCTAGGCATGTTATCTACAAGCTGATTAACGGGTACCCCGAAGGAGCAATTAAATGCCGCCGCTTGTATAAGAAAGCTAAGCTGCTCATGTCTCAATCCTACAAGGCTTTTCATATCCTCCGACATAATAATAAGGCAGCGGACAACATGGCCAATATAGGTGCCAGGCTTCCTCAAGGCCACTACAGCCAAGATGGAAATCACCCATACCTCAAATTCATTCCATGAGGAGTTGTTATAAGGTTTATTGTCGGACTCTCCTCTCGCGCAAACCCAAAGTAAAGTCTCTATCCTTCCAAAAAAAATTTGGATGCCTCCTAGGCTTCCGTTCTCCTCCCCTCCTCTCTTTTTTCTTCCCCCTCCATCACTTCTTTCCCTCCCTCTTCTTCTCCCTTCTCCCCCTTCTTCTCCACCCCTCCCTCCTTCTCCTTTTCTCCCCCTTCCATCGCATCCATCCTTCACTTCACTGCCCCCCCAGCTGGCCCCCATTTCCTCCTTCTTTTTGACGGCTCCATGCATTTATTAACCTGTCCCATATGCCTTCCTGTCTTGGCTGCGTGGATTTCTCTCCTATCTTCGGCTGTTGCAGAATTAAAGCCCATCAGGCCTTTAATTTACTACCTCGCTCCTTCGCACGATTGTAGTCTCCCCTCCTTCTCTATGACGCTTCCCTGCAAAGACATGTTCTATAATTTTCCTCCGGACTCTGGTTATGGCTCTCCAGAAACAGTGCAATTCCTTCTGATTGTTGTAGCTGGAGTTGAGGGAGGGAGGCTGCTGGGCATCCCGTGGCATGTGCTCCCTCTCATCTGTGCCTTCGTAAAGGAGCGCCTGGCTCTTGCTGCTTTCTCCACTTGTCATTGCAGCTACCCCTCTACGTCTTAGTTTTCTGGAGGTAACGCTGGTGCAAATCTTTCTCGTGAAGGCAGTCTGAAACGGGTTTTGGGTTGCCTCTGTACTAGTTGGCAGGAAGGCGCTGTGGGAACGCTAGCCTGTACAGATAGGCTTGGTGGTTCTGTGCTGCAACAAGAAAGTGCAGTGCTCAGGCGTGTTGTTAGAGCTTTGTGGGTTGAGAACCAGGATTTTATTGTCCATCCTTTGCACAAACAGTTTTCCTGCATAGCGATTTCGGTGGATGCTGGAAATATGGCCCAAGCTGGGAAGAATTCAGGGATATAGGACATCAAGAAAAACCTGCGCAGGCTGTATGAGATGACAGCAATCGGGATTATGGATAATAAGGAAATGGCGAAGGAGATAAAAAAAATGGGTGAAATCGTGAGCTACACCTCGCTTCAGATCAGTAACCATGATGCCCGAATAGATGATACTGAAAGTAACATCCGCGAGTTGCTGGGTAAGGTGGACAGAATACAGGAAGATCTCGAGAAGCACATCACCATGAACCAAGGAAGAAAAGTAAATGGAGCAACTGATGCAGCTGATCATCCCATGGAAGAAGAGTCTGTAATTCAGCCAAGGGCTCATAGAGGCAACCCTTAACTTATGTCCTTTGGTTAAACTGTTTTATTTTCGTTTAGTTAATGTTTTTCTGCGTATTACTATGTAACCAGTTTGTTCGGGTATATACTACCCGAGACAATAGCAATTTTGGGAAAATCATACACTCTGTTTTGTGGAATACTCTCAGGATAAGCCTAGTGTGCAGCAATTTTGACTTGCCGGCTTTCTATATCTTGTTTCCTCTGTAATGAATGGCTGTGCACAGCCTGTTAATATATTTCTCTTTTCTGTTTTTGTTAAAAAAAAAATTCTCATTTTCTTTGGAAGAATCAACATACATTTTATTTCCTTAAAAAAACATAATTTTATTAACAAGTAAAAGAAATTACATTTAGGAGATGCTTCATAAAGCATTATTGTGCTATATCAAGTGAGCCATACTACCATAATTACCTTCTGTTCTTCCCTTCAACAAAAAGGGACATATGTTAATTGTGTCTTTCATTTCTAAGATTGTGTTGTAGCTATATATTGAATCCTTAAAAAAAAGAGGTGTTGATCCACCTATTTGTCTATCGATTTAGCTAAGAAAAATACACCAGTACTAAAAAACAAATTACACTTTTTTTTTGTGAAGTTTGAGACTAGAAATTTATTTTAATGGAAAAGAGATGAAACAATTACAGGGGTGACTGACCTATTATGAGGAAACCATACAGGCCTAGTAAAAAGTGGTATCTAGTAAAAATCTTGAATATCTCACAAACAAAAGAGTTGTAACATAGTTTCACTTAGTTCGAATACCATGTTAGAAAAAATATAATTGCTAGTCCAGGAAGTCTAAATAAATATAAACACCTATTGACATAAATATATTAGATTATGTTATTTCTTTAATCAAAAGTCAAATAAATAATAAAAATGGATTCAATGTTATATGAAATTAAATATAATACTCCTTTTTAAAACTATTATAACCATAACCATTTAATATTGTTCAATGTTAAATGTTTTTTTTTAATCTAAAACTACAACCAGCGAAGGATGGTATGCTAAATGATGGTTGTCACAGATTAATATGTAAAACTATATTTTAATATTAATAATTTAATAAATGCAAAATGATGGTTGCTTTTTTTTTACTTTGTTTACTTGGTCATGGATTCCTAAGCTTTAAAATATTGTGTCATTTTCATTGGAGCATAATCTATCATATCATATGGATAGTAAGAGCAGTATTAATATAGCAAATATCAATAATTTTAATATTATGGATTCATTTTTAGAAAGTGTATTTTTTTTTTAATTTTAAATTTTTAAAATTTTCTCTCCGTATATATAGGTCAAATATATATAATATGTATTTTTAAATAAAATATTTATTTTTATTTTTATAACGTAAACATAATCATCATTTATTAATTTTCCTCTCCATTGTTCCTTCAAAATTTTAGCTCCATATTCCTCCAAGTTGTATTATTTTGGAATCTTCCTTCAAAAGTTTAGCTCCATAATCTCTACAGAAACTCAAGAAAAGACACATTCCCTCTCGCTTTTACCATGCACGACGTCTTCCGGTGAGATGCAACGAATAATTAATAAACTGCTGAGCAGGAGATAATTCTTCCAACTTTCACATGATTCTTTGCGGCGCTTTTCGGTGTTTCACTTTTACACACAAAATAAAATAGTATATTTTAAGAAATTCAAGTCACAATCCATAAAACATCAAGTCAACATGTCCGAGTGGTTAAGGAGACAGACTCGAAATCTGTTGGGCTTTGCCTGCGCAGGTTCGAATCCTGCTGTTGA
Organism: Pseudotsuga menziesii; assembly: GCA_001517045.1. Classification (NCBI taxonomy): domain Eukaryota; kingdom Viridiplantae; phylum Streptophyta; class Pinopsida; order Pinales; family Pinaceae; genus Pseudotsuga; species Pseudotsuga menziesii. The sequence goes on along the minus strand of LPNX011000583.1, from coordinate 454,346 downwards.
CGCATCTCTGTGCTTTTAAAAATGAATGATTTTGTCGATTCCAAAGCTCTTGAAAGAGGGAAATTCAAATGGAAACTGTTTTAAGGACTCGTTCCCATTGTGTCACATGGTATATCATTATTATAGAATATGAAATGTTATAAATGCACGGAGAGAAGCAACCTATCATAGAATTTTTTTCAAATTCGGAGCTTCCCTGATTTTATTTTGTTTTAGCAACAAGGTTTTATGGCACTGACATGCCTTGGCCACATCGGTTTGGTCAATCTACACTTAGTAGAACTAGTGTGTCTCGTCACTTAATTTCTGCCCCTATCTTCACTTTAAGTTACAATCAGCTACATTCGCAACAAGTTCAATAATAAGCACATATCCAACCATGGTCTTAAAGCATTTCAAATCTACGCTAGTCAATATTTAATAACACTTAGTCATTCAACACAATATATTGAATAGTGGCATTTAATAGCATCAATAATATGCAACAAATGTATAGGTGGCATAGCTACCCTAGTCAATATTTAAAGTCATTCAACATAATATATTGAATAATGGCATTTAATAGCATCAATAATATGCAACAAATGTATAGGTGGCATAGGTGGTACTTAAGGAAAGTGAATTAACTTTATTAGTATGATAGTATGAGAACGGTTACAAATATACAAAAAAGGAGTGTGGCTTTTTGTTTGCAACTCTTTTTTAGATGTATAATTAATCTAAGGCAATATAGCCCACTACCCAAAAGACTTGCACACTCCAACCTCTAAAGCATTTATAGGCCTACCTCTTGCGAGTCCTAACTCTTCCTTCATTCACTCCACTAGTGTCCAAGTACACCATTAAGCCAACCCCAAGCTTAGCGCAATTGCAGAGCACTATGTCCACCGTTATGTGAATGACAAAGCTTGAATGAATCAATGACTTAGTAGTTTGATGCATCCTCTTTATATAGCAGTGCATGCCTTAGCCATTTACTCAATATGAGGTGCCTCATTACCCATTGCATGCTAAAGTCACATTAGCCCATGCATACAATGATCATGTGTTCAATGGTTGCAAACCTAAGTAACAGAGTGCCCATCTCCTTGGGTCCACATCTTTCCTAAGGGACTTAAGTCCATAAACCCATCCAATTATTTTTTGTCAATCGAGGTGGAGTTACTTGCAGTAAAACTCAACTTTGCTAGCCTTAATCAATCTCTATGCCAATCTTCTCTTGGTTCATCCTATTGTTGTGTCAATTTTCCCAATTGTTTATGGTGCACCTTTCCTTTGTGCAAGAGAACCTGGTAAATCTGTGGCAAACCTTACCATTGTGTAGGGATACCCAAGCCAACCCATTCAACCAACTAGCTCATGTTTCATCCCTTCTTGTCAATAAATGTGCACTAATGTGATCACGCGATGGAGGTACCCAAGGCAATTTTGGTGTAGGTGATTTCTCACCCACATGTACCAAAAACACATACTTTAGATGTGTGCAACCTCAAGTAACATATTAGAATATAGAGTAGAAATTAAACTAAACAAATTAAATCCTTTAAACATGCATGTATAACATATCAGAAATGTAGCTAGAAAGAGTAGATGAAATACATGTAAAGATTGAAGGAATATGATAAACCATGTAATTGGTTGTATATGGCAATGGACCTTTATAGTTGATCCAAAGGGGGTGTTATTCTAGGTCCTTTGTTCCCAAGCTTCTAGCTAAGTGATTATATGGTTGATTACAAATGGTGAAATAAGGAAGGGGTGATAGCTCTTTCTCTTGCTTTCAGTTTGAAATCCAACAACATAATCTTACAAAGGAGTGGTACATAGAGGAGTGGTAAATACATTCCTTCTAGGGGATGAAGTGTTATCTAGTGATGTTTTGAGCAATAATGAAGATCTTTGAACTTTAAAACTTTTATCAATGAACCAATGAACATGTGAATCTCATAATCAAATCAACCACACAAAACATTCATCCACATAAGACAAGATATACCCTAGGAAAACCCTCTTAATATTAAGGATGAAAATCCAACAATTCTCTATGAGTATATTAGATAGATTTGCAAAGAATGGTTTACATCATAATAGCATACTGCCCGATAAGAGAGAACATAGAGCAATAAAGAATAATAATAAGTTGTAATCACTATAATGAACTTACCATATGCCTAGCATATTAAAAACAAGCCATATTAACTACCATGCAAACCCTAGTGAATGGTTGCATGAAATTTGTGCACCCGTGCATTACGATTTTGAATTTCCTTCTTGGAATAATCAATCCATGCATTGAAATATTTTGCATGCATAAGTAATGTGACATAGGCTTCAATTAATTATGGACATTGACGGATAGTTAACTGATTTGGAGTGAACTCAATCTCTAACTGAATATTGATTATTTAGTTAACAAGCTAACTTAAGTGTTGTCCATGCAACACATTTTATTTATTTACTATTATTAACTTTGCATTGACTACTTTAAGTTTCTTAATTACTTAACTGAATGCATATAATAATATTCCAACTAATGCTTTAACTGGAGAACTGATTGAGGAATTCATATTTAACTAAATCTTTATAACTACAGCTTTATATCTTTAGTTCATCCAGTCTTATGCGTGGGAAATTCAAATTCTCTTTTCTTATTATCTCTTTAATGTTTATCTCTTTATCTTATTGCATGGTCTATGTGTTAACATTAATTCATCATATCATAATATACTCATAAGAATTATCACATGTTATGATCATATTATATTACTCTTAGACCATATAATCATGTGCTAAAGTAATTCACTCCATAGGTGATCAGTCTATAGAAGAGACTTAATAGATTTATCCATCTCGACTGACTATCGTTGGTAATATACTACATAACATTTACCTCTATGACTAGAGGTCCACCTCAATGGGTATACATTCTCTAGATGACTGTGTGAGGATCATAGATTGGTATAACTCACAATCCCATCTCCATAATTGGAGATCCATGTCATAGGGTACCATCTATGAGAGTCAAAATTACTTGATACAAACCACAAGTCCAGAGAATGACTCCTAATGTTGTACACTCAACACTCCCTCTTAGCAAGGGAGACATTCTCTGTCATTCCAAGAATTCTTTGTCATACCAAGAATTATCTATCATACCAAGCTTATCTCGAAAGTATATGAACTTCATCACTGACAATGGCTTTGTCAACACATCTGCAATATACTCATCGATATCTATGTACTGAAGTTTCTCCTTTAACATGACCATGTCTCTGATGAAGTGATACTTCGTCTTAATGCGTTTCAACATGAAACACTAGGTTTTTGGAAATATTGACTCTAACACCTAATAAATGTAGGCTCAATTGTTTCACCCTAGTAGGTAGCTTCCCAAGCTACACTACTCCTTGGAAGGTAGTACTATACACAATACACTTTTCTTATGTAGTACTCTCTGAAAAACACTTGCTTATGTAGTACTATCTGCAATACAATTATATTATGTAGAACTAACTGCAATACACGTAGCTAATCCCAAGCTATATAATAGATCTATTATGCATCAAAATACAATAAAGAACCTATTCTAATGTACCTCAAAGGTACTCTAGCGTATGCTTAGTAATATGCATAAAATATAAAAGGTTTTCTAAGTACCTTAAGATACCATCCAACTACTTATCCATGGTAGAATCTTCTAGATCTGATCCAAAATGTAGTTTCCCTAATCTGGACACTATGGATTTATAATCCATTATGTCAAAATTTTACAACACATAAAACATGTGTAATTTTCTTTATAACAAGAAAAACTTGCCTATGTCAATTTTCAGCATTGACTTATCAGAATCTTCTACTAACTAGAGAAGTTCTTTGTGAGCTTTCCATTTTCTATGATGTTCTACAAGGCTTGATCACTTTACAGTGATTTCATATTTGTACCACAACATCCTTCTAGCCTACTATGTGGCTACCTAACCTCTCCAAGAGGTTTGAATACTCCCTAACAGTCCTGACGATAACTCTTCTCAAGTGTCTGATAGTCTCTGAGACCTTGACTATGTCTTTGGTCATGTGGACTCTCTCCACAATAGATACTGCAACCCCTAGCCATCTGAGTCATGTACCATGACTAACTGGTGGGGACTTTATATACTACTACCAATGGAGATACATCAATACTCCCTCTTCAACTAGAGGATTCTTCTTGTACTATACCAAACTTATCCTGGACAGAGGTTTAGTAGGTATGCTAGCAATTTTTCTCATTTGTGGATATGTACCATGTCTCAGATATAACTGACTAGAAACCTCTTGAAGCTTTTAGTACTTTACAACATGCTTTATCTAGAGAAACATATTTTATGTGATCTTTCTCGATCACTGCACTAGTCATAATCCATATATCCTTGAAACTTTCTTTCACTGATCGAGACATGTCTAAATCCACATTCACTCATACATAGTAGGTACTACATCACATGCTTTGTTGTACATGACTATGTACTAACTTGAAATCATGCATTCGATCCTATTGCTAACTGGGTATATCTAGGATCTTCTCACCATCTTGTAAGATCCTTCAATTATGAATAGGAATCAGATTTAACTTCATGTGTGTGGTCATGGACTTATAGTCCATTGTCTTGAATCCTTTCAAGAACTCCACTAAACATTTTCTTTAACAAAAAAAATCGTATCTAGTGACTCTCACACTTCTAAACTCAAGAATCATCCAAGATTCTTAAATATAGCTTCCTTTGGAAAATGAGCACCATGCAGGTCTCTACATAGTTGGAGCCTGGAGGTTAATTATCCAATTCTACTGGTCTTTCAGGAGTTAGAAAATCTAGCTTCTCCCTCTCAACATCTAGAATGTGAAAATCATAATCTGTGTTCTCCATCATGGAGACTCATACTCCTCTATGTCCGGCACATATGAATATAACTAGAATAACTAAATTACATTCATGAGTTTCTTCATCTAGATTAGGGATTCCTGTTCTAGATAAAATATTGTTGGAGGCTTCTTCTCATAAGACATTTGGTCCTCTCGATATGCTCCTAGAAGCTTCCCGCTTCACAACATCCTGCGTTCTCTCAGGATCTTCTATTGGAATGAATCCTCATTCAATGAATGTTTTTTCTCCACTTGTAGGCCATAACATATGGTGTTTCCCTATAATCCAAATCAAGTTATTAGCAACTTTTCATAATCCAGTCATTTTGATGCAATGAAAAATATCTCACATAAGCATGCAAACATTTTAATGAATGTTTCAATATGACCATATCTCATGAAATTTATTCATATGAATGCTTCAATGTAATTTTCAATGGTTCTCATGGTTATGTACATATTAATTAATGTTTGAACATAACCCCATTCATATTTTATGCAGCCCCATATTCATATCTCATGACAAAATTATGTTGCCCTATATTCATATCTCTTGAACAACTATACAACCCTATATTCATATTTAAATAATCATAACATGAACTTTTAATGAGATTTACTATTTACCAACAAATAGAAAGATATTAACATATTATTTTAATCATGTTATCCCATAACATCACTCCTAATACCATAAATACTGATCTCTAAATAATTGTAATGAAAACACATTCAAACTTTGTTTAAATCTGATTTTTAAAAGCATATAACAATCGAAATATAAAAACTTATATTTTATTGTTTTCTGTAGGATCCCTCTTGATCTCTACTTCCTCACGGAGATTATCAGAGTCCCTCGATCTTGATATTCTTCATTCACATAAACTTACTACTTCTTTAACTTGCAAATATGGATCCATGCATGAGGTGGTAAATCTCTGCATGGGGAAATTGGATCTCATGCAAAAGAAAATTATTCCAACGATCACCATCCTCTTCTTCAGATGAGTTCTTAATACTATGAATCTATTCTTATACACAAAATCCATTGGAGAAGGGTAATATCCAATCTACAAATCCATGGGTCGTTCAAACAATTCGTCCATTTTGGAAAAGCGGTCATAACAAAAATTATGAAAAATCCATCTTCAAGTACCTGACTGTATCTCCCAAAATATTTTTAATTTTCAAAATACGCTTACTTTGTAAGTGAACAAGCCCATTTGGGAAGTGGGTTTTCAACATATATGGTTGATTCCTCACAATTTGATAAAAAAATGCTCCACGAAATTTATCTCCTGGAATAGTGACAGGAATTGTGCATACTAACTTACTCTTGAATTCACCCTTTATTGGCGGTAGGCTCCTCTACCACAGTGGATATGTATCCATCTAGTCCATGCTCCTCAAGAATGTTCAATACTCTCACCTTCCAGGTGTTGAAGTTTAAGTACCTTAAGGGGGGTCTTCCAGTCAGATGAAGATTGATGTTATGGCTTCAAACCTTGCTAAAACTCTCAGGATCATGTAGGATTCTAGTTGCTTGCACAAACTCAACTCCTTCATGCCCTAATCTCTATTACCATGTTGATGTTTTGAGTAATAATGAAGATCTTTGCACTTTAAAACTTGTATCAAGGAACGAATGAACATATGAATCTCATAATCCAATCAACCACACAAATCATTCATCCACATAAGACAAGATATACCCTAGGAAAACCCTCTTAATACAGATGATGAAAAACCCAACAATTATTTATGTGTATATTAGATAGATTTGCAGAGAATGGTTTACATCACAATAACATATTGCTCGATAAGAGAGAACACAGAGAAATACAGAATAATAATCAATTACAATCACTGTAATGAACTTACCATATACCTAGAAAATTAATAACAAGCCATATTAATTTCCTTGCAAACCCTAACGAATGGACGTTGCATGAGATTTATGCACCATGCATTACAATTTGAAATTTCCTTCTTGGAATAATAAATCCATGCATTGAAATATTCTTCATGCACAACTAATGCTCCATACCTTCAATCATGGACATTGACTGATATTTAACTGATTTGGAGTGAACTCAATCTCTAGCTGAATATTGATCATTTAGTTAACGGGCTAACTTAATTGTTATGGTACTTAACTTATGCAAAGCATTTTATTTATTTACTATTATTAACTTTGCATGGACTACTGTAAGTTTCTTAGTTACTTAACTTATGCATATATTAATATTCCATCTGATGCTTTATTTGAAGCATTGATTGATGCATTCATATTTAACTAAATCTGTATAATTGCAGCTTTATATCCTAAGCTAACCCAGCCTTTTGCATGGGAAATTTGAATTCTCTTTCCTTATTATCTCTTTATTACTTATCTCTTTATCTTACTGCATGGTCTATGTGTTAATATTAATTCATCATATCATAATATACTCATAAGAATTATCACATGTTATGATCGTACTGTATTGCTCTCGGACAATATAGTCATGTGTTTAAATAATTCACTCTAGAGGTGATTGGTCTTAGAGGAGACTTAATAGCTTTATCCATCTCAAATGACCATGATTAGTAATATATCACATAACATTTACCTCTATGACTAGAGGTCCACCTCAGTGGGTATCCATTCCATGGATGACTGCATGAGGATCATATATTGATATAACTCACAAGACCATCTCCATAATTGGAAATCCATCTCATAGGGTACTGTATGTTGGAGACATCTACCATCATACTCACTCTTTCGGTCAAATTGGCCTAGTTAAACCACTATCCTAAGTTTAATTGACATCATTGGAGCATTAATTACCATCATCCCAGTCACTCCCACGCCTACCTACAGTCAAGGGGGATAACTTAGCCTTCTCCTACAGTCAAGGAGGCTAACTGGAGCACTCCAGGGGTGATCTGTGTGACATTAATGCACCTAATTGCTAACTAGTGGTTACTTTCAGTTCAACAAGTCAGTTACAGTCAGTTAAGGTGCCTCCATTCATTAAATATATTATTTAATGATTATTTATTATTATTTAATGAACTGGAGTTAACAAGGCGCCTCCACCAACTTCTGATGGTCAGTTCAGCTTCAGTTAACCTCATCAAGGTTCATTGGAGTCATGCAGGACTAGCACTTGATGGTTGGATTGCTATGACATGTGTTTGATCTCCTTTAGTTGAGATTCAGTCATTTATTGCACTCCGACTTCAGTTAGGGTTTGGTGAGTCAATTAGGGTTTTAGTCAAGTGGTTAACTGAGTGAGATTGCATGGCAAAGAGTCAGTTAAGCTAGACTCACTCACTGAATTCGAATTATCCCTTAGGTATTCAAATTCTTCATGGAGTTAAGCCATTGCTATGCATGGAAATTGTAATCCTTTATTGTTTATAAAATATACATAGAGGATACCTATTTTGGATCCAGTTATTTTCCAATTCATGAGTATTTGTCAATTATTCTTTGATGATTTTGATTCCTAGTTCCTAGATCATGTGCAAGAATTAATACTGTATATGAGAATCAAAATTACTTGATAAAAACCACAAGTCTACAATCTTGATACAAACCACAAGACTTCACAGTACGAGCATCACCACCTCAATCATATGAGGATATAGATAGGACTTGATACAAACCACAAGCCCCGACTTGATAGAAATCACAAATTCGTAGAATGACTCTCGATGTTGTACACTCAACATTATCTACATTAATATTAGAATTGGAATTTCATAGCAGAAATAGAGTAATAAAGAAATATTTCATAATGAAAAGGACATATTACCATAGCAAGAGACAATAGTACACAACAAGATATCACAAGAGTAATACCTTTATTGATGAAAGCAACGTTCATTTCCTCTTTCATGGAGAAACCTCCAAATCAAATTGAGCTCCAATTACAAAATACTTCATGAGACATCTTGTTGCATTTTTGTTGCTCCTATATATAGTTTCTAGTGAAGAAACTTTCTAGTAGGTGGAACCTTCTTGTAATCCTTCTTGGCGAAGGAGCTTTCTCATAGGAGGAACCTTTAACTAAGTATTCTTACAAATATTGCTTTCACACTATATCTACTTTATGGGCCTTATTTAATATATATAGTTTCAATACATAAGAACCAATCTATTTAATGGAATTAAGGTGGACTCTAACATGCCCTTCCTCTTTAAAAAAATCATTTCCTCGAGGATAGAAATTGTTGAATCATATCGATTGGTTCCCATGTAGCATTCGGGGAGTGGGTAGCTTTCCACTAGGTGAAGACCTCCTAGATGGTGTGATTGTAACACCCCTGGCCTGAACCCCTAGTCTGATGATGTAATAATTAACTAATTGACTATGAATGCCCAAGAAGCTTAAACTTATTGTATCTTTATAACTGTTAATACAAATATCTACAACTGGTTGTGGCTAAGGTAGAACACTAAGATCAAGTACTCATGTATTCACTAGAGAGGTAGTAAGGGGGTTGTATATGGACTAAGGGCCTATGTTATGACCCTGTTATAACCTTGAGTACCTAAAATAAGACCTTATGTCATTAAGTGAGCCTAAACATATTTAATTAACCTTATACCTGATTTAAGATTTAGTTGAGTGTTAAAAGGTGATTAAGGGGGAATTAGTTAAATGTGACATGTAGTTCATGTTGAAGAAAGGTCTCATGCAAAAGAAGGAATCAAGTTTGGGGAGCGAAGACTAGAGGAGAAAGTACATAGAGAAGTAAACGGATACGAAAGAGATGAATTTTATAGAGTGAGATGGGAAAGCAACGAGAATGATAACTCAAATTATTGGTTAGACTATAGAATAATGCTTGGAACCTGGGCTAACCTTACCTTTAACTGTTATGCAGTGGTTGTTGGGTTGGTTGAAACCTAATAGCTCAAACCAAAACCTGTGAGCCAAATTACATTGTAAATACTATTGTATCAGGTATCCACTAAGTTTCACTTAGGGGATTTTTCAAGTGAACCACCAAGGATCCGGACAAATCACTTGTTCTTACTTAGTGCTCAGAAGTTTTGTGGTTTCATCAGGGCCAGTTGTGGCCTCTTTTGGATGTTCACACCCTTTCGAGCGAATTGTAATAAATGACATAACATGAGGTTATTTTATGTAAAAGGCTTGGCCTTCTTAGACTTGGTCATCAAGGTCATCATCCTTTAGTGTTTTTTCCCTTGTTAATTATATGACGCTTTTTTAAGCGACATATAATTTTCAAGTTTTTCACTCAAAATCCTCCAAAGTCAGGATGGTGAGTTTGGTAAATTTTTTCTCATAAATATTATTAAATTCTAGGGTCTATGTATTATACCATGATATTCATATGTCCATAGTTTCGTGAACTTCCGATAAGTACCCCCTAGGATTTTTTAATTTTTAGTTTATTAATAAAATCATCGATAAGGTGTATTTTAATTGTAATGTTTCAAAAGGTCATAAAATTGGGCCTAGGGATCCAATTTGGTCATGGGGATGCTCATTTTTGGAGCTAGAGACCTAACTTAAGCCCTAAACCCACTTTTGAGAGTCAAATTATTAATTTGGATTTTCTCTCCAAAACGGCTCAGAGGGTCAAATAAATGGGAAAATGGGAGAAAACCCCAATCCTAAATCAAAGGCAGATTGTCTAGGACTTGTCTTTGAGGTGGAAATTTGGTTGAGGGTATTGTTTGGGGAATTTATGAGCCTAGAGAGCATCTCCAACCTTCTCTCTGAGGTGTCAGACAACACTCCACTAAAGAGGTGCGGATTATCCTCGAGGAGGGTGCAATCCCTCATGTGGATGAGGTGGTTGGGAGAGGTGGAGGCCTCCTGAGACATGTGGCTCACCTCCTTTGAGGTGGAATATCTTCATCCCAACACTCGGGCCTTCCTCCCATGCATTTCTCAAACTCCTAAACCTCCTCTCCACTTGGAAAATGCGCCCCCCTAGGGTTTAAGCTCTTTTGTGTCTATAAAAGCAGGTTTTTCCTTCTTTGTTTTGGATGGATGCAAAGAAACTATGTCATTTTGTATTGTTTCTATATTGATGAATAAAATTGAAGAATTTGGAGGTCCACTCTATGTTATGAGATGTTTTCTTGTGAATATTTGAGGTGACATTGTTAAATTTTCGAGTTTCTTCTTTTTGTTTAAATTGCTATTAGATCTAGCTTAGAAGGTCATCCTAAGACACATAGAGTAGGAATTTACAGCTATAATTTTCTTATTGGTATTTTTATTTCAATAGATAGGAGAGTAGTTGTTCATATTCAGTTGTATTTCAACTCTTTCTCATTTCTTGTTTTTTAGTACACTAGATCTCACTTTTTATGCAGAGGTTTCTCATAAGTTTGTTTTGCAAGTTACATTTTCAAAGGAGGAGTTGAAATCAGTTGTATATTGTTCATCTTTGACAATATCTCAAGTTTTATCTTATTTCTACAAGGTCTCCAAAGTTTTCATAAGAAGATCAAGCGAGGCTTCAAGTTGCTTTCCATCTTCTCAAAACAATTGTCTCTCTTATTTACTGTTACATAGTTTGAATATGCAAATTTGATGGATTTGATTTAAAAGTATGATATTTTCAATCTACTTATTTAGCATATCAGATAATTTAGATTTAGAATTTCTTAAAAAGAATCATCGTTTGTTGAATCTAAAGTTGTCATTTTGGTGCTTTAAAAACTAGTAAATTTTTCCAATCTTTTGCAAGTACTAAAATTAGTATTAGTTTTTATCTTTTATCTTTTATTCATTCATTCCATCATACTATAATAATTCAACTCACTATTTTTTATCAGGTCCAAAGAAGAAGAGGAGGAAGCTCTGCTCATAATCTGAGTTTTGGGTCTCCCAGGACATCAAAAAACCTTCAATTTTCTCTCCTTCTTCATTCCCCTTCACTCCATAAAGTTGTATAAATATTTAGACATGTTTTATAGGGTCTAATACATCTTTTAATTTCATTTTTCTGATATTGTAGTAATAAGTAATAAATAAATCAAGTGGGCTACACAATGTCGACACTTCTTCCCCTGTGGGGGGATTAGTAGTGTCTCTTTTGTCGCTTGAATTTTTCTAAAAATCACACGCACCCAATCCACTTTCTTTGAAGGCTATTTTAGTTAGTTTTTATTTTCATTTCCATCTTTTAATTTGTTTAAATAATTTTTTTCCATCACTCCTTGCCATGAAGTATGCTCTCTCCACCAACCAAAGGCTTCTTGTCGATTATTGGTGGATGATCAAAAAGTGACACATAACTTGTGGATTCTTTTAAGATTTAGTTTTTATTTTGCTGCCACAATATTTTTGCTTCAGTATACAGTTGGAACAAAAAATTTGTCATTCTGGTGTATGCTCTTTCCCATCGTAGGTTCGCCCTGAGCTTTGGGATAACCAAAAGTAGGAATGTGCACTGATCAATTCTTCACATCTAAATAATTAATTCACAGTAATAAATCAACAACCTTCTAAACATCGTGAAAATATGGCACAACGCCTTTTGACATTATTGGGCAGATTTCTCAAAGGAAGCAAGAACTATTGAATAGTGACCTCAAGATACAGTTACGCTACACCCTTGCTAGTGTAGTGTTGAACACCTTCTCAGAGACTTTGATTCAGCCCACATTTCTGAGTGAGGAACCAATTTTGTCATCTCTTCGGACATATTCTCAGTACTACATAAGTATATCAAGAATCCCCCTTCCCTTAAATCAACTCATCTTTAATAATTAAAACTAACCAAGACACGTTGCAAAACATTTCCTTTTCAACAACATTTTTTACTCCATTTGGCACTGATTTGAGTACATAACAATCTTAGTTTCATCTGATTATCAGTTTTGTCAATATTGATCTTTATATACTCATGTTATATGATGTTGAATGTTTAAACAATTTTGCATCAGTCTTGCGATAAAATTATTTACCAAAAAACTCCTAAAAACAACTTAATTTCATCATTAACAACTAAAATAGAAAGAGCCTTAGTTGAACTCTTTCTTTGGGACCACCCCCCTTGGATTCATTAGGAGTTTTGCCTAAATGGAGGAGTCAAGATCAAGTGATATTACTTGACTTGATACTTTCCCCCAAGGACACACCTAACAGCTTGAAGATTCTTGCTGCGCTTAACCCCCAGGTGTGTGAAAATCAGCAACAGTATCCATGTCGATGTTTGCCTCTGGTTGCTGCAATGAAATGGAAAATGGTGCATGCAATTAATTTGGCGGAATTTTGAGCACTATGAACAATGTTGTGTCTCATTGTTGTGCTGATAGAAGGAAGCTAAGGGAATGAATTGTACCATTTGACATGGAATTGGTATTGGATCAATTATCCCAATTGTCAAGTGAGAATCTTGAGAACCTTGGGACTAGTGACTAGTTTGGATGGTGAATGCATGAGTCTCAACTTGGGGGTGGTGTTTTTTATAAGAGATATATGAGCAAGATTGTCTATGGTTGGGTGGAGCATTCCTACCATGAAGCTAGTTTCTAGTTATCTTGAATTCAAATAAGTGCTTGAAGCTTTGTATTAAATCTACATTGAATATATATCTTGTTATGTGCAAGAATAGAATGTGTATGCTATTCTTGTTGAATGTCGATTAATTAAATGATAAATTGTTGGATAGACATAATGGTATGAATGGGAACTTATAATATAACTATGTTTCATTGTATATGTCAACATTGTAATTGATTGAATGATTATATTCCTTGGTTGGTTATTGACAGTTAAGTCAATGGGGTTTGAAAGGATGTTCAATGGGATCTTGAATAAACGAATTCTGATAGACTGATAATATGAAAATTGGTAAAACACTTATCAAATTTGAACTTTGGATTTTGGTAATTGACATTCCTATGTGTGGATGAATGTGTTATGTGCCTGAGTAAATTACATTTCAGTTTTATGGTCATTCCATGATAGAAATAATAATGGGAGATGTGAACACACTATCTTGTTTGGGCTAGAATGTCTTCATTAAGGGTAATGCATGGTAAAGGAAGATAATTACTTAATTTAACCCCTGTGAATACCTAGTTCCCAAAGGAGTCTGTTAATCATGTTAGTGCAATTTTTTCATGATTTATACAAGTCTTGTAAATTGTTCCTAACTATAATAGTTATTTGTATTATGAATGTTTCATAATTTATGTTTAATTCTAACTCTATTCCATAACCTTAATGTGAATGAATTATAAGACTAAAATTCTTGTCCAAGTTTCCAATAGTTAGCTCTATGCCTGGGAAACTTAATTTTTGAAGTTATCAAACTTAAGGTTGGTTTACTTGAATAATCCATATGTTTGTATGAATCTTGACTTTTGGTTGAAGACATGGAAATTGCAAGTTCATTGAGTGTCATATGTTTTGACTTAGTCATTTTTCCTAACCTTACTACAATTACGTGTCGAATTTTTCAGTAAGTGAACTCGACACATGCCTAAACCTTATGTTAGCCTCTCTTTCAGCCTTCCAGAAAGTGACAGACTCCCTGGAGATGTTTTCCGATGTTTTTCATTAAGTTTCGATGTGGTGGGTCCCACATTAGAGGGGAACCTATGGTGTTGAAGCCGAAGTGGTGTTGCCAACGTTAAAATCATAGGTGGACTCATGGAACTGTGATTTCGTTCTGAATTTTGACTTTCGAGTCAAAGTTTGACAGCGCCTAGTGTATGTGAATTATTTGGGGTTTTGATGCTAAGGTGGCAGTGCCAAAATTGGCACTTGATAGGTCAGTAATTTTTTCCAGTCAATGATGACTTCCGAGGTTCAACGTGCCAACGTTGGGCAACTTGGGACTCAAATGTTAGAACGAGCATGATGAGGTTGTTTCGTTAGAGATCCATTGTGCGATTCCAATATCTGACTCCCAATGTCGGGAACATCAGGAAGGCATGGTCAAGTCAAGAAGGAGAAAATAGTCGTTGGGACTATTTAAAAAGTTAATTTATTGGTTGATTAATTAAATTTAATCAATAACCAAGAAATATAGCCTATAGTTAACTATGCTTCTGCATTAGTGAGTTGAATGGTGCTCATTATTAATTGCTTAAATAATTTTAACCAAATTTCATGTGATCTAATCTAGAATTAATAAGATTCCATGGTGGATAGATAGAAGAGCCTCCATACATCCAAAGAAATAGTTTTTTTATGACATGTATTATGTGCTTCTTTCTACATATCAGAATATGTGTTGTTGCGAACATGTGGGTGCATTACAAATTGGTATCAATGTTGAGGCTACAACTCTCGAGCCTTTTGGGTCTTTTATTATATTTTTGAATTGAATATTTCATGTTTGAAAGATAAAAATGAATATGCATACAAACAATGATGTGAACTAACACTCATGGCTGATTTTCAGATTGCTAGTGATAGCACAATTTTCATACCATTGTACTTGTAGATTGACAAGTGAAGTAGGGAAGCAGTACTGAAAAGATGCCAGAGGATCCCGCATTATCCAAATTTGATGAGGAAGTTGGTATGGGTGTTCAAAGAACATAATCTAATAGTCATCAAAGTGATATGGGAATAGTGTAAGTGTTCCAAACTTTAAAGGACATATATAATGGGAATGGAAAGATCCTACAGAGTTTGCAACAACAAAATCAAATAAATCAACAAGTAATGCAAAATATGGTATAGTTACAAAATTAGATGCAACAAGTATCTTCCATCATAAGAAGGGAAGGAGAAGAATCAATGAAGAGAGGAATTCTTGATAGATATCAACATTCCAAAGATAAGGATGTAAGAAAAATGGGCTTGTGTTCCCACTATCATTCAATTGAAAGTCATCCTCAGAACGAGGTGCTTTGAATTCAGCATGATGTTCATCTTAAAAGACATTAGAAGAGAAATCGTGATGGGAAGGTATTACAGGGTGAACTCAAGAAAATTAAACTTCCCACCTTTGATGGGGAAAAATATAGAGAAGTTGCAGAAATTTAGCTTCTAGAAATGATGAAATATTTGTAATTACATGACTGTTCTGATAATCAAGAAGCTTGTATTTCTATATATAGTATTCAGGGAAAAAATTACAGGTGGTGGAAGCATCTTAAGCAAGTAGAACATCTAGATGAAAGGAAAATATCATGGAGGAGTTTTCAAAGGTATTAGAAATATGAATATATGTCCCAGCAATATTATGATAAGAAAATGCAAGAATTCTTCGAACTCGAATTGGGGAGTATGACTATGGAAGAATACAAGAAAATATTCATGGAATTACTAAGTTATGTTGAATTCATCCAAGAATAAAAGGTTAAGATTCAGTGATTCCTCAGTGGTTTACCAACATTCTACAAGGATCGGATAACTTATGACGAACCTTGGACTTTGAAGGAATGCATTAGAAAAGATAAATGTTTGTATGAGCAAGATAAAAATACACAAATGTGTGAAAATTGTGGAAGGGTAAACTAAAAGATAAACAAGATCCGAGGAAAAATTGGTTTAAGCCTCTTGATGTTAAGCAAGATCTATATAACTCTTTCAAAATTCCCACCCTAAAAGGTGAGTCCATGGCAACTAAATCTATAGGACAAAAGAAACCATTACAAGTTAAATGTTGGAAATGTGGAGGTGATCACTACCTTAATAAATGTCCTGAGAGGAAAAATAGAGATGATAGTATGTATAATGTGTATGGAGCATCTGCAGTGGAAGGTGTTGCTAGATGCATTCCTCGTATTTTTGCAACTTTGGATAATCGTCAGGTAGACTGCCATTCTTCAATAATTGAAATTGAAGTAAAATAAAAGAATTTGTCAATTTCGGTTGTGGTTGATTCTAGAGCTTCTGACAACTATGCAAATACTAATCTAGTTGAAAGATGCAAATTAGCAAATAGTAAACTTCCTAAGCATAGAATAGTACAATTGGCTACCAGGATGAAAAGGAAAATTACTTCCATGGCTAACAATTCTAGTTTGGAAATGAATGGGTGGCATACCAAAGCTAATTTGGATACCATTCCTCTCAGTTCATATGATGTGTTCACCAGAATGGATTGGATAGAATGGAATCATGTTATTCTTGAATACCATAATAAAAGTATGATGTGTCTAGATGAGGATGGTAAAATTGTTCAGATTAAAGGTATCCCAAGGCTGATTTTGGTAAGGAAAATCTCAATTGTACAAAAGAATAAATGTTTCGGGAAGAGATTCCAATTGTATGCAATCCATGTGGAAGATGTATGAATTGATTTGGATCTACACATTGAATAAATTCCAGTGTTGCATAAATTTCAAGATTTACTTCAAGAAGTGCCTTTGCTACCTCCTAAATGAGACATTGATTTTACAATCGATCTCATTCCAGGGAAAGTGCCAGTGTCTAGAGATCATTACAAAATGAGTACCCCAAAGCTGAGAGAATTAAAATTGCAACTGGAAGAATTGTTAAAGAAGGGTTATATACACCCTAGTGTTTCACGATGGGGAGCACCTGCTTTGTTTGTGCAAAAGAAATATGGCACACTGAGGTTGTGTGTGGATTACAAGAAAATAAATAAGGCCAGGATCAATAATAGGTATCTATTACTGAGGATCAATGATTTGTTTGATCGATTGAGTGGAGATAGAATTTTCTCAAAGATCGACTTAAGGTCAAGTTACCACCAGGTATGCATCAAGGATTAATATATCAGTAAGAATACCTTTAGGACCAGGTATGGGAACTTTGAATATACAGTAGTACCTTTTGAATTGACGAATGCACCAACTACATTCATGGGTTTGATAAATGGTGTATTCAAATAATTTTTGAATTCATTATAGTGATTTTGGGTGATATATTGATTTATTCCAAGATAGAAGAGGAACATGAATAACATCTCATGATTACCTTACAGATCCTAAGAGATAAGTAGTTATACACCAAACTTATAAAATGATCCTTTTATCATAAATAGTTGTTGTATTTGGGTCACATTATTTCTGAGGAAGGAGTGACCGTGGACCCTACTAAAATAAAATCCATACAGGAATACCCTACTCCAAGAAATGTCACAGAAGTAAGATAATTTATGGGATTGGAAGGTTATTACAAAAGGTTCATAGAATATTTCTCTCAAATTGTGAATCCAATTACATCATTACAAAAGAAGGTTGTGAAATTCATCTGGAACTAGAAGTGTGAAGACGACATCATAATCTTGAAGGAGTTACTCACATGTGCTCCAATATTAAAAATTCCAGATCCAGACAAAGAATTTGTGGTATGTAAAGATGCATCTCTAGAAGGAATTGGTGGAGTTATGATGCAAAATGGGCATGTGATTTGTTATGAATCAAGGAAAATAAAGGAGCATGAAAAGAACTATACTAATCATGACCAGGAGTTAGATGCCATAGTTCATGCACTTTGGATGTGGAGGCATTATCTCATGGAAACCATGTTTAAATTAAATATGGATCATCATACCCTAAAGTATTTGTTTGAGTAGTCTCATTTGAATGAAAGACAAATTAGATGGATTGAATTCTTGAGCAAATTCAATTTTGAAATTGAGTACATAAAAAGTAAAGAGAACCGAGTGGCAGATGCACTTAGCAGAAGAAGTCAGATAATGCAGATTTCAGCCATCAATAATTGGAAATCTGATTTAAAAATCAGATTGCAGGAAGCATTAAAAGTAGATAATCATTATTTACAAGTTGTGGTTGCATGGCAAAATTCACATTTCGGCTGAATATGATTTGAAGACAATCGTATTACAAGAAATGCATAATGTACCTTATGTAGGTCACCGTGGTTATCCAAATATGTTGACAACAATTAAAAAGGAATATTACTAGCTAGGTATGAAGAAAGAAGTGACCAGATTTATTGCTCAATGCATGGAATGTCAAAGAGTGAAAGAAGAACACATACATCCTGCTGGGAGACTTCAACCATTGTTGGTACCAGAATGGAAATGGGATGTGGCAACAATTGATTTCATTAGAAATTACCAAGAACACCGAAGCAACACAATTATGTTGTGGTAGTGGTTGAGAAATTAACAAAGTCAACTCATTTTATACATGTTCAGTCGACATTTAAGGAATCTAAGATCACATAAATCTATATGAATGAAATTGCCAAGTTGCATTATATTCCAAAAGCAATTGTTTTAGATTGAGATCCAAAGTTCACTTCAAATTTTTAGAAAGGGTTGTTTAGAGAATTCATAACTAAATTCAACCTTAGTATAGCTTATCATCCACATACGGATGGACAACTGAGGGAGTAAATAAAATTATTAAGGACATGCTTAGAATGTATGTAATGGACACACTCTAAAATGGGAAGATTACTTGTACTAAGTGGATTTTTCCTACAACAACGGTTATCAAGTATCATTGAAGATGAGTCCATTTGAAGCACTACATGGCAAGAAGCGTAATGTTCTAGTAAATTAGGACAAACTAATTGTTTGACCATAAACGATTCAAGGTATGGAATAGCGGGTAACCAAGATCAAACAAAAATTGAAGGTAGCTCAAGACTGAAAGAAGAACCATGCAAATAAAAATAGAATGCATAGAGAGTTCCAAGTTGGGGACAAAGTGTTTTTAAAGGTCAAGCGAAGTAAAATCCATTACAGTTGGGTAAGTGCAAGAAGTTGGTCTCCATATTTTGTGGACAATTCGAGTTCCTAAGCCGAGTTGGATCAGTGGCCTATGAGTTGGACCTACCTCCTATGGTTAATGTGCACAATTGTTTTCATGTTTCCTTATTGAAAAAGTATGTTTATGACTCTAATCATATCTTGGATTGGTATGTGGTATAAGTAGAACCAGAGGGGGAAATCCAATTACAACCTATGTGTATACTGGAAAAAATCGTTAGGACCCTCTCGAATCGAGACATAAGATAGATAAAGGTCCAATGGGCACACTAACAACCTGAGGAAGTGACTTGGGAAATGTAAGACGTGATGTGGGAAGAATAACCATATCTATTTTGAAGAATTGTGCACATGTAATGCAAAGACATTTTGAAAAGAAAAAAATCATGTGTTTTGGAGAATGTAACATCGAGGATAGTGTTGAATTTAAGGGGGAGGGGAATGTAACACCCCTGCCTGAACCCCTAGTCTAATGATGTAATATGTAATTAATTGACTATGAATTCCCAATAGGCTAGAACTTATTGTATATTTATAATTATGAATAAAAAGTATCTACAACTGGTTGTGGCTGATACAAAACGTTGAGAAGATTGAGGAATCAAGTATTCACTAAAGAGATGGTAAGGAGTTTGTAGATGGCATAGGGGGCTATGTTATGACCCAATTATAACCTTGAGTTCCTAAAAGAATACCTTATGTCATTAAGTGAGCCTAAACATCTTTAATCAGACTTACACGTGATTTAAGAGTTAGTTGAGAGTTAAAAGGTGATTAAGGGGGAATTAGTTAAATGTGACACATGGTCCGTATGGAATAAAGGTCTCATGCAAAATAAGGAATCGGGCTTGGGGAGTGAATCCTATAGGGGAAAGCATGTAGAGAAGGAAAAAAACAAGAAATATATAATTTGTTATGAGTGAGACGGGGAAGGGGAAATAATGATAACCCAAATTGTTGGTTAGACTGTAGAATTATGTTTGGAACCTGAGGAAATATTACCTTTTACTGTTATGGAATGGTTGTTGGGTCAGTTGAATCCTGATAGCTAAAACCAAAACCTGTGAGCCAAATTACAATGTGAATGATGTTGTATTCGTGTCCATGTTTTCCTCTGGTTACTCTAATGAGATGCAAAATGGTGCATGCAGTTAACTTGGTGGAACTTTGAGCATTGTGAATAGTGATGTGTCTCATTGTAGTGCTAATAAAAGGAATATAAGGGGTTGTATTTCACTATTTGACATGGAATTGTTATTGGACCAATGATCCTGATTATGAAGTGAGAATTCTGAGAACCTTGGGACTAGTGAGTACATGAGTCTTAGCTTAAGGGTGTTGTTTCTACTGAGAGATATATGAGCAGGATTTCATATGGTTGGGTGGAGCCTTCCTACCATGAAGCCAATTTCTAGTTATATTGAATTCAGATAAGTGCCTGAAGATTTGTATTAACTTTGCATTGAATATATGTATATATATATTGTCACGAGCAAAAACAAAATGTGTATGTTGTTCATGTTGAATGTTGGTTAGTTAAATTATAAATTGTTGGATAGACATAATGCTAAGAATGGGAACTTAAAATATGAATTTGTTTCATTGTAAATGTCAGCACTGTAATTGATTGAATGATTATATTCCTTGGTTGGTTATTGATAGTTAAGTCAACGAAATTCCTAAGGATGTTTAATGGGATCTTGAATAAATGAATTGTAATGGACTAATAGTATGAAAATTGGTAAATCACATATCATATTTGAGCTCTGCATTTTGGTGACTGACAGTTCTTTATGTGGATGAGTGTGTTATGTTCCTAAGTAAATTACATTTTAATGTTATAGTCATTGCATGATAGCAATCATAATGGGATATGTGAACATAATGTCTTTTTTGGGATAGAATGTCCTCATTAAGGGTACTGCATGGTAAAGGAAACTAATTCCTTAATTTAACCACTGTGAATATATAGTTCTTGAAGGAGGTTGTTAATCCCATTAGTGTATTTTTTGCCTGATTTATACAAGTCTTGTAAACTGTTCCTAATTGTAACAGTTATTTGGTGTATGGATGTTTGAGAATTTATGTTTAATTGTAACTCCATTCCAAAGCCTTAATGTGAATGAATTCTAAGGCTGAAAGTCTTTTCCGAGTTTTGAATAGTTATCTCTATGCCTAGTAAACTTAAGTTTTTGAAGTTATTAGACTTAAGGTTGGTTTACTTGAACAATCCCTTGATTTGTGTGAGTATTGATTGCTGGTTGAAGACATGGAAATTACAAGTTCAACCAGTGTCATATGATTTGAATTAGTCATTTTTTCTAACCTTACTACAATTATGTGTCAAGTTGATCACTTAAGTGACCTAGAAACGTTCCTAAACCTTATGTTAGCCTCTCTTTCCATCATGTCAGAATGTGACAGAATCCCTAGAGATATTTTCTGATATTTTTCAATGTTTTTCGTTAAGTTCCAATGTGGTGGTTCCCACATTGGAGGGGAACCTATGGTACCAAAGCCAAAGTGGCAGTGCTAACATCATAATCAAAGGTTGACTTGTGGAGCTCTGGTTTTGTTCCAACTTATGACTTTCGAGTTGGAGTTTGATAGTGCCTAGTGTATGTAAATCACCCTAGGTTCTGATGCCGAGGTGGGAGTGCCAACACTGGCATCAAAAAGGTTGTTGGTAATTTTGTTCAGCCAATTTCAAATTCCAAGGTTCGATGTGCTGACATTGGGTAGAGAAAACAACCTTTTTAGGAGACCCAATGTGGGTCATCTGGTATACTGACAAGAGGTTAGCAGTAAGACCTAGGACATACAAGACATTATTGAAGGAACCATGGTCAAAATCAATGCTACCTTTACCCTTACTTTCAATTTCTGAGTTGTCTCCTAGCAAAATATTTGGACCTTTCGAACCATCAAGAGAGGAGAAGGCCTCCTTTATTGAAACCATATGCCTAGAAGCTCCAAAATCAAAGATGAAGGAAGGATATCTTACAATGCTTGCAACCATGGCATGAACTCTCTCATTGTCTTCGAAACTGGATCCTCCTTCCTTCTTCTTTGCGCCATCAGGAAGGGAGATGTTGTTCTTCTCCAAGAGTTGAGTTAGCATATCGATTTGCTTCTTCATGCAAGAGCTATCAGGATGAAATCCCTTACCACAGTATGTGCACTTGCTTCCTTCACCATTACCTTTCTTCGAAAGGATGGCCAAGATTAGTTGTTCATCTTCTTTACCAGTACCACACTATTTTAGTTGCAAAACCAATGATTTTAATTTGGAGAAGTAGACTTGCAAGCATTCGAAGCTACTTGGACTCCGTGAAATCAACTCGTTCTCCAGTTGATGACCCCTCATCTTATCTGTCTTCCCAAATAAATTTTTAAGCTTCTCCCATATTTCATTTGGAGATAACAATCCATTAAGATGAAATAGAAGGTCCCTGGAAATACTGAGACATAAGAGACCATATGCCTCATCTCTCCTATTATACTATTTGATCTTCTTTATTGATGCATTAGGTTCAACTTCAGTTGCCATGGTCACTCTGTAGAGGCCTTTACTCCTCATCAGAATCTCCATCCTTGCATTCCATTCGAAGTAGTAGAATGCAGTCAAGATAATTTGGTGAGATTGATCCATTCTTCAACAACTACGCCCTTAAACAGACAGAATGCGCTCCCAGTGAGTGATGTCAACCCAAAAAAATCAATTAGAAATGGAAACCAATCGAGCTACCAAGGCTATGATACCATGTGGAAATTAAGCCCAAGCTTAGATCAATTGAACTCACAAAATTGCTTGAAAAATATGCAAGAAACACTCAAAAGGAGACTGAATATATTGAATAACACAAACTATTGTTGATATTAATTTACACCTGCCATCATTAAATAGATATAGGCTTCTCAACCATGCAGATACTCCAAGGATTCGAAAGCATAAATATGTTATTCGAATTAGTACAAAAGCAAACTTATTAAATTAGTCAAAACCCCCCATATGTGTATAAAGCACTTTCCAAATTAGTCAAGATGCTCACGAATTTCCTGAATGAGTAGCTACAGCTGATAAGTGAAGGAAAGTGGACTTTATCATGCTTTTAGACGAGGAAAAGAAGGGAGGTGATTTGTTGCAAAAAACAAGGCAATCTACCTTAAAACTAGCTTTAGCTTTTGCCTTAAAACTGCAGAAAAGCTAGAAACTCTAGAAAAGGTAGGAATGCGCACTTACTAAACTCGACAGTTTATTAGTTGGAAGAATCTTATCCAGAATCTTTCCAAAGCACTCTAAGAGGTAGTTTTGGAAAGTTTGACCATAGAAATGGAAGTGGATGTAAGCTAACTACTTTAGGACCTAGGAAATTAATAAAAAAGATTAATTATTGTATCCTAAGTATTGGAATGTGTTTTGATTATTCCAACAATTTGCAAAAACCACAAAGTGTATATTCATCAATTGGGTTGAGTTTAAAGAGATACAACTATATCGGTTAATCCGACAAGGTTTTCTTTTGGACATGCCCCTATATGTAATGGAGGATGAAGCCTTTATTATCTCATCTACAACAAAATGACACAAGGCCACATTAAATCTATTCCTCTCCTAAGTTTGGATGCTAGTGAACTATCGAATGACCTATCCACATATTCTAACCAATATTGAAGAGAGGATGATTCAGTGGACAATACCATGTATTGCATTCAATTTCTTTGTAGGGCTTTAGGATTGGCAATGCAAATGTCCAAAACCAAATGTTACCAATGGAGTTACAAGGATATCCCTAAGTGACTATTAGTCAAAGGGTGGGGTGGGTAGTAACCTAGCCATGGGTTCAAATTTCTCGGTATCCCCCTCTCCATTAAAACTTTCCTAACGGAGCTATACAAAATCATGTTGCTAATAGTTTTAAAAAAATCATTAAATAGATTGTGAATCCCTTTCCCTTATAAGGAAGTTTCAAAGTTGTACCAAAATACCCATGTTTATTACACATCGTGTTGAGTGCCTGCTACGCACCCCAATATAAACTTGAAAAGCTCCTAAAAAAATTTCCTATTGGCCAACTTCAATGGAACGAAGGGGTTTAATAGAGTTAGTTGGAGCCTCTATTGTACCCTTAGAGAAAAAGGAGGTATAGGTATTCTAGCACCTGAACTCAAGCCTAAAAATCCCTTAGTGCCAAATGAGTAATTAAGGCAACAAAAGGGAAGGAGGAATGTAAGAATTTGCTAAAAAATGGAATCACTTGATTGGGTACACTGTGTGGTGTAATCTAACCTTTCAAACCTTTATTAAGCAATCCAACTCTCATTCAAGTGAAGGGTACCTTTGTAGCCAAAATCAATTGAAAATATTAGGAGATCATCTAGTACAAGTTGAAGTGGAGAAATGATTCACTTAGAGATACACTTTATTTCAATGACCATTGTTTATGATGGTCCCCACTAGTTCTTGAAGAGAGGTAGTTGCTCACTGAAATACCATAGTTCTCATCCAAGAGAGTGTACAATAAAAGCATTTGGGGCCCATGTGACCTATCTGACAACCAACCCAAATATTGTAAAAATCAAGAAGCCTTGAAAGCAAAACTTAGGCTCAAACCCATAGAATTATTTTAAGAAAGTTTAGAAGTAGATACCAAATTACCTTTTTCTCAAACATGACCTTCCAAGGGCACAAATGGAATGGAAAAATGGGAGATGGAGCCAAAGAAAATATTTCTTGGTACAATTCGAACAACCACTATAAATGGCTTTCTAATAGCTCTGGGCTAGAGGGAAAAATTAATAAAATATGGAGAATTAAGTCTAATGAAAAAACTTGGCTCTATCAGTTGACATCCATATAGGAATGGCAATTAGACCCACCAAAGGTCTATTTTGTTTGGTCTCTAATTCAAAATGGCCTACCAATATGGAAACACTTGAAACACCTAAGAATAATGCACCCTACATGCCCTTTGGGTGACAAGAATGAAACCTCAAAGCACTTTGTTTCGGCTTTGTAAATATGCCCAATCTACTTGAGAATGGACTTATAAGTTATGTGACCCCTTGTCCTCATTTGATATCACACGGAAAGCAACTCAATTGGAAGATTCTCTATGTTGATCCATGGATTTTCATAGAATGCATTGCTATATCATCTTTGGAAACAATAAATGAATGAATCTCTAATGTATGCCCATCTATTTATTTTTGTTGATACAAGTATAAATATAAAAAGTGAAGATGCATGTAAACCACCTACATGAGCTTATAGACCATTGGACTAATGAACCATGCACCATAAGGAAAGTGCCACCTAAAGGGGACTCTCTTCCCCACTGAGCACTCTCCCAAGCTTCATGCATCTAACAAACCCAATAGAGTTGACCCGTGCAAGAGGTTACATAATATTTTTGCTATTAACAATTTTCCAGTGGAACATAATAGGAACAACAAAATATAACCAAGTAAAACATGAGCACAATAATGATGGCATCTTCATTCAAGTGAGAGATCTTAAACTTAGAATTATCAAGTACCCAAAGAGATCTAAATAATAAAAAATATACAACTCAAGAAACTCAAGAAATTAGATCCCTCTCAATGTTTGATACATCCAGATTTAAAATAAATCTATGCTAATAATTTTAATAGACTCAATTTTTTTTAAAAACTTCAGTAAATACCAACCTCCATTATTGGGTTCACTCTAGTGAGTGGTAAGAGCCAAATTTATTCACAAGAATCTAAAAGCACAACTAATAAGAGGCAAGTGGTGCCCAAACCGTCCTCTTCTGGTTTATTTTGGGAAAAGTTTGTAAAGACTCTCTTTGCAATCCGCAATTTCGTGTGTAAAAAATTGCAAATTTAGAGTACAATTTGATCTGAATCTACCAAATGGATGAAGATATCACGAGCTCTGAGATTCTAATTTTGAGTCTGCCGGATTCAGGAGGAGATGGCTAAAAGTAAGCTGCTCAATGAGCAGAAGACTAAGAGTAAAAATATGCGTGAATCTTTTGTTGGAATCTAGTGTTGGTACAGTCTACACTGAACACTCCCAATAGATTAAAAAATTAGTGTTAATTTGAAGTGCCAATTTTGAAAATTTCAATGATGCAGCAATGGGGTTTAAAGTTGCAATATTCAGGGATACCCAGAATTGAATGGATTACGCAAGGCCTGTGATTGAAATGACTGCGATTCCTTTACAAGAGCAACAGATGCTGATTTTGATTGAAGTCTTTCCGGTTAACAATGGCAGTAATAGCACCTTTAACCAATGATGGTCGCATTCTTCTTCCTTCAACAGAGAATGGCAACGACCAGTATTCATCAAACACAACCCAGCAGTACATTTCTAACTCATGTGAAAAGACTCTGTAAACAGGGCTCCTTGAAAGAAGCACTGCACATTGTATATAGTTACAGTAACCTGACCTTGGATTCCTGCACATATGTTTATCTCTTGCACGGCTGCATCCAGAAGAAGGCCTTGTGTGATGGCAAACGAATCCACGCTCATATGAATACGATGGGAGTTAGGGAAGACAGAGTTTTACACAACACACTCGTTAACATGTACGTCAAATGTGGTAATGTGGCCGATGCTCGCAGAGTTTTCGATCAAATGTGTGAACGAGATGCATGCTCGTGGACTGTAATGATCGCAGCTTATGCAAGGCAAGGGCCTGCTGACGAGGCACTCAATCTCTTCCACCAAATGCATCGGACAGGGGTTGAACCTGATGAGTTGGTCTTTTCAAGTGCTCTTTCAGCGTGTGCCAGCCTGCCATCTCTGGAATGGGGTTTGCAAATCCATGAAGAAATAATAAGGAGGGGATTGCAGTTTCATGTTTATGTGGCCAATCCTCTTCTTGACATGTATGCAAAATGTGGTAAGATACAGGAGGCACGCGAAGTGTTTGACAGAATGCATCAACGAACCATTATCTCCTGGAATGTTATGATTGCAGGATATACCCAAAACGGGCTTGTGGATGAGGCACTCGAACTGTTTGAGGGAATGCCTGAACGAAATGTGGTTTCATGGAATGCGATGATTGCAGGTTTTGCGCAGAATGGGCTGGTTGTAGAGGCTTTGAGATTCTTCAGGAAAATGCCTCAACCAAACCTGGTTTCCTGGAATGCCATGATCACAGGTTTTGCACAGAATGGGCTTTTTGATGAGGCTGTCAAACTCTTCAAGGAAATGCCTCAACAAAGCGTGATCTCTTGGAATGCCATGATCTCTGGGTATGCACAGAATGGGCTCATTGATGAGGCTATGAAACTTTTTAAGGAAATGCCACAACGAAACGAGGTTTCGTGGAATGCAATGATTGCAGGATTTTCACAGAATGGACATTTTGAGGAGGCCCTGAAGCTTTTCCGAGAAATGCAATTAGCAGCTGTGAAACCAGATCCAAAAACTTTTGCTAGCATTCTCCCTGCATGCGCCAACTTGGCAGCTTTGGAGAAAGGTATGGAGATCCATGACACAATAACTAGAATTGGATTACAGTCTAATACCACAGTGATGAATGCACTGATACACATGTATGCAAAATGCGGGAGCATAGAGAAGGCACGCGAATTATTTGATAAAATGCATCATCGAGCGGTTGACTCATGGAATGCCATGATAACAGGATATGCCATGAATGGCCATGGCAAGGAAGCCCTCAAACTCTTTGAACAAATGAAGCACTCTGGCATGAACCCGAACCATGTTACCATGGTTGGTGTTTTGTGTGCATGCAGCCATGCAGGCCTAGTCCATGAGGGCAATCTATACTTTAATTGCATGACGAAATACTATAATATCACACCTGCAATGGAACATTATATATGCATGGTTGACCTTCTTGGCCGTGCTGGACTTCTGGATGAAGCAAAAGACTTCATAAACAAAATGCCAATAAAACCTGATCCTGTTGTGTGGATTTGTTTGCTTGGTGCCTGCAGAGTACATAACAATATAGAACTTGGAGAATGGGTAGCAGATTGCCTTTTTGTCTTGGACCCTAAAAATTCTACACCTTATGTGCTTCTTTCAAATATTTATGCTGCAGCTGGCAGGTGGAATGACCTTGAAAAGGTAAGGAAAATGATGAATGATAGAGGCATAAAAAAGACACCAGGATGCAGTTGGATTGAGATCAATAAAGAGGTGCATGCTTTCCTCACAGGAGACAGATCACACCCACAAACACACAAGATCTATAAAGAGCTGGAGAGGTTGTCTTTGGAGATGAAGGTAGCAGGGTATGCTCCTGATACAACTTTTGTGTTGAATGATGTGAAGGAGGAAGAGAAGGAACAGATTCTTTGCCACCATAGTGAAAGGTTGGCAATCGCGTTTGGGTTATTAAACACACCCCCTGGAACAGTTGTGCGAGTTGTCAAAAACCTTCGAGTATGTGGTGACTGCCATACCGCAACAAAATTCATCTCCAAGATTGTTGCACGAGAAATTGTCGTGAGGGATTCCAACCGTTACCATCATTTCAAAGGTGATCAATGTTCATGTGGGGATTATTGGTGATATATAGCAAGCTATCAATACATGTCCGCGATATTGGTGATATATAGCAAGCTATCAAACTGCCCACATTGCATTAGCGAGGGACTAGGTTTTATCTTCAGTGTCTGTGAAAGTGCAGTGTTTGTTTTTATAGAGATAAGGCCTATGGTTTCAATCCGGACAAATCAATCTGGCACTATTACTGTCTGTGAGTCATTCTTATATATACTGCACATATTATATTCCTAAGAAATCTGGTAGTTTGATAATTTGCAGATGATAGCTTCGTCAATTTGCCAATATGAAGAAAAGGTTTCTAAGAGCTGGGCAATAAGCTTTTCTTCTGTATCATCCTTGGTAGTTCTCATTGAATGTCTTTTAATATTAAAGGCAAGAAAACTAATCCAAACATCTTGAAAGATACATGACAAATAACAGCTGTTAGCAAGTGCTGCTCAGACACTAATAGGCCAATGAGAATTCTTACGCAGGGCTCTTTACTAATTGTTGCAAAATGTTGCAGAAGCACCACTTGCATATTGGCGATCTCGCATCACCCAAAATTATTTTTGTTCCAAGTATTTAATAAAGGGCAACGGGACTACAATGCGGAAACCAATTGATAAATCAAAGAGGCTGTGGGTTAGATTCCACATGGCAGCTGATGATTGGTAAGGAGGTGGACACAATTGACATGGTCAACTATGATGAGCTGCTTTTATCTAGGGTCAAAGTCTATATAGGAATAGGCATCTGTATTAGAAGGCACCTTGGAGTAGCTTAATATTTAAGTGCTTGGGATAGCTCAAGGAAGAGCTCAAAGGTCTGGCTCTGGAGTTTTGATAGCTCGATAGCATGGGAATATCAGCAGCTCCTGAACACAGAAATGAGATAACAGATCGAGAACAGTTTGAGAGCGGAGCTCGCCTGGATTTGAGTTTGGTCGTCTATCGTCGTTGACATTGGGCATTTGCTTGGGTTATTTTGCTAAGAATTTGTAGTTTGATACAAAGGCTTCAAGCCTATGACTATATTGATGTTCACACTGGTTTTGTTGGCATTGATTGAATATGAGCTGTGTTTATGAGTTCTGTGAAAAGAGAGCTTTTGTGGTGTTGCTGGCAGTTGAATAAATTTTTATTATTTTCTAAATCTGATTTGTCATTTGTGTAATGGATGCCATATTTGTGTTGTTGCTTCTTTTATTTGTGTTGTGTACTTTGAGGGACATCTTGCAGTTGCATTTCAGTATCAGAGTAGGAAGAACCTGCAGTGAGGATAGAATTGTCGAGTGTAATATCCCAGATGCGGATATTCAATTGTTTTCTACACTAGGGCTTGCTGAAGCCTCTCGATGTACAATAATATTGAAAATAAATTTGCATGCAAAGAGCCGGACAAATGGCCCTATTTTATAGCTAACTAGGGCATAGAATTTTATGACGATAGATCAACACTTACCACTGATAATCCGGTTGATGATGCTCCAGAGAGAATATGCATGCAGTAAGAACTAATCGGGTGAAGCTGATGCTCCTTGCCTTCGGTGATACCCCAGCAGCATGAACCCTCAATTAGCTAAAGGTGACGTTTTCAGTGAAGGAAGTGTCTGATGCAGGTGAGAATTTGCAGGAGTGGTAGTCTTCCCATGCTAGAGTGGATGCCTGACACATGCATAAGTTCTGAGATCAACAAGCAGGCTAGCGAATTGAACTTGAGGTTTAGCTGCTCACGACCCCTGATTCCCAAATTGTTGAGAATTGCTCCGAATGAGCAAACTGGAAGTTGATAATCACCGAGTACTGGAGGATGATACCGATGATGAGAATGGTGCCAGTGTTCTGAAAAAAAACGGAGATCTGAGTACCCAGCAAATGGTGTGCGGTTTTCTAGCTAAAAACCCCCCTAGGGCTGCACACGTGTCCCTGCAAACAATCTCTGATGGATATTGGATAACTGCAACTGGATGAATAAGTTGAAGAGCGGATGGTGAACCTGGATGGTTTACCCTGAATGAGACTAGGGCAAATATTTCACTGCCGAAACCTTGTTAGCTGAAGACGTTGTCTTCAACCCCAATTGTCGTGGCTGCACGCTGTGTTGCTACTCAAGAAGCTCCAAACCAATAATAATCATAAGTCCCTTCTCCATTCACTTTATCTTTTTTTTATAACTTTCAACTGCAAAAACCCTAACTTTTGACCTAATTAGGTCACTTTAACTTCTAATTTGCAATTGACTTGCATGCATGCGCATGGAGACTTAATCGGGTGCATGCATCATTAAATAATGCTCAGATGTCATACATGCAGGTGGCCTTTGGCTTTGGTGGCCCTCTTCGACCTAATGGTGATATAATATTGATGCCCTGGATCTTCTGTATATGGCATCAGTCTTCCGCTGATTCCTTGACTGTCAATACCCACTCAAACCTACAGAAATCACATAGGTTAGCAGGTCGGTTCTCAATGCCTAAGCAGACGAGGACATTACAGTCCTCCCCGCTTGAATTTGCTTGTCCTCAAGCCACTGTAAAGTTGGGTGTTGTAATAATTGTTCTGCCTCCCAAGTGACCTCCTCTATAAGCATATCTTTCCACTGAACCAAGTAGTCTTTGATGATTATGTTCCTCAGTTTCTGCTCTTGCACCTCTAGGATGCGCTCTGAAATCAAAATCAATTGTCCCTCGTCATCAAGGGGGGCCAACTTGAAAGATGTAATAATCTACTGACCGACTGCCTTCTTGAGGTTGGAGACATGAAATAGGCTATGAATCTTGCTCTCTAGGGGTAGTTCTAGCTCATATGCTATCTCTCCAACCTTTTGAATTATCTTGTATGGACCATAGAAGCAAGGTTGGAGTTTTTCCGCTCCTTTCTTTTTAAGAGATGACTATCAGTAAGGTTGGAGGCGTAAATAAACGAAGTCGCCCACCTCAAAATTGCGTTCAACCATGTGCTTGTCCACATATATCTTATGCTGATTCTGAGCAGCCTGTATGTTCTCCCTAAGTATCTTGAGGATATCTTGACCCTCCTGAATCCACTCTTTGGCCTTGGGGGCCCTGCTATCGCCAAATATCCGGTCTGCGAAAGTGGAAGCATCATACCCATACAGGGCTCGGAAAGGGGTCATCCCAATTGTCATATGGTAGGTGGTGTTGTAACAATGTTCAGCCAAGTGTAACCATTTGATCCATGTCCTCTACGGACCTGATACGTAATTTCTCAAGTATCCCTCAATCCACTCGTTGACAATCTCTGTCTGCCCGTCACTCTGCGGATGATAACTTGTGCTCATGGCTAACTTGGTCCCCACTATCCGGAAAAGCTCTTGCCAAAAGGCTCCTATGAATTTGCTGTCCCTGTCACTGACAATGGTCTTGGGTAACCTGTGGAGTCTAAATACCTCTTTGAAAAATAGTTCTGCTACCTGTGCTGCTAAATAATCTAAGGATATGGCAAAGAAGTGAGCAAACTTGGTCAATCTGTCCACTACTACGTACAAGCAATCTCTGCCTTGAACCTTGGGCAGCCCAATAATGAAGTCCATAGAGATGCTCTCCCATTTCTGATCGGGAATAGGTAAGGGATGTAGTAAACCAGCGGAGTGGGTGTGCTCTATTTTGTTTTGTTGCCACAATCTGCACTCCCTCACATGTTGTCTCACACCTTTCTTGAGGCCCTTCCATGAGCACCTTTCTCTAATATGTCTGTAGGTCTTAAGAAACCCCTGGTGCCCTGCTAATGGTGAATCGTGCAATGCCTGTAAAATTTTCTTCTTCAGGGGAGACTCTGGAACCAAGAAGATTATGTTTTTGTAGTATATGATATCATCAATGATCCTGTACCTATCATCCTGAATCTGTCCATCCAATAGCTCGCAAGTAAACTTATCTTTGGAGTACTCAACCAAAAGATGAGACCTCTAATCTGATGAGATGCTCATAAGGGATAAAGTAGCTGGTCGTCTGAAAAGTGCATCAACCACTACATTGTTCTTCCCCTTTACGTACTCAATCTCGAAGTCATAGGCCTAATTTTTGCTTACCCATTTCTGTTGTCTCTCGTTTAGCTCTTATGCTCTAGGAAGTATTTCAAGTTGTTGTGATCTGTCTTAAGGCTTGAACCTAGCACCCACTAAGTACTCCCTGAACTTTGGTTAGTGCATGGAGGATGGCTAACATCTCTATGTCATATATCGAATAGTGGCACTCATAGTCTTTGAGCTTTCTGCTCTCAAATGCAATGGGGTGGTTGTTTTGCATCAAAACTGCCCCAATTCCCTCTCCTAAAGCATCACACTCTAACACAAAGGATTGAGAAAAGTCCGGTAAAGCTAATACTAGGCATGAACTCATTACCTTCTTCATTTTTTAGAATGTCTGTTGTGCTGCCTCTGACCAACTGAATGCCCCCTTCTTGATAAGATTTGTGAGGGTTGCGGTCATCTATGAGAATCCATGGACATACCTCCTGTAGTAGGTGCAAAGGCCCAAAAAGCCCTTCAGTTCTGTCACATTTTTAGGTCTAGGCCAATCCAAAATTGCCCGAATCTTCTCTAAGTGCACCTAGACCCCATTGGCCCCTATCACATGTCCTAAGTACAACATCTCCTGCATGCCGAACTCACATTTGGACATTTTGGCATATAGTGACTGATCCTGTAGAATACCAAGTACTTCATCAAGATGTCTCAAATGTTCTTCCCATGTTCGACTGTATATCAATATGTCGTCAAAGAATACCAGAATATATTTACGTAACTACATCTTGAAGATATGGTTCATGCATGACTGGAAAGTAGCTGGTGCATTAGTGAGCCCAAATGGCATCACTAAAAACTCATAATGTCTATAGTGGCAACGGAAAGCGGTCTTTGGAACATCATGTTCCCTGACCCGAATCTGATGGTACCCTGAGCGGAGATCAATTTTGGAAAAGTACTTTGCCCCCTGTAGTTAATCCATCAACTCATCAATACTAGGGTTGGGATACCTATTCTTTATGGTCTTCTTATTGAGTGCCATGTAATCAATGCACTTGCGTAAGGTTCCATCTTTTTTCTTCACTGGCACTACTAAAGATGCAAAGGGACTGGAGCTAGGTTTGATGTACCCCAGCTTGAGTAGTTCCTTGATTGTACTCTTTATCTCATCTTTATACCTCTTGGGATGTCTGTAAGGAGTGGTGACAATTGCTTGGGTCCCCTCCTCTAACTCAATAATGTGCTCAAATCCCCTATCTGCAGGTCGACCTGCTGGAAGGTCTCCGAATACTACCTTGTGCTTCTGCAGTAAGGCATTTATATCTGCTGGATGTTGTGTGGCCTCATCTGGTGGTTTCCTGAAGGTAACCATACACTCTACAACCCACTCAATATCTCTCTGCCGGAGTACTGCTTCCATCCTGTGTGATGTCACTGTTGTGGGAGGATAGGTATTCATCCCTCTCAATACTACCTTCTGTGCTTCTGCTCCTATAAAATCCATCTCCATGGTCTGGTAATTTGTGGAATACTTCCCTATGGAATACAGCGACTGAACTCCTAGTACCACATAGAATGTCTCTATCACTGTACAATTCCCAAGTGTTACTTTTAATTTAGGAATCCTCTAACTACACTCCATGGTGTGACCTACTGCTGCTACCGAAAACCCATCAAAGCTCTCAGTCTGAATGTCTCTCTTTTTAACCCATGCAGTATCAATAAAGTTGTGCGCTGCCCCACCATCTATCAATACTCCCACTCTGCGGCCCTGTATGGTACCTCTAATCCGAAGAGTGTAGAATCTAGGAAACCCTGTCATGGTAGCAATGGAACCTCTTGAGGCCTATCCCTCAAAAACTGTCTCTGTTGTCTCTTCCTGCTCCTGATCCTGGTAATCCTCATCCTCCTCACTGTTGGAATAAGCCTCTATGTAGTAGGCCTTTCATTTTCCTGAACATCTGTGACCTGGTATCCATGGTTCCTGGCAAGTGAAACATAACCTTTTTTCTTCTAAGGTCCTGTCGGGTATCATTGTCCATCCAGTCTTTCATGGGCCATTCTTTCTGGAAGGGTTTCCTTTCTTTATCTTTAATAGAAAAATTGGTCCTGGGAGGAAACCTATTTTTGGGCACTACATCCTACAAGTCTCTAGTCCGGCTGATGGCATCTCCTAGGGTGGTGGGCCTATAAGACTTGACCCATCCTCATAAGGGTTCAGTGAGAGCCTCAGTGAACAACATAATCAACCTGCTCTCTGATATATTTGTGACCATGACTGCTATCCTCTGAAACTCATAAATAAATGCATCTGCACTACCTATCTGCTTGAGCTGTGCCAGCTCCCTAAAGTGTACCTTTGGATCCTTCCGATCAAACCGCTCAATGAGCCTCTGTGTAAAATATGGGTATGAGGTGATGATGTTGTGACCCAGTGTCAGTAACCCGTGGTACCACCACTCACGTGCTTCTCCATCCAAATGCAAAGTAGCCAATTTAATGGCATATGTCTCAATCATGGGGTTGAGCTGGAAGTATGTATCCAACTTCTGCACCCAATTCCTGGTTGGGCCACCTTAAGTGCCCTCAAAGGTAGGGATGGTGAGTTTCCCTATGGTGTGTTGTAACTCATAGTTCTAGGTGAATGGCCTATTGTAAGCTTTGGGTTTGTTCTTACTTTTAAAGTGGTTAAAAGTCAGTGAAGGTCATGGCTGAATGGAAGTCCTCTCCTAAAGCTCTATATTCTCTCAGATAGGCACTCATGGATTCTTTTGGTTATGCTTGTGCTAGAGGCACTGCAACTGGACTATCTAAGAATTGAGGCATGGTAGGTCGGAAAGGCTTGTATATATGGTGATGTCTCTGCATGTCCATATGTAAGTGCTCCCTACTACTGCTAGTGGATACCCTATCACTGTTGGGAAATAAGGGACTGTGTGGGGTGGGCCCATTCTTCTTAGTCATTTGCCTGAAGGTGCTCATCATTTCTTTTTGCCCAGTAGTGAGTTCTTTTCTAGCTGATATGAGACTATTGAAAGTTGTTTTATCATCATCGACCATTGTTTCTTTTCCTTTTCCAAACTGATACTCTCTGTTCCCCAAATCTATGTCCACTAACTCTTGTTCTTTGTCTCAATACCTTTGTCTCCTGTGAGCAATGTTGTATGGGCCTTTTGAAATCATTTATATTTTTGCATGCCCACAGCTGGCAAGGAAAATAGCTCTGATACCACTGTAATATCACAGATGTGGATATTCAACTGTTTTCTACACTAGGGCTTGCTTAAGCCTCCCGATGTACAATAATATTGAAAATAAATTTGCATGCAAAGAGTCGGACAAATGGCCCTATTTTATAGCTAACTAGGGCATAGAATTTTATGATGATAGATCAACACTTACCACTAATAATTCGGTTGATGATGCTCTAGAGAAAATATGCATGCAGTAAGAACTGATTGGGTGAAGAACTGATGCTCCTTGCCTCCGGTGATATCCTAGCAGCATGAACCCTCAATCAACTAAAGGTGACGTTTTTGGTGAAGGAAGTGTCTGGTGCAGGTGAGAAATTGCAAGAGTGATAGTCTTCCCGTCCCAGAGAGGATGCCTGACACATGCATAAGTTCTGAGATCAACAAGCAAGCTAGCAAATTGAACTGGAGGTTTAGCTGCTCATACGCCCCCCGATTCCCAAACTACCGAGAACTGCTCTAGATGAGCAAACTGGAAGCTGATAATCACCGGATACTGGAGGATGATACCGATGATGAGAATGGTGCCAGTATTCTGAAGAAAAATGGAGATCTGAGTACCCAGCGAATGATGTGAGAGTTTTCTAGCCAAAAACCCCCCTACAGCTGCACACGTGTCCCTGCAAACAATCTATGATGGATACTGGATGAATAAGTTGAAGAGCAGATGGTGAACCTGGATGGTTTACCTTGAATGAGACTAGGGCAGATATGTCACTGCTGAAACCTCGTTAGCTGAAGACGTCGTCTTCAACCCCAACTGCCGTGGCCACACACTGTGCTGCTACTCAAGAAGCTCCAAATTAATAATAATCATAAGTCCCTTCTCCATTCACTTTA
Source organism: Pseudotsuga menziesii (assembly GCA_001517045.1). Classification (NCBI taxonomy): domain Eukaryota; kingdom Viridiplantae; phylum Streptophyta; class Pinopsida; order Pinales; family Pinaceae; genus Pseudotsuga; species Pseudotsuga menziesii. The sequence continues at coordinate 417,184 of LPNX011000583.1, read as the reverse complement.
TCTTTCTTTTATAACTTTCAACTGTGAAAACCCTAACTTTTGACCTAATTAGGTCACTTTAACTTCTAATTTGCAGTTGACTTGCATGCATACGGATAGAGACTTAATCGGGTGCATGCATCATTAAATAACGCTCAAATGTCATGCATGCAGGTGGCCTTTGGCTCTGGTGGCCCTCTTCGACCAAACGGTGATATAATATTGATGCCCTAGATCTTCTATATATGGCATCGGTCTTCTGTTGATTCCTTGACTGTCAGTACCCGCTTGAACCTACAGGAATCACATAGGTTAGCGGGTCGGTCCTTAATGCCTAAGCAGAAGAGGACATTACATCGAGGGAGAGAGACAACTCCAACATGGTGACTAGGTAGATGTTGTTTGGATCAGATTGCGGGAAAGTGAGAAGAATATGGCACAATGAAACATATGAGTGAGAAGAGATGGAGGAATATTTCATGATGATGGGAATGATGTCGCGAAGAGACTGCGGAAGGTGTTGATGCAGTTGGAAACCCTAGAGACAACTCAAAAGAAAGGAATGATTGTACATATAATTGTTGAGACTGAAGATGAATGGGAACAAGAGTTTCATGGAGAAGAGCTAGAAGAGGGGAGGATAATGGAAGCCCAATTGAGTTTGGGAAGAATACACTGCAAATTTGTAGATGAATACACTACAGAATTTTGTAGAGTAGCGATTAGAACTAGTCTTGTAAAGGACAAAGAGGAGAAGGTTGGTAGATATATGCATGGTATAAAAGTGTATTTCTCGAAATCTGGCATGGTGGGGGTGCACTCCATAAATGAGCCTTATAGTTTATCCTTGAAGAAAGAGAGGAAGCTACTAAAAGTGGGGGAAATGTGAAAGAATGAGGGGTTTACGGTGAAGAGCAACCATGTGAGAGACAATAGTATGAGGATAACAGGATGGAAATAGTATCAATGAAAGAAGATCCCCATGAATATGTGGAGAATAGGAAGAAGTTGTGATTGACTACGTGTCAGAAGAGATGGAGTAGGAGCATGAGATTGAATGCATGCCTAAAGAAATGTAGGAGGAGCAGGTGAGTGAGTGCCTTTTAAAAGAAGCGGAGGAAATTACCAGTATAGATTCATCTTAACTCCAGATTTACCAAGCGTCTAGAGGGATCAAATCCCTTGAAGTGCAACCTTTTCCTCAAATTTTGCTCTCTATAAAAGGTTTGCACCTCCAAAGGTTTGATTCTTTTGTTGCTTGGTATATCTGGAGTTAAGATGGATCTATACTGGTTTAATATGTAAATCCCTCATATGTAAATTAATGTTTTAATGGTGGTTCAACTCCGAGATCGCATAACAAGAAGTAACTAAGTTTCATTTATCTTTTTGGTCTTATTAATTGGAATAAATAATTCTTTTATTTGAACTTTAGGTTAGGGTCAACATTGTAAAATTTTATTTACTTGATATTTTATTTACTTAATATTTTATTATTTTATTAAAGTGACATGTGTTAGCTCCATGTTGAGCACAAATTTAAACTTCTCCCTCACATTGGTCCATAAAAGCACCTCTCTGTGAAACGGGTGTGTTGGAAAAATTGCAGGTAAGTGAGGCAGAAGAAGAGGTGTGGTTGGAGGAGATTCTCATGTGAAGTTTTAATTCTCATAATTATTTTGTGTGGGTACAATAGCGAAAGGGAGTGTGATTGCGGCTAAATATGATTGTGAAAAAGAAATTTTCATGGAAACCAATGATCATGAAGAGGTTGAATATGTCCATGGAAAGGGTGAGACAATGATTTCATATGGTTTATGCTTTGATGTGAAGGTTGTTTCATTTGAGGACAATGAAAAGGTTACAATAGAAGGAAGAGATGTGCATCCTACATATCTAACATATGTGATAATATGTTTTACAGCTAGATGGATATAAATAAACAATAACTCATGGTGTAGAATGTGGGGATTATTATAGTGGTAGGTAGCTTCATGAGCAAAGAATAGGACCTTGGATGAGAAGTGTAGCATACCAAAGGGTTTAGAACTTGGAGAATATGGAAAAAAAAAGAGAAAGAAGATGACAACTGAATAATGAAAAGTGTTGATTTTATCAACAACCCCATGAGTAGGATGCCCACCTCTTTTCGCATTAGGGGACCTTGATGTAGGATCATCCGTGGCATATTGGCAATCTACATCACATGATTGTCTTTTTGTACCAAGTATTTAATGGTTAGGGTCCTACCCTAGGCCCTTACATTTTTTTTGTTTGCTAGAATCTTCTTGACTTGAGGGAGTGGCCTTTGGCCTAAGAAACCACAACCTAGGGGCATTTAAGCCGTCAAAATCACCAGGGGATTGCACTCAGCCTAGGCCATACCAACTCTCAACTAGTTGTGTTTTGGGTGTCTCCTCCCAACTAGCTCACCTCTAACAGGAATTGAACCCAAGTCACCCTGCTAATGAGACCCACACCTTAACCGGATGAGCTAGCAAGAATTGACCCTAAGCTCCTTACTTAGGGTTACTTAGGAGTCAACTAATTAATGTTTGAGGCCATACTCTTTAAATAAATCCTACTAGGTAGTTGGTACCGATTAATGAATGCAAAAGGGTCATCTTTATGGAATATGGATAGTTAAGAAGTCAGTACTCATTCATATGGGACCACTCGTAGTTAGGATTTAGGTAGTGAAAAAGTATTTATAGAGTAGAAAGTTATGTAATGTTTTGCCAAGTTATTATTATTGTATATAGCTTTGCTCATTTAAAGGTTCCCACTCAAAGAGGCTTGTAAACATTGCTCTCTTTCTAAATTATCAATATAAGGGTTAATAGTTTGTAGGTTCAATACTTTTGTTCTTCCTCATTTACTTTATATTGTTAACATATCTTCTAATATTGCTCTTAATCCGTCATTTTTTCCATATAAGTACACTACAAACAATATCCCAACACTTTCTTATGCCAACATCCACCTTAGTTTTTAGAGTGTTGTTTTTTAAAATGTATTATATAGGCTAGAGACATGTTCCAATATTTATAAACATAGAGCTTTGTGGTTAAGCAGGTCAACTTGCGTTTGGGAGGCATACACACATGGAATACAAGTGGGATCACTTTGTTGTATGCCACGGTATACCTTTCTAGGTACTTGACAAATAGTACCACATTAGATAGAATATGTGTATATTAGATTCAATCTTCCACATACCCTTGGGTATATTAGAAGACCCACATGCATACCTGAAACTACCCCTACAAAATCATGTCAACCACTTGTTGTTATAGTACACTTAACACAACAATCAAGATCATCTTCATGTACTTAGGAATTGTAAAGTATGACTAATGGAACAATTGATTATCCTTAGTTATGTTAACGCAAAAAATTGCTCCACTAGCTCTACATGGCCCAAACCATATACAGACATCTTTTTTCCCTCATTTTTGACCTCCATAACTATGTTTTAACCTTATGCTCTCTCAAAAATCTCAAAAAATATCAAAAAGGACCTAAAAACCCTCAAAGGGGCTTAAAAAAAACCCAAAAAGGGCTTAAAACCCTCAAAAGAGCTAAACACCCACAAAAGGGCTTAAAAACCCCCAAAAGGGCTAAAAACCCTAAATAGGGTTCCAAAACCCTAAAAGAGAGAAAATGACAAGAAAAACTATAAAATAGTGTGGATGTCTCCATCACAAGATTGACTTATTCCTTCCTACCATTATTATATTTCTGTGAGTACGTTGAGAAGCCATCATTCTCAAAATACTCACATTGCCAGTCATTCCATTGCCCTACCTCCCATTTTTGTGTGTTGAGTCTTCCTCCATGCTACCAAGACCTATGGAGAGGCGGCATCATTCTGAGTTAGGGCACGGTGGCCCACTTTCAAGGAAATCAGAAGGTATCATTGTCTCATTGTTCTTTATTTAGTTTTATAGATTGTTTGTATTTGTTACTAATAGTTTGTTTGTAGCTAGCCCTTCCATTGTGAACTCTACCCTTTCGTCCCTTTGATGGAAGGGAGGTGCATTTGCATGCACGTAGCCAGGGTGAAAACCTAGCTATAGTTTTGGCGACCATACTGGTTGATCCCATATGATCCCTTGTTTTGCAGGTATTTTGGGTATTTTTCTCCACAACCGTCCCTAATCGGACCCTCATGAGGCCGATCCAATTCTGTACGGTGCCAGTGCATGTCCTGGTCGGCCACTACCAACTCTTTTTTTTTCTAATTTCTTCCATTCCGGCCCCAGTCGCCACTTTCAGGCTCAAAAGTGCGACCCAGTCACTGCTTTCAGGCCGAAACCTGCGACCCAAGTTGTGACTCAAGCCTCGAAAGGCGCAACTTGCCTCCCAGGGCACAGTCGCGGCTGTTTTTGGCATCAATAGCAACCCAGTCGCCACTCTGTGGCCTGTTTGTGCAACTCAGTGCCACTGTCCTATAGTTAGAAGCGACCTGTCCGTTTCTGAGCCTTTTTACATCTGTTTTCCCTGTCTGAATGGCCCATTCGCCACTAATTGACTGTTACATGCAATCTGTCTATTTCTAAGTTAGTTTCTGCAATTTTAAATTCTGTATTTCATTATTAAAAGATGGAAATTAACATTCTTATTTAAGCCCTCCTCCTCTACTTAGTCATCACCCTTTGAGGTCTTATGAGATAAGACAGGGGGTTGAGTAAGCTTAGTAATAGGCATCCATTTTTGTTATTGTTCTTTTCCATTAAAAACAGGTGACCTTGGAAGCTACAGGGAGTGGAAACCATTGGGGGTTTCATGATGTTCGTGTCCTCCTTGTTGAGCACCGGGCATTTGGGGTGTGACCTGTGGATCTACAGGTGGACTTATTTCCACTTTGATGAGAGCCCAAAATTCCCTCTTGGATTTGAAGGATACAAAGTTGGGGTAGTCACACTACTAGTTTTGCAAAAAATTACAGTCAATCACCTATTATTGCAATTTGTCTTGCACATTGTTTTGATTTATTTTTACCTTTCAAATCTTTTTTGGTTCAAGCCCTTTTCTTGTTCCTTGCAGAGAAACCAATGTTATTTGCTTATTGTAGAATTGAAAGTAAAAGTAACAAATTCATACACAAGCGCACATACTCACACCAAATAATCCAACAAAACTCGGTTCATGACCCCGAGCGAAACCACAAAAGTAACCAATTTACTTAATAATATTTCGGTTTGGGACATAAGCCTCAACTGCAATAACTGTGGGAAGTACTTGGGCTTTGCCCTAAAACTCATTGTGAGGAGTACCACAACAACCCCAAAGTAGTTGGCCAATGAGAGGAATTGTTAAGTGAAACAGGCAACGACCCCTTCCGATTGACTAGATAAACCTTTGTGAGGAAAAAGCCAAGTACTGTCTTCTGACAGCCTTGGTGGCCGAGTGACTACCTGTGAACCAATAGGAAGTCGTTTTAAACCGAGGTCCAAAAAATCATTATCGGTTACTACCCTAAGCCACCATTGATGCACCATGTTCCTCCTCATGACTTAGGGGGCACCCCCCTTAGTTTGAGTCTTTACACTGTCACCATCGAGGCCCTCCTCGACAACTTTCCTCACCTTCAGAAGGCCACATGACCTCTGATTTCGACTCGGATTCCTATAAATCCAAGCCGAACCTGTTTACTGCACCGTTTAGCCCCATGGCTGGCGCAAATTCCGATCCCTTCTTCAGAGAGACGGTTGGTAGCAGACCCAATTCTTTGCCTCACATCATTACCAACATCCCTTCCAATGGTCCAAGTACTACTGTACATGTTGTTGTAGGTACACCACCCATCAATGGTGGCCCTACAATAGCCGCCCACAATTCCAACAATACCATAGTATGTGCCTGGGGGCAGTCGCCCTTCCATGATTATCCTAACTATCCCCATTGCAGGAAGTCAACCTCATGTGCCCCTAGCCATGCATGGACATACCACCCCTGCAAACCTCGGCGCCATTGTCGGTCCCTCTCGAGCTAGCCTTGGGTCCAACCTACCATTCATGGGTCATCTTAACTTGTCAGCTTTGACTCGGTTAACAAATGACCCAATCAACCATCAACCCCATTGGCCTCCCATGCCAACCAAGCTTCCTTCGAACATTCCCAAGTAAGGAAAGGTGGGTGAGTGCCCCCAAAACCACATTATGTCGTTTCATCTATGGTATTCGTCAAACAACATTGTATATGACTCGACCAGAATAAGATTATTCCAACACACACTCATAGGTGTTGCAGCAAAATGGTATATTGAACTACCTCAAGCCTCTTACCCGAATTTCGCTTTGCTAGCCTTCATGTTCCTCCAATATTTCCAACTCCCTGTCTGCTACAACGAAGGCATGGATATCTTGTTATCTTTCCATCAAAATACCGCTACGCACATCACCGACCACATCCATGAGTGGCGGCGATGACACAGCCTATGCAAAATCCAACTTGATGACAGGATCTTCCTCGATTGGTTCTTGAAGACCTTGCTACCACCCATCGCCAAGGACGTCGCCTTTGAACATCCCCAATCTGAGGAAGAGGCCATCTTAAAGGCCCAACAGTTTGATTTAATATACACTTAGTTTGGATACCTATACACCATCATACCAGATGCTCCCCGTGCCAGCACCTCTCACTGCGATGCGTCAAGGGAATCCCATGCTGCGGATGGTGTCATCGGTTCCGTCTCCCAACATCCACAATACTATGTGGAACCTATGATGCCACCACACCCAGGAAACACCCCTAGTGTTGCGCAACCAAACTAGAAACCCGATTACTCAAGGATGATGGCTCATTCCGGAGCCACAACCTCCTATGCACAGCCCGCACCAAGTCAGCACACCCATGCACCAACTTGGTCGACACAACCGTATTCGGGGCCAATGACTGGATTTGTATCCCCCCCATCTCCTCCAACCTACTATGCGCCACCTATGCAGGCCACTTCGACCCCTACCCCATCTCCTCCGACTTCCTCGGGACAAGTTTTTGCTCAACAAAACCTTCCCAACCAACCTGCCCCCAATAACCAACAAGGGCAGGGTAAGAAAAATTGAGCAAGGAACCAGGGTAACAACCAACCACATGGAGGTGACTAACAACGTAATCCTCCTAACAAAAACGATGCTAACCCGCCATCCCAAAACCCCCAACAGCCTAATTGACCGGGATGAAACGCTCTGTTACAGACTAACCATCTGTGTAAATTATGCAACGTCTACGGTCACTTCACTCACGAATGCCTACATATGGACCGGGTCAAGTGGTTTCTCCAGAACGAAGCTCAATGGGACACTAATGCGGCAACACAGGATCAGCCCAACCCAATGCCACCAAGCCCTCCACCTATGGTGCTCCAAAACCCGTTACCACTACAAGGATTGGTTGCAACTGCACCCTTTCCCCCACCTGCCCCTGCAGCCCCCGTCATGGCTCCACCTACAAAAACTGTTATCCACCACCTATGACCATCAACCATGTTCACAAAATAACAACTTTCCATATATCGAACACTTCCCCCTTGCTTGATTGACCATTATGGAGTTTCTGTTAAGCTCTTTTCTGACTCCTAAACGAATGAAAATATCATTGACCACGTTTGCTTCCTTTCACGCTCGTTAAAGTATTTGAAAGGGCATCTATGTAACCTTTTTTATCCTTTTTTCAGGCTATGAAGACTATCAAGAAAAGGACCACCTCGGCACACTCAAGCCATGAACTTTTCGCTTTGCATCCTTTTATGTTTTCTCGGGCATTGGGACCGAACATTACGAAAAATCTCATCACGGGTTATCTTTAAGCTCTTTTCCAGCCTTCTCATCAAGAAAATATTGCTGAGCAAAATTGGTTTCATTCATGCTCATAAAAGTATTTGAATGACCATCTAGTTAGTATAGGTTTAACCTTTTCCATCCTGATTGGACTAACAACAGTAAAGAAGTCTTCGTTCCCCCAAAGGTTGGGAGAGCTCTCCTTTGTACACTTTTATCCTTTTTTCGGACTCAAGAGACTACATATGAAAAAGAGACCCCACTAGAGTCTTCTTCCTGTTTTTAGACTCTCTAAAAATGAAAACACCATCGAGCATTTACTTTCTCAGGATCGCTAAAAATCCACAAGATTGTGTCATAACGGTGTCTTTAGGCGCCACCCCATTTATTACAGTTCGGCATAATTACCCCATTGGGTCACCTTTGTTCAGAGTATTATGCGATGAGTCTTCCTTATCAATAGTCCAAGTTACATCCCTCAGTATTTCCATCTGCAGTTACATTCCCGTTATTACAACCATGATCCCTCTCCCATGAGTCAGTTTCATTTGCTGCCAGGTCATCCCTATCATCATACTCTGAACAAAGGAAGTTTGATTCCTCTGTACTCCCCCTGCCCCTGTCCCCCCATTCAGCGTGCCAATCCCCAGATTGCCCCACTGCTTTGGTTATCCCACTCATGCTTCTCGTCAAGGAAACCTTATTGCCTTGATTAGTTGCAGGTCTCTCTATGTCGACAACAACACATCTATTCCAGAGGATAGACCTAGAGGTCCCTGTATCCTGGTTTCATTAACCTCATAGATGAGTTCCTTGGACCACTTGAGAGGAGTCCTTAGTGCCTCTTGGGATGGTTGTGTCTCACGTGCTCTACTTCAGCTACATCATCGCACCGTTGAGATTCGTACAGGGTATTGGTCCGTGCAGTATTTGGTCGAAGACCCCGGTTGTCACCTGACTCTAGCACATTGATGAGTCTATCAAGGGACCCAGTCAAGTTCATGTTCCTTATGATTTCCGGGTTGCGTTGGAAATAGTGTTCAAAATCCCCCAGAGGAGTGCTTCTGTATAGATTCATAATTGATGGGGCATATTGTACCATAGAGACTCTGACTCTCCATCAGTGAGTCCCTACAGTTATGTAAACTTCCAGATCCAGCAGGTCATCAGTTGTGAAGATATCACATTTCATGAGAATGCCATGGGTCCTATGTATCAGTTCTTCAGATCAATATTGTATTCAACCTCTCATTGAGGGGACCATTATGTAATAACAGTTTTATATGATCGACTCCTATATTTTGGAGCCTTGATCCCATTATTTATTATTTTGGCATTGTTATGAGCATGTGTATGCCCGCCTCATCCATATACATGTCACATATTCTTTGTATCTCACCCATTGTTGGGAACCAACATTAATACAAAAACCAAAAGCCACTGCATCTCGAACGAAGAAGCGCCACTTCTTCACAGGTCTCTCCACTATCCCAATGATCCTATGATGACTGTCGGTCATACGATGAGCTCCTGCCCTCACACGTCAGGGGGCAATCTGTTAATGCAAAAAATTGCTCAACTAGATTTAGATGGCCTAAACCATATATAGACATCGTTTTCCTATCCTTTTTTCCCTCATTTTTGACCTCCATAACTATGTTTTAACCTTATGCTCTCTTGAAAAGCTCAAATAATATCAAAAGAGCCTAAACACCCTCAAAAGGGCTTAAAAACCTTCAAAAGAGCGAAACAGCCACAAAGGGACTTAAAACCCCAAAAAGGGCTAAAAACCCTAAATAGGGCTTAAAACCCTAAAAGAGAGAAAAGGACAAGAAAAACTATAAAATAGTGTGGAGGTATCTATCACAAGATTGACTTATTCCTTCCTGCCATTATTATATTTTTGTGAATACGTTGAGAATCCATCATTCTCAAAATACTCACATTGCCAATCATTCCATTGCCCCACCTCCTCCCATGTTTGTGTGTTGAGTCTTCCTCCATACTACCAATACCTGTGGAGAGGCGATATCATTCTGAGTCAGAGCACAGTGGCCCACTTTCAAGGAAATCAGAAGGTATAATTGTCTCATTGTTGTTTATTTAGTTCTATAGATTGTTTGTATTTGTTTACTTTTGTTACTAATAGTTTGTTTGCAACTATCCCTTACATTGTGAACTATACCCTTTCATCCCTTTGACAGAAGGGAGGTGCATTTGCATGTATCCAGGGTGAAAACCCGGCTACAAGTTAGAGGCATGAAACACCAATCGATTACTATTGTTGGAAACCCTCATGTATATTAGAGAGATATAATTCCTAACATTCATTTTCTCTTTAGAATTTGTTGGATCTCTATCAAAATTCCTACATAACTCAGAATATCAAGAATTTGAAAAATTCATAAATACAATAATCTTCTAGCAGTAAAAGTTATAAAAATAAAATAAAATAATAAAGCAAGTCTAGAAATTATCCCAGGATTGCATGGACCATTGTGGGTGACCTATCCCAAAATACTCCTTATGTGAAGTTGATCCCATTAGTGTATCTCACTAGTAACTCTTTTGATGGACCCAAGTGGTCCCATGATTGCGGCTAGAATGAAGGACTAAATCATCATCATGGAAACAAAATCAAGAAACTCATACAACATGTAAAAATAACATGACCATCGAAATGAGCTCCTTTAAACCTACCATCAACTAACAATTTCATATTTGGGATAATTAAATAGGGTCGATTGATAGAAGGTATTCTTTAGTAGGTGGAGGTCATTGCACCAAGACTTCCTTTCATTATACTCAACACCATATGCTACATAGATTTCCTAGGGAGATGTGAATAAATTCAACTGTTCCAATCTAGCAAGATGGTTGGGCCAGAAGGAACATTATTTTCTCTCTATGGTATTGGCAATGAACAACTGAAACTCCAAGTGGGTGTGTTATATTTGGATAGGGATTAGTGGTGGTGTTAATGGCATTGGAAGGGTTATGAGGGTACATTACATGGGACCAATTTGTGAAAATTTGGAACTAATACTCACTTTTTGGGGATCTTGACCAAGATATACCAAACTAGTGTTGTGGAAGACTTTAGTACTTCTTTTGAGAGATCGACAATTAGAACATAAGGTATGGTTGTTGAGTTCTTCAATTAGTCTTTTATTAGTGGTCTCAAGGAGGAGATCAAAACAAAAGTATTGATGCTCGGCGTCGCTACTTATTTGGAGGGTTCTCAACTAACTAAAAGGCCTAGGTGATGATCACAACATAAAACAAAAAACCCAATTTTTTTTCCACGATCTTGTCCCCCATTTGCACCTACTCTACCTTCTAGGCTCCTCTACAGTCCACAAATTGACCCTAACAAAAGTAATATAATGTCAAAATCTCAAAATCCCCTATCACTATGACGAAAAAATTGTCAAAGGGTATAAATGTAAGGAACGCGATCTAATGTCATAGATATGGCTACATCAAACATGTGTACGGAAATTTCAAAGGAAGGCATGATCAAACTAGATTTCAATATTGGATTTTGTTCCTTATTCGATGCATGTTTGACACTTTTTTTGCATCATAGACATGTTGAATACTAAACACACTAACATCGTTTGGACGTCATTGTAGTTGCATCTCTTAAGAAACATTAGTAGTGTCAAACAAAGGCATGCTTTAGAAATGTGTTCTTAATTTAAAGAGAATGGCCACATGTCTCTTAAGCAACGTAGGTGACATGGACTAAACATCACAAAATATATGTCATCCATGTAGCCTAAACATGGCTTCAATGTCTCTTAAATGACATTAGTCACATGGCTTAAACATGGAACGAACGTCTCTTAAGAGAATTTATTGACATGGAATCGACGTGGAATGAAAATATCTTAAGAGACATCCTTCATGTTGAGTTAATGTCACTTAATAGACATTTAACACATGGAATGGACACCACTTACAAGATGTTGAATCGGCGTCTCTAACATTAGAAGGGACACTCATTCCATGTGTTGAACATGGAACTAGCATCTCTTAATGGACATCACTGTTGAACATGAATTGTCATTGATGTCAAAGGATAGAATGTTGAACTTATCATTGATGATAAAAGACATCATAAACTGAAGTCAAAAGAGTGTGGAGAATTTCTCACACAAAGCCAGTTTGAAGAAATACATATGGAAGAATGTGGAAGTCTAGAAAGAGCAAAGATCCCACCATGGCATTGGTCATATGTGCACATTTAAAGAAGAATATTGAAAATGGAAAATATGTGCAAATACCATTTGTATGGGACTTACAAAAGAAGAGCATGAAATACAAACCTGTGTAAAAATCCCATAAAGAAAATGGTATGTGGCACGAAGACTTATGAGGAAGAATATGAGATATGAACTTATGTGCAAAATTCCCACGAGGAAGTTGGCATATGTGCACCAAACCCCACAAAGATGAATTGCGATAAGTCGCATACCGATGTAGTTCTTATTCAATGATAAGGACCTTCAACAAGTGGACAAATCTCTTGAAATGGGAAGGGTATAAATAAGTAAGAGATGTATTTGTTGAAGTAAGTTTGTAGAATGAAGACTTGAAGGTATTCTCATTTGAACAAGCTTTGTTTTCTTGTGGTATCAATAGCTCATTGATCGCAGAAAGAGTTTTATGCAACGGAGCCAGAGTGTGCAAATCAACAAATGATGAACAACAGGAAGAGCACTATATAGGAGGATACCCGTATTTAGGATGTGTGAATTTTTTACTCAATGAATGACACAGACCGCAGAAGCACAGAGGTGACTAAGTTTGGAACACTGATCAACTAAAAAACGTAAATCGCAGATAGGGGAAATAATTCATTGTTTGCATATTGTGTGATATAGAAGAGTTTAATAAATTGCAGTCATTATCACACATTGTAGTTTTGACAACTAACTGTCTTGATGTAGATATTCAAAGGCAAGACGTAGATCAAAAGGATTACAACAGTTGCAGTTTTCAGTCAAGGTAATTTGCAGTTCTTTGGTATACATTCTTATTTTTATATCAAGGAGGTTGGACGGGATAAGGACAAGGGAGTTAGAGCTTCTTTCTAGTCGTTGATGGTAAAATTTCATAGAGGGGAAAGACAAGGCAAGGAACATGAAGTTGCAGCTTCCTTCCAGTCATAGATGGTAAACAAAATTTAGGGGGTTGGAGCCTCCTTCCAGCTGGTGCTAGTAAATATAATTAGGGGGTTGGTAAATATAATTTGGGAGTGGGTGCTTCCATTTAGTTGAAGTTGAAGAAACCATTAGAGGTTGCAGTTATCCATAGGTTGGTGCATGGTTGCTACAAGTCGCAGTTTGCGTAGTCAGATAGACATTGGTTCAGGTCAATGCCTAAAGTTTGTGAGTTGGTGCTCACATAGATCGAATTCGTTGCAGGTCGGCCCCTGTAACCAATAGATTGTACTTGTGGATCAAGTTGATATCTAAAATGAGTTAGTGCTCATGTTTCGAGATTTTATTCTTCCTTTGATGTAATAGTTCATTATATCTATAGATATACATTATTTATTCTGTACACTTTGTGCACAATTGTGCGTATTCCTGCTGAAATTTTTGATTGGTGAAAATTGTTTAATTGTGAAATAATTTGATATTTGTGCCTATACTGATTCACTCCCCCTCTGAGTATAAGATAATTCCAATAAATTGGTATCAGAGCGAGTGTCTTTAGTAACATATTAACATCTAGAAGAAAGATCCAGCGTAGATATGAAAAAATAAGAAGGGTTTTCTACCAACCGAGCACTGAGGGTTTATGGCTCAAGTTATACATTTTGGAAAATATGAATGGAGGTCTATTTGCAATATCTTGGTATGGATACTATGGAAACTAGTGGAGGATGGATACGAGTTTCCAAAAGAAACCATACACTAATACATATGAGCAAATTTGCGACGGTTTTTCGTTGCTATTTCCATGTTTCGTCGTCTCAATTGCGACAATAACGGTCGCGATGTTTCGTGGCACTTATTTCGTCGCTATAACGACGAACTTTATAAGACGTCGATATAGAGATGAAAACTAGCCGCCATGTTTCTTCTATACGGTGGCCTTGAAATTGATTTTTTTTAATTCATTTTCTACGTTTCGTCGCTCTATCAACAAAATTGTCGTCCCTATAACGATGAAAATATGGCCAAAAACTATTGGACAAAATTTTGTTTCCACGCAAAACCATGGAACATTTTTGATGAATGTTTGTCTCTCTACCGACAAATTCTGGAATTTGAACAGAAATTTCTTCCACGCAAAACCATGGAAAACCAATCTCTATCGAAGAAATCTGCAAGTTGAACGGTAATTTTTCCATGAAACTGCATCGCTATAGCGACGATATTCATGGAAAGCCACCTGGGGTTTCGACGGTTTTGTAATGCCCGCGACGAAAGTTCGTCAATATTGCGACGAAACCTGGAGGTTTAAAAAAAATTAAAAAACCGTGGAAAGGCACATTCCTTTCCATGGTTTTGGATCTTCAATAAGTGCTTGTGATTTATGTGCACTCTCGTGGAGTTTTTGTGTCTATGGACAAACAAATCCACAGATACACTTCGAGAATCAGCAGTCAATAAATCAATACCTTGGATAACTTATCCCATTCAATTATTTCTAGTGGCGTGATTATATGACTAGATTAAATTTTGTAAGCACTTATTCAAAACATAGCATCTATTGTAGATTGGTCTGACGTACACATTTCCATGTCGATTTCTAATTACTTCCAATATTTCCATACTTATTCATCACAACCAAATAGGGTCCTTACAGAATGGTCTTATTCACACCCTCTGTGCATATGAAAATTGTATGGTTTCATCTGGGTCCAATGTGCATCCTATGAAATTCCAAAGTTTTTATCAGGAAGACAGAAGGGTGATAGAAAAGAACAACGACAGAAAGAAAAACCAAGCATAAAATAACAGAAACTGAAAATTACAATAAGTCTCTCTACCACCATTCAAGTGGGCTATATCATAGATGTTACAAGTATTATAATGTTATCTACAATGGAAAGTGTTGATACCATATATGTCTTGTAAAGGCACTAGGTTCTAGGCTCTAGCTTCTATTGAGATGCATTATTTGCAATTCCAAGATCTAGTTCCAGAATAAAATGTTAAATGGATTTATACGATCAATGGACTAGTTGATGCTACAAGGGATTTTAGTAGTGAAGAATCAGGGTTTGAGAATTTATTAGTGTATATGTGAAAATATCCTCAAATTTGAGATCTGAATTAATAAATTAAATGCTGCTACAAACTTGCAAATGATATGTCTTTTCCAACCAGCAACCAAGATTTGTGACATCAGAATGTTTTAACCTTTAGTTAGATTTGAAATAAGGTACACATGAGGCTAAAACTAGGGAAGATCTAGGAATTTCACTTATTAATCTGAAGTTTTCAACCTTGCAAATCAACCTTTTAATTATGTTTTAGACCATATTTACTCAACGCTACAGAGCATATTTCCATAAGGTAATTCCTAGCCACAAACTAGGGCAAACCTACCATGTGATTTGATGTTTTAGGGATGAGTTTAATACATGTAAATGACAAAAAAATTAATATCTTATAAAACATAAAATGAAAGATGAATTAAGATTTAAAATGGCATAAAAGCTATGATTAGTGCCTAACAAATCCAAGTTAGGCATATGGGGTCAATTGAGGATCTCATGGAGGCTTTAGTGATTAAAGAGTAGATAGGGTTGAATGGTTCAAACCCAATCTGCTCCTTAATAACAAGATCCACTTCAGAAATATTCAATAGGAAAATCCTAAGCTAGACATTAGATATTTTTCAAACAAGAGCCACGAGGTGGCAATGTCACCGCAATTCCTAAAAATTATTACTACAAGACAAATGCTATTGAATGGAAATATACCTCTATTTCAACCCCAACAAATCTTCCCATGCCAAACCAAGAAATCTATCATAATACATTTGTAATATAACTACAAATGGTAGCTTTAGAGATGGAGGATAAAGGATAATTGTTCTTACTAGGTTTTAAAACTCGAGACTCCTCTTCCCCATGAGAAGGTTGGAAGAAGCTTGGATGACAGGAAAAGCAGCTCCATTTCCACCCAAAAAAGGCTTCTCGTGCAATATTTTGGTTTGGTAGAAAATAAACAGGAACAAAAAATTCCAAGCTTTTGGTAGAAAATGAAAAATAAAACACAATTTTGAATAGTAATTTAAAGAAGCGATGAAGAAATGGAGCCAAAAGCTGAAAAAAAACAGTTCTAATATAGGGAAAGTGGTTAAAAAACAGAGGTGGGTATTGCACAGAGAGAACATAAGAGTGCTAAAAGCAGGGAATGGTACAACAAGAACACAAAAAAGACAGTTAAGTCTGATATTTTTTATGTCTCTATACAAACATTGGATAGGAAGCACGATGAAGAGGCTAGAAATGAAAATATAAAAGTTATATTATACGACATGTGCAAGCAAGTCATATAAAATATTAATGCGTAGGGAGAATGTAGGCTATGCAAGAACCCTTACCTTATCAATCTCATTTCGCCAGGTCCATTGGCTCATACTTCTTGCAAAGAGTTGTCCTAATAAATGGAAAACCACTGTGTTGGCTGGAAATTAAATTTATAAATTAAATAAATAATCCATTCCTAGACCTATACACAAGTGGTCATTTTGCTAGGCATGGAAAATATCAAAATACTCTATGAAATAAAAAATAGGCATACAATTAAATTAGCTAATGCTGTCTGGAAAGTGTGTTCTTGGGGTAATTCCACCAAGATATGTGGTTTTGGAGTCACATTCCACATGTCCTGCGAAGGAAATCAATAACCAATCTATCCAGCACACATTTTCCACTAGAATATCATCTCACATTTAAATGATATATTACAATACCGTTGCCTCACTGATGTGGAAACTTGTGTTTGTATTCTAAAATATTTCTTTAACCATTGTATTAAAACGAAAACAACACACAAATTTTAAAGTTTAAGACATAAATATATTAAATACACATATAAATAGGTTTTTACTGGAAATGTGTGGACATTGTTAATACCACCATCTTGTCAAACAATATAAAACAAAAAACAGAGGAAAGAGTCATGTTTCTTACTATATGAATAAAATGTCACTAAATACTCTAGATAAATATTTTTTATCTATGAAATGTTAACTTTCCAGTAAATAATAGCCCGCATGGGTGTGGCTCATTAGCGGTTCAATTGTTATGAAGTCACTTGTTGTAAATTGGAGGTCACGAGATCAAATCCCACCTGGGTTTACCTGTGTCCCACATATCGTGGTGGGTTTGGGGCACCTAGGGATATAGTGGTAGCGGGAATGGATCCCTGGACCCTGTGTCACACGAGTACTAACCCAGCTCCAATTGTCGATTCCCCTAGTTACCAAAAAAAAAACTTTCCAGTAAATAATATTTAGATATGGAAATATTTTTTCTAACAAAATGCACTTTGAGGAGCTCATGGAATGATTTTGTAGCACACATATAAAGAGATTTTTGTTGACTAATAAAGAAAACTAAAGAAACTGTTCAGGGGAGGAAGTTCAAGGATGAACCTGCAGAGTTACGAGCATGGGCTTGTTGTGAGAGTCATTGCATATGATGTTTCCATCTTTATTCATTCTCCCATTGCATATTCCACATAGACATGGGGACCCCAGTGGATCTTTCTTGACCTATTTTCTATTATAACAAGGGTTAAGAGCAACACAACCAAATTTGAGAAACATACACTATTAAACTTTTCAATGACAAGCATCCAATATAATAGAGAAAGGTCTTACCCAATTATAATTTATTATGAAGAGACAATTGAAGATGATATACATTGACCAAGCATCAAGTATCAAAGACATCCAATCAACCATCCATAAGCATCAAATAAGATTACTAAACAATAGTATAAGAATTCTCTTCACAAATTCTGCTTGTTTTTTACCACAATTAGATATTTCGATTGGTTGTTATTGTTGATGTAATTGTAACTTCGGAATGTATTCACTTGTATTTCTTATGTATTGTACCCCGATGTTTATTCCGGGAAGTGTTTGTAATATAATTGAGTCATGTCATGCCCCGATGTTCCGATCGGGAGTTTCTATAATGTAAACAAGTCATGTCAAGTCAATGTGTTTAACCCTCCTATTGTTCAACAGTTAAAGTCCCTACAGTTCCACGGCCCTAGGGTTGTTAGACTCACCTAGTGAAGTCGGCCCTAGTGAGTCATTGTCAAGTCAGGAATTAGTATAAATAGAGAGTGAGTCTCTCTATTTAACATACACTCACTCACACTCAGTTGTAGCGCATAGCTGAGGGAGAAGAAGTTGTTGGGGCTAGAAAGAAAGAGGTTACTGCTGTCGGGAGATCATCTTATTGTTTTGGGTTTTACTTTTGGTGTCGATTCTATCTCTGAGGAAGTTGCGGGGTTTTTTCCATTTATGGTTTCCCCGAGGAAAAACACTGTGTTCATTGTCTCTTGTGTTTGATTGTTGTGCTTGTTATTCTCTCAGTTAAATATCCTAATATAATTCTAGCTTAATGTTAAAAATCTAACATGGTATCAGAGCTAACTTGAGAAGAAGACACTGTGCAGCTACGGGAACTAGGGTTTCCTACTTTTTGGATCTCTCTCCATATATTTTCAGTAAAAGAAGGTTGGGCTGACTCTCCTCCCTATGGCGCATCTTTCTGTCGAAGAAAAATATGATTCTGAGCTTTTTCAGTTTTGGACCCGACACTGCTGCCAGAAATTAGGGCTTTCCATAGAAGTGGAATTTTTGAGTGAGCCCAGGCCAGGATTGATATCCTCCTCAAAATCGAAGTTTAGAGATCAAGATCAAAGAATTTGGTTGGACAGAACTCTGGAAAAGTCAAACCCTAATCTGCTCTTGAACCAACACTGTAGAAATTCAGCTCCAAATCCAAATCCGACATCTTGACCTGGTAAGATCTAAATATTTTGTATTTCCATTTGAGGTTCTCAGTTAAGATGTCTCATCATACCAAGCTTGATGAAAATCTTGAGGGAGCTGATAACTTCCGAGCCTGGAAGTATCGGATCTCCCTGGTCCTGGAAGAAAATGAGTTGGACTCCTACATTAATGAGGAGGTTCCAGTTCCAGAGGAAGATGAGGCTAAGGCCTTACCTAAGAAGAAGTTGGTTATGGAAAAGAGGATTATTGCTGATTCAATCAAGGATCACCTCATACCACAGGTGTCCTCCCTCAAGACACCTATAGCTATGTTTGATGCCCTAACCAAACTGTTTGAAGGGAAGAACATAAACTGGAAGATGACTCTAAGGAATCACTTAAAGAATGTAAAGATCCAGAATGAGGAGACCATCCATTCATACTTCACAAGGGTCTCCTAGATCAAAGAACAACTTGAAGTAGTAGATGAAGAAGTGGAGAATCCAGAAATTGTGATGACAACCTTGAATGGTCTCCCTAGGTCATGGGATTCTTTCATCCAAGGAATATGTGCTAGGAAGAAGCTAATCAAGTTCAGTAGTCTGTGGGAATAATGTTCACAAGAAGAAGCTCAAATAGAAGCTTGAAAATAAAATATGGGAAGTGAATATCAAGCTCTCACAGTATACTCGAAGAAAGGCAGAAGGGAAAATCATCATCACCAAGGTAAGCATTCTCATCAAAAAAGTAATTTTGTAAGTAGGGATCCACCCAAACTCAGATGTTATACGTGTGATGAAATATGACACTTTGCTAGAAGTTGTCCCATGAATAAGAGTGGATCCAAGAAGAAGAAGAACTCCAAAGACATCATGCTCACACTGCTGAGGATGATGATCCTCCCAGGAAGAAAGTAAAACAAGAAAGTGAAGACTCTTCAAGTGATGAAGAATATGTTCTGATCTCCGCTCTCATGGGAAATGTCCCTCATGGAAGCAAAGATTGGCTTATTGACAGTGGGGCTTCCAAACACATGACATGATTCAAGGAATATTTTAAGAAAATATCTAAACATAATTCACCCCATAAGGTGAAACTTGGGGATGACTACCAATATCCCATAAAAGGTAGTGGTGAATCCTCCTACAAGCTAGACTCTGGAAAGTATATACCAGGACTAAAGAATAATATTCTCTCCATATAGGCACCGGATGCAAAAGGCATGAGGGTTGAATTTGTAGATGGCCAAGTCCTCATGTGGCCAAGAGGAAAGACTATTGACGATGCAATAGTAATTGGAGAACAAGAAGGAGGATTATACAAATTGAAGGGCCATCCAGAACAAGCTTTGGTCCATGACACAGTAGAGCCAAATGAACTTTGGCATAGAAGGCTTGCACATGTGCACTATAGAGCACTACCACTTGCAAGCAAAGTTGTTGAAGGTCTTCCAGAAATTCAAGCAAAACGTGAAGGAGTTTGCAAAGGATGTGTGAAAGGAAAGAACACAAAGAAGACATTTCCAAGTAGCGAGAGCAAAGTAAAAGGAATCTTGGAAATCATTCACTCCGATGTATGTGGTCCAATGTCATCCAGTTGTTTAAGTGGGTATGTATACTATGTTTCTTTTATTGATGATTATTCTAGGAATACATGGATATACTTTATGAATAACAAAGATGAAGTTTTCAGCAAGTTCAAGGAATTCAAAGCCTTGATCGAGAACCACACAGAAAAGAAGATCAAGACCTTTATATCAGATAATGGCGGAGAATTCACATCAAATGAATTCAAAGAGTTATGCAAAGATTCAGGGATTAAGAGGGAGTTATCCACTCCATATAATCCACAATAGAATAGGGTTGCAGAAAGCAAGAATAGAACTATCATGGAAGCTGCAAGAGCAACGCTTCATGATCAAGATATTCCCATGCATCTATGGGCAGAAGCTGCCAGAACAACGGTGTATGTATAGAACCATACTCCACATAGAGTACTCGAGAACAAGACACCTGAAGAAGTATTTTCCAGCAAGAAACCAGAAGTCAGCCATCTCAGAATATTCGGCTATCCAGTGTACATACACATTCCAAAAGAAAAGAGGACAAAGTTAGATCCTTCAAGAAAGAAGGGTATATTTGTGGGATACTCTGAAAGCTTGAAGGCTTACATAATATACTTCCCAGGAATCAAGAAGGTCGACATTAGCAGGGATGTAACATTTGACGAAGACTCAGCTTACAACAAATCCAAAAAGAGACCTGCTGAAGATTTTAAAGAATCAGAAGCACCTAGAATTCATGACACAACCTTGAACGAAGAAATTCAAGAAGAAGATTGAGAATTTGAAGAACCTCAAGAACCTATAGATCCACCTCCGGAGAAAAATCCTCACAAGAGGAAACTTGCTTGGGTATGAGAAGCTATACAAGGTGCAGAAAGATATAGGGCTCCAAAACAAAATCACAGAGAAAGAAAGAGGACCAGGTCCTGCTCCAGGTATGTAGCTATATTGTGTGACTTTATCAATAAAGAACCTTCCATCTATGAAGAAGCGACAGAACTGAAAGAATGGAAGGATTCCATGATCGAAGAGTATCAATAAATCATGAAGAATGATGTTTGGGATGTTGTCCCAAGACCAGAAGGGAAGTCTGTTGTAACTTCCAAATGGATCTACAAGATCAAGCATGCTGCATATGGTAGCATAGAGAAATATAAAGCAAGATTCGTGGCTCGTGGCTTCTCACAGAAAGAAGGAATAGATTATGAAGAAACATTTGCACATGTAGCCAGATACACTTCCATCGGATCAGTACTTTCTCTAGCCATAGTGATGAAATGGAAGATACACCAAATGGATGTCAAGACTGCTTTCTTAAATGGTGTAGTGGAAGAGGAAGTGCATGTGGAGCAGCCACTCAGTTTTGAGACACATGGCAGGGAGTCTCATGTGTGTAGATTGAAGAAATCCCTGTATGGTTTGAAACATGCAGCCAAGACATGGTATGACAGAATTAATGGATTTCTATCTCGTTTGGGCTTTACCAAAAGTAAAGCGGATTCCAACCTTTACTACAAGGTTGAATATGGCAACCCAGTGATGCTACTACTATATGTAGATGATATGTTTGGATCAGGTATGGATGGGTTGATTTCTGATACAAAGAGGAAGCTTGCTACCAAGTTTGAAATGAAGGACTTGGGTATGATGCACTATTTTCTAGGCATGGAGGTGTGGAAGAATGTGGATGGAATCTCCCTCGGATAAGGGAAGTATGCAGTAGAGATCCTGAAAAGGTTCGGGATCATGGACTGCAAGGCCATGACCACACCTATGGCATCGAACCTGAATCTATTGAGTGATGCTTCATCAGAAGCGGTTGATGCTACGATGTATCGTCAGATGATTGGGTCCTTGATGTACCTAAAAAATACGAGACCAAATATTTGCTTTGTTGTGAACACCTTGAGCCAGTTACTGACAGATCCGAGACATGTTCACTTGATTGCTGCAAAGCATATTCTGAGGTACTTGAGGGGTACAGTTGATCATGGACTCAAGTATGATGCAAATCAGAAGATTAACCTGGAGGGTTATGTTGATTCAAATTGGGTAGGCAGTACCATCGATAGGAAGAGCACTTTAGGGTGTTGCTTCAGTATGGGATCAGGTGTGATCTCTTGGTTTTGCAGGAAGCAATATTGTGTGGCACTGAGTAAAGCTGAAGCAGAGTATGTCACAGAGTTCGGCTAGTTGTGAGGTAGTATGGCTGAGGAAGCTACTGTCTGATTTATTTGATCTCCAGTTGGATGCTACTTGTATATATTGTGACGACCAGAGTTGTGTGAATTTGTTGGAGAACCCGATGTTCCATGACAAGATGAAGCATATCGAGCTCAAGTATCACTATATCTGGGATATGTTACAAAGAGGAGCAGTGAAGCTCCAATATTTTGCGACGGACGAATAGATAGATGATGTGTTGACAAAGCCATTAGCTAGAGTGAATTTTGAGTACTTCAGGGAGAATCTTGGTGTTCTCCAGATCGAGGTTCCCTCCAAAGAGAAGTGATGAGTCCATGATCCATTCTGACATGGTGAGAGGATTGGTTCCTTCCATGGTCAGATGTAAGGGCTGAGCCATTATATCATGGTGAGAGGATTGGTTCCTTCCATGTCAAATGTGAGTGCTGAGCCATTCTGATGTGACTGTAGGATTGGTTCCTACATGATTAGATATAAGAGCTGAATTCCATTCTTGGAATGGAGGCACCTGGTCAGTTACCAGGAAATCTCAGTCTGGGATTGAGGGCCATTCTGATGTGACTATAGGATTGGTTCCTACATGATCAGATGTGAGTACAGAGCCTTTCTGAAATTGGTTGTTAGATGGAAGTGCAGAGCTCTTTCGGCATGGAGGATTGGTTCCTCGCATAGTGGAATATAAGTGCTGAGCCTTTTTGACATTGGTTGTCAGATATGAGTGCTGAACCTTTCTGACATTGGTTGTCAGATGTAAGTGCAGAGCCTTTCGGCATGGAGGATTGGTTCCTCGCATGGTCGAATGTAATTGATAAGCCTTTCTGACATTGGTTTTTAGATGTGAGTGCTGGGCCTTTCTAACAGGCTTGTGGGATGTGTTCCCACATGGTCAGATGTGAGTGTTGGGTGTGCCTTTCTGATATGATTATAGTATTGGTTCCTACATGATCAGATATAAGTGTTGGGCAAGCCATTCTAACTTAGGGTCAGATATAAGTGTTGGAAGAAGACCTACATGGAGGCTAGGCCTACAACTAGCATGAAAAAAGGATGTCTCTGTAGAACTTCCTATGACGAGAAGAATCAAGAGATAGCACCGGTAATGATGATCCAATAGAGATGTTCCAGAACCAAAGATGATCTGGATCGAGTGATGATCTAGATCCAGATGAAGATGACTTGAAGATGAAGATGACAAGGACTCGATGATGATCCAAATGATACAAAGAAGAATACTTGAGCTGATAAATTGTGTCGAGAGAATACCTTCCTAGTTAAGAGGGAGTGTTGATGTAATTGTAACTTCAGAATGTATTCACTTTTATTTCTTATGTATTGTACCCCGATGTTTATTCCGGGAAGTGTTTGTAATGTAATTGAGTCATGTCATGCCCTGATGTTCCGATCGAGAGTTTCTATAATGTAAACAAGTCATGTCAAGTCAATGTGGGTAACCCTCCTATTGTTCAACGGTTAAAGTCCTCATAGTTCTGGGGCCCTAGGGTTGTTAGACTTACCTAGTGAAGTCAGCCCTAGTCAGTCATTGTCAAGTCAGGAATTAGTATAAATAGAGAGTGAGTCTCTCTATTTAATATACACTCACTCACACTCAGTTGTGGAGCATAGCTAACGGAGAAGAAGTCGTTGGGACTAGAAAGAAAGAGGTTGTTGCTGTCAGGAGATCATCTTACTATTTTGGGTTTTACTTTTGGTGTTGATTCTATCTCTGAGGAAGTTGCGGGGTTTTATCCATTTATGGTTTCCCCGAGGAAAAATATTGTGTTCATTGTCTCTTGTGTTTGATTGTTGTGCTTGTTATTCTCTTAGTTAAAGATCCTAATATAATTCTAGCTTAATGTTAAAAATCTAACAGTTATGAAGGAATTTATATTAGTAAGCCACTGCATTCGAGATGTATGAATTTGTAGGCATATATGTGTATGATAAGCTCTTATGGTTCAGTTGATAGAAGGTGAGGAGGTGGATCTTATGGAAACTAAAAAAAATAAGGATGGTGGAAACACACCCAATCCTTCTACATATGCAGCTATCAATAATGCTATAAATGGTCATGCTGCCCCTACTGGATCTACATCTTCTACAGTTGATCACTCACAAGAAGAACTCACTAAGGTTGGTTTCTCTCTCAACATATTTTTTGTTTGACTATAAGATTCCTTGGTCTGGCCTTTGTTGGTAATCTCTATCTTCTTCCTATTACTGCACATTTCCCTTTACAATGAGTGTTCCCTTGCTTCCAGTTTGACATTTAATATTAGCTTTGAAAAAGGGTTTATTGAATTCTAGTCAAATAATGGCTAGGGAAGTTCATAGCAGTGCAACAAATTTAATTGCAATGAAGTTAAATCAATTCCATTTACGGTTGTGGACCTAAGTTACACGATATGGGGAAACATGTATGCGTTTCCAAAACAGAAACACACTGGAAACATGACCACTCATTTATAAATAGCACATTATATTGGAACTTTGAAAGAAAGGATTATGAATAAATGGGAAAGAAAATTTAAATGACAAGAAAAGTTCTACCATCGCTTATATTGGGATCATCACCATTAGTATCACCCTCTACCTCCTCACCTAGCCTTTGGCTCTACCTCAATCCTCCAAGGACATTGATTAACATCATTCAATTTTGTTGAAACTACCTAATACAAGCCTTAAAATATCATAGAAAAAGCTCATGCCTAATCAATGATTTTGGCTTGAGTGAAGGGTACATTTTTGCTAAGGCCATGATAAAGGAATTCAACAATCAATGGAACCAACATCGGATTGCATAAATGGCTTGATGCTCTTGATTGAATGTCAATCCCATTCCTTGATACATGATAGAATCCAATCAAATGACTGTAATCTTTCTAATCCTGAAATCCTTTAAACTGTTAAGTCTGTTGAATTTTGAATGGAGTATGAAATTCTACTTTCTCCATATGAAGTCTGATGAGGTTGGAAACTTTCTCAAACATACTGGAACAATTAGTGGTAATGTTAAAAATTTAAGTAAAAGGATAGAAAAGGAAATATAGAGGAAATGTCAACTTTTACCAGCATTTTTGGTCAAGTCTAGTAAAAACCTGAGTCAAACCAAGTCAAAATAGGTGGATGTAGAGAAGAAAACATGTTGTATGGACATTGGTATGGCATGGAAATTATTTTCCAGCTGTAGAAACATGTTTCCATTGGACCTGTCTTTATGGCTGGTAGTGGTAACTGGTAACACATTTCTAGTCTCTACCAGACATTTCTGTACCAAAATGTTCATGGCACGACACCTATTCTGGTCTTTTCGACAACTTAGCCATGGACTCTAGTTCCATGGAAAATGCATTTGGTTGCAGGGAACCGTCTTTCTATTTAATTACAAGGACAAGCAACTATATCTTCTACACAATTGTATTAGTGACCTGTGCCTTTCAATCAATCACTTCTATGAATGAAGAAGACATACTAAGTTGATTTAGTGCTTATAGATTCAAATGTAAATGATATCAAGTCAATGTATTCAATTCAAGATATATGGAATTAGTAGCAAGGTCATCTAGTAGAACTTTAGCATACAAGAGATCATTAGTCATGTAACCATATACAATTCAATTGCAGTATTTAACCAACCAATAACCTTCCATTCAAGTATGAGGACTCATATAAATATAGCAATAATAATACAGTATGAAAGTTCTAATTATGACAATTTTATAGCAGCAGTGAAGATTACCAATGTAAGGTGTATAAGAGTTTTAGTTTTGCATTGAATGTAAACCACACCACTCCAGACCTTGAACACTATCCTTAGCAATATAGGACAACCACCAAATGTATGTTCTGGACATGTAGCTATGCAAATAATTTAAATTTTCAGACTTTATTTACCCCTCTTAAACAATATCACCATCCAACTAATAATTAACCTTTGATTCAATTCGGTGTTTACTGTGGTTGCAAGTAGGGAGGGCTGTCAAAGTTTGACAGTTTGCAATTTATTGCAGACTGTAGGCAACAGGTGGAAGTGTGTTGATATAGGGATTTTACAACCTTGTATTTGAAATGGTTGCTGAAATGGTAAAAACCAACATAGATTCCTCTCAAACAGAATACCTGGTGGCCCTTTAAAGAAAAAACATGGCATGGAGTTATCTTAGCACCTGAGAGAATTGGGTTTTCGATTCCACGGAGCATCGGTTATTGTATTATAATTAACACAATAGCCACTTACATATCCTATTAAAAACATTCACAGTCTAGCTTTGAACTGTCAATTCATGGGAATTTTGACATGATGCCCTAAAGGAATGAACAAAAGTAGAAACAAACCCACATTTTGCAAACATGCCAACTAGATAAATACCCACAAAATTATATAAATCAAATCCATATTTTATGGTGAGGATATGAACTTGCTTACCCTGATTATAAGTCGTGATGTTTGCACAAATTAGAAGCACCACCGAGAAAGTAAAATCATTCGGCCTCATCCCCATCATCAACGCTTGCCAACGCATCTTGAGAGCCTCTTCATCTTTCCCATTCAGAGCATAGCTCCACAAAACCACCACATTCCATTAAGGCATATTGTCAAAATATCTCAAAACAAGCAAACATAGGCATGGCAGCATTAAAATATCTCATTCTCTTCTTCCTTTTCCTCGATAACTGTTGGTTTTATTTCTCATATTGAATTTCCCAAGTTCGCCTAGACAGCTCGTGCTTCATGCTTGCAAGGATATTTGAACCATTTCATCTCCACCACATCCACAACAATGAAAAAAACCATGAATAAAATAAAAACACAATAGGTAATCAAGAAAAACATAGAAGGAAACAAGCCTGAAGGTCTAAACATTGTTTCCATTCTGGAGGTGGGGAAGGTGGTTCTAGAAGCATGGGCTCACATGCGAAGGGAGTGGATGATGTATTAATAGGAAAATCACTTGTCCCACCCTTTGTATAAAAAAAACAGCATAGCATGTTCCAGATCCTTCAATGAAAGTTCAAAATCGAAAACCCCCAAATGGGAGCTGGAGCAGATCCTACGCTGGTGTTTTTGAATGCTAATGGGATAGTGCATGGGTGTTTCTGAATTCTACTTTTTTTGTTTGTTTATTTTCATATTTTAT